>OX451217.1:135914325-136492741 GCA_949628195.1 Phasia obesa
GAAACACTTATATTTATGTAATTCACATACTTACACTTAAGTTTACTTTTGCTCCCGTAAGAAATGAGTTAAAGAGCTTAAAATGTAACTTTTAATGCGAATACAAGTACAATAGAAAACACACACATGCCCACACACAGGTACACACACACACGCATACCTAATATAAAATACACATACATTTCTCAAGAGTCGGGGCTGGATGTCATTACAGTTTCCTTCCATTACTCAAGTGTATAATGAAATTTAAACAGGCAAGAAAATTACTTCTGAATGACATTTTATTTTTATTTTAGCACAAAAATTAAAGCAAAGAAAATTATATTTTTTTTTGTTCGTTTTTATATGTATGAAAAGGAAATTTCCTTGAAAATAAAATATTTAAACCCTAAACAATTTATCAACTAGTTTTATTGCGTCTAAGCAAAAACTTAAAAAATTTTTAAATACCTAAGATTAAGGTTTCAAATCAGTAACAGCTTTTAAGTACACTACTGTATGATTCAAAATAATAGCTTTAAATGGACGTAAAAAGACCCTAAGGTGCTTAGGTTTGATTAGGAAGGGTAGACCTAGACTCACCTCCACTTAGAGACCTAATGGTCCACTGTGATTCCCTTATATTTTTTTTTCATCCTAATTTTGTCTTTGCCTTTTTTTCCATTTGATTATTTCGATTTAAACCGAAAGCAACTTTCAGTGCAACTTTCAAAGCAAATTGCAACTTTTTGTGCATATTTTGATTAAAAAAAAAAATTCTGTTTCGCATTGTTGACATTGAAGAAGATAAAGTTTTGATAAAAACTTTGTTGTCTTAATTGGTAAAAGTAATTGTTTATTGTAATTCAATAACAATTTATCGATAAGATAAGAAGCTAATGAAGGTGAAGTATCAAGACTCAATATAAAAATAATTTATTGCCCAATGTAACTTGCAATTGTCTTGCATATTAAAGTCAAATGTTTTTTTTTTTGCAAGCACCCATGAAAACAGCATGGTAAATAGAAAGCAGAGTGGTAGCTTAAAAATGGGAGTAATTTTTTTAATAGATCAAAAAATCGGATAACACCCCTAAGTACGTTGCTTGGATAGAAAATAAAAATCTTTAAATGTGAGCTATTGACCGAAGATTAACCTTTAGCCCCTTAAACTTGTTTCTAAGTGCAACTGCAGCTAGAGGATAACCCCCTCTCATGTAGTGGTGCATTTGGCTGGTTTGGTTTTTAGATTATAATTTTTTTATTACCATTAGAGGACTTTAACTGAACTTAAACATGTAAAGTGGTGGTTCACTTTGCTATCTCAGGAGTAATAAAAAAAGTGTCGGAAGCTCGACAAAAGAGAGATCAAAGTATTAAAAGCAAGGGGCCGACGGCTGGCAGGCACAAGGATGAGTACACCGTCAGTAGAACGATGTATGTGTGTATATGTCCTAGTGGTAGAGGTTGGCAGCAGACTCCTAGTTAGATCTTGCCTCTGTTAGTTGGTTAATATAGAACCAGCTGTGCCCGCCATTTCGTCAGCGTCCTTACAATATCTTGTTCGATTTTGCCTTCAAAGCAGGCAGCTGTAGTACACAGCTCACTTGGGTCCACGTATTGGTCCCTTTGTGTTACCTGCGGAGAGAAAGAAATAAAAGTAAGAGTAAGATGGGGGGGGGGGGGGGGGGAGATAAAGAAAAGAGAGAGATAAGTTAAGAAAAATATAAAATATAAAAATTATATAAAATTCTAGAAATTATTTTATAGCCCTCTAAAAGATAGACAGGAAATGTGTTACTCATTAATTTAAAACAGCGCCATCTGTGATTAAAATATACTGCTTTCAAAAATAAAAGATGCCTTAAAGTATGCAGTACCTTTAAATCGGTAAAAAATTGGCGTACTTTTAGTACTTTTCTCCACTTTCCCTTGGATATAAAATAATTTTTCGGAAAAAAGTATCCTATATTGGAATCAGGATACTAAGGTACCTCCTCACAAAATGTTGTTAAAATCCATCCAGCAGTTTTTACGTGATGCGCACACAAATAGAAAGACAGACAGACAGACAGACAGACAGTAAATGAGTTACTGCTTTATTAAATGTATAGATTTTAAATTTGTCTTTCTATTCTTTCTAAAAAACAAATATTAACTGCCGCCTTAATTTCTGTTTCCTTTGATTTTTCACGTTTATTCTAAAGGCAAGAAATTCCGTTTTTTGAACAATTGCCAAAACTAATAATTTCTATTGCTGCCATAAAGTTCATGGCTCTTGAAATAAAAGTGAAACTTGTGCATGCCCTGGGAAAAGGAAGAAAATTATTAAAATTGCAAATGTGTTAGGAAAATACAAATAAAAGGAAACAAAAATAAAAAACTGCTCTACTAGACAGCGATGAGAAATGAAAATTTTTCAAACGGAAAACATTTATCAACTGAAAACATTTTTTGTACATTCCGTGCCAATAATTGGCTAAGCAAGAAAATATTTTTTCCCTACACCAATATTTTCAAGGCATTTAATGTAATCCAAAATTTTATCACAACTTATTGCTTAATGTGATGATAATAAATTCACCCGAAAAATTTTGTTACCACCCTCGTGGTTGTATACACATAACGACCAAAAACAGTTGTAACTCAGCCAAAAACGCAGCAGACAAATTGGAGTTCACAAAAAAATTATTGTTTGTAGTCTAGTTTTCTTATTGCACCTAAATAAATATTGAACAGCAGCAATAAGTGAAATGTTTTCATTTCTTCTCTTTTTTTCCACTAACAGCCAAAATATAACTTTTGTGGTTTAAAATTTTCCTAAAATATTAAGAGAAAAGGGCCTGATGTTTTTAACAAAACAATTTTTTGCTAACGTGGTAAAATTTAGGGGAAAAAATAAACTATTTGGCAAAGAGAAATTGTATATTTTTTAAATAAGTATTTTATACTGATCCAATATTGAATTTAGATTTCGCCTTGCTGCACTAACACTTTAAAGTATTTTGTCTATGCATGTAGATATTAAAGGCGCCATTTTGTTTGTTAGAAAACAAGATGATGACGCTGAGGGTAATAAATCTCTACAAACAACTTTCTTAATAAATATACAACTAAATTTCTATTTCTATTTGTGAACTGGGGCTTAATGTTGAAATTGAAACTTGCTTCGTGATGACTTTTATATTGATTGAATATAAAAACAAGCAAGACATGTCGGACATGCCGAATCTTATAAAACCTTTTCCATGGTAATGTTAAATATTCCCTTAAGCTGTTATGTTTTCCAATTTCAAAATAATATAAATTCGGTTTTTACATTTATGATTTTCAACTTCATTATTACAAATGTAAACTAAAGATAAAAATTTTTTTTTGTAATAATTTTATCGAAAATTTTTTGTAAAAATTTTATCGAACATTATTTGTAAAAATTTTATCGAAATTTTTTTGTAAAATTTTATCGAAAATTTTTGGTAGAAAATTTTATCGAACATTATTTGTAAAAATTTTATCGAAATTTTTTTGTAGAATTTTATGGAAAATTTTTTGTAAAAATTATATCGAAAATTTTTGTTAAAATTTTATCGAAAACTTTTGTAAAAATTTTATAGAACATTATTTGTAAAAATATTATCGAACATTTGTTGTAAAAATTATATCGAAAATTTAATGTGAATTTTTTTTTAATTTCATCGAAATTGTTTTTCTAATTTTATCGATAATTTTTTTAAAAAATTTTATCGAAAATTATTTGTAAAATTTTATTGAAAATTACATATTTGTAAATATGTATAGAATTTTTTTTGTTAAAATTCTATCAAAAATTTAACGTAAAAAATTTATTGAGTGTTTTATTGAAAGTTTTTTTTCAAAAACTTTACAGAAAGTTTTTTCTAAAAATTTTATCGAATATTATTGGTAAAAATTTCATCGAAAATTTTCTGGAAAAATTTTATCGAAAATTTTATTGAAAATTTTTTTGTAAAGTTTAATCGAAAATTTTTTGTTAAAATTCTATCGAAAATGTTTTGTAAACATTTTATCGAATTTTGTTTTGTAAAAATTTTACAGAAAATTTTGTGTAAAAATTTTACATAAATTTTTTTTTTTTTAAATTATACAGAAAAGGTTTTGTAAAATTTTTACAAAAAATGTTTTAAAAATATTATCGAAATTTTTTTTGTAAAAATTTTAACAAAAGTTTTTTGTAAAAATTTCACCTAAAATTTTTTGTAAAAATTTTATCGTTAATTATTTTTTAAATTTTATTAAAAATTACATATTTATAAATATGAGTAGAAAAATATTTGTAATATTCTATCGAAAATTTTATGTAAAAATTTTATCAACAAAATTTTTTAAAAATTTTTTTCTTAAAATTCTATCAAAAATTTTTTGTAAAAATTTTATCGTAAAATTTTGTAAAAATTTTATGAAAAATTTTGTGTAAAAATTTTATCGAAAATTTTTTGTAAAAATTCTATCGAAAATTTTGTCGAAAATTTTTTGTAAAAATTTTATTCAGTTTTTTGTAAACATTTTATTGAGTTTTTTTTTGTAAAACTATTATCGAAAATTTTTTCTAAAAATTTATCCAAATTTTTTCTAAAAATTTATCCTAATTTTTTCTGAAAATTTATCTTTTTTTTTTAATTTTATCGAAAGATTTTTGTAAAAATTTTATCGATAGTTTTTTGTAAAAATTTTATAGAAAATTTTTTATACAAATTTTATCGAAAATTTTTTATAAAAATTTTATTAAAAATTTTTTATAAAAATTTTATCGAAAATTTTTTTTAAAAATTTTTTGTAAAAATTTTATTGAAAATTTTTTGTAAAAATTTGATTGAAAATTTTATGTAAAAATTTTATTGAAAATTTTTTGTAAAAATTTTATTGAAAATTTTTTGTAAAAATTTTATTGAAAATTTTTTGTAAAAATTTTATTGAAAATTTTTTGTAAAAATTTTATTGAAAATTTTTTGTAAAAATTTTATTGAAAATTTTTTGTAAAAATTTTATTGAAAATTTTTTGTAAAAGTTAGGACCTTCCTGATTCCAGTGGGCATCCTATAGGTGAATCGACTACCTCTATGTGTATTGCTTTCTATAAAGGCCTTTAATACAAATCAAAGTAGAAAAAACATACCAACTCAAAAACAAACAAAAATCGCCCCTCGCAGGGGTTTATTGATTCCGAGATGCACTTCATGCGACCTACTGGTCGCGGTCTAATATTTATTTGACAATAAAAAAAATAAAAACAACGTGAAAAAATATAGGTGAGTGTGGTTTTTTGCATACAGCCTCGAATTGAATGGTCTGATGTTTCTGAATTGCATTAGCGAAATTTTCGAAACTATGCCTGGCAGATTGGTGGGCTTAAATTGTCTGTATATCTTCTGGTGTCTTGGTAAAGCTGATTTCAACCCGAACACAGACGAACAAATGGACATCGCAAAATCTTGATGCTTGATAAGCATCATGATTGATCTTACGACTCTTTGTCTGGTGTGGAAAGTAGGCCCACATTTCTTTAACAACGATGTTGGCATTGCTATCACGATCAATGGAAATCATCATTATCTTTCGATGATCACCAGAATGAGCGATTTAAAAGTACTGGCAGAGAGCCACCGGGATTGTGAGATTTAAGTCCATTACACTTTTACTTATGGGTCAAAGTCACCAACGATATAATGTAAAGAACACGAGTTCCATTACTCAAATTAAGTTTGATCTATGCGCCAGCTTTATACGCCACATTGATATTTTTTATTGATAGGATTTTTTAATAAAATTTAAAATTTATCGATAACTTACACGCTTCTTTAATATTACCTTAACATCTTCCCGTCCCATGGGTAACCTCTTTGTCCCCCGTTTACCACTCTAATTTAAGAGACTTTTCTCTTTGAAAATGATGTTGGCATTGCCTGCACCGCCAACGGAGAGCGTTATTAATCAATGATCGATCACCAAAATTTTTTGTCAAAAAAAGATGATACTGTTATGAACGACATTGTTATGAAAAGAACAGCGAAGGATTTAAGTTGGCTTGTACAGTTGTACTGGTCACCGCGATCGTTCGAATTGAACCCGTTAGACCACTTCTTGTGGAATTGTTCTTGCCTTAAATAACTTAAAGTCAACATATCCCTTTCCTTTATTAAAATTTAGTTTGATCTTTAATTTGGCTTTAACATCTGCCCTTTTGAATGGGACACCCTTTATGTATTATTTTTTTTCCCTTAAATTTACTTTTGTGTCGTGTCTTATATTCTTAAACCAAAAACCAATATTTTTCAAACGTTTCTCAATTTCAAAAGTAAATAAAGTTGTGTCTATTCAACCATTTACTACAGCTGCCTCCTCTCTCTCTTCCACTTCTCTAACATCCAACATTTTACTAAAAGGATTGCTAACGTTACTGTTAACTGACTAATTAATATTGATGGATGATTCTTTCGTGGAAAAAAGAAAACATTAAATAAATACAGAAAAATGGTAGCAAGAACTCAATAGATAATATTGGAAACAAAGATATTAAAAGATGGGGAAAATGTTTAATTTAAACTGTAAAGGAAATTAAACATTGTAGACATTCTTGGGTCATAAATTATTTCGTTTTAATTTGAATTTTTTTTTCGAAATAATAAAATTTCGCCAATTATCCCTAAAACATATAGACCGCAGCAGGCTGCACAACTACACAACTATAAATGCGTTGGGCTGCAATCGTCGCTGTGTAGTCAACTACTTAATTATATTGAAAACGACAGCACATTGTCACTCACAAAAATAGTAATTGTCGTTAGCAAGCTAACAGCTGTGGTTGTGTAGCCGTGTAGCTTTGATGGCGTCAAAATAATTGTGGTCTTATGAAAGCGTGTATTTTACTTTTGAGTGATTGTGGTCGCTTTTCTGCTGTCTTCTACATATATGTTTATCGCTTTAGTTTTTAAATATTTTTTTTTATCTTTTATAATTGTTAACATTTTGTTTATTTTTCTATTTCCAGGTAAGATGTAATTCTCGTTTTTGTATTCCTTGCAAGGAAGGTAATGAATTAAACGATAATAAAAAAAAGACAAGATAACCTGATTAAAAATAATCTTTTATGACCACAACTGAACGATTGAGCAATGGTCTACGTATAAGACCATTAAACGCCTTTGAGTTTTGCAGAAGCAAGTAAAGAAAGGAAGCTCCATTAGATTATCACAATATGGTACAAAAGGTATTAAAAGTAGATTAAATTCACAAAAAGAATGAAAGGTAAGAAGAGTGCCCCGGCGGGCTAGTAGTGTGCTAGTCTATCAGTCCAGGGTTGTGGGTTCGATTCCTATCAAAGACTCATATTTTTCACTACAAGTTGGCAAAAATACCAAGAAGGTGCTTGGAAATAAACTGTTCAGAGCACATTGTGTGTGGATCTCAAGCTAACTACAAAAGCTAACATTAAAAGCTTCAGACCACGGACAGACACATATTAAATTTAGATGCTGTGAAGACCTTAGTCTATTAGCAAATATTAGTAATTAATATAGACCGTGACATGAGGAAGAATGTCGATAGGTAGGCAGTAGGCAGTCTTAAATCACTACAGTCGAGAGTAAAAAAGGATGGTGACACCACGAGACTCAATGAAAGTAATGTAGTGTAATGTGGTAAATTGCCAGTCGGACGTCAAAAATCATTGAGGAATGAAGAGGGTCGAAAAGAATCCAATAAGTTAGCGGTCTGTTTCGACATTTCCCCTACAAAAAAAAAAAAAAAAATAGTATTGGGCCATACGTCGGGGTATTTTGCCAATCTAGCCGGACATAAGGCCAAAAATTAAAAATTCTGCATCGTATAGTGAATTTTCCAGGCTTTTGCTTGAGATTTGTCGTTCTGGGACCGTGTTAAAATCAGGAAAGTTGAGTAAATCGCATACGTTTCAATAGACTTTATATGAGTTTGAGAGGTTTGCAATATATTTTTTTGTGACTAAACGAATAAAGATTTTGTATTGATTTTTTTTTCGGTGAAAGGCTATATTAGCAGCTACTTATATTAATTTTAGAAAAATTTTATTTTATATTTTTATGATAAATTTTTTTTTCGAAATTAAAAAAAGGATTTTTTTTATAAATTTTTTTTTTTTTTTAAGTGAAAAGGTTTTTGAGAGTGAGGGCCATCACAATCATAATAATATTATATATCACTATAAAATATACGATCTTTACGTTGCGCGTTTTTGTGCCATTTTTTTTTTTGGCGACTTTTTCTGAATTTCACCTTTTTTCTGTTTTCGATCATCTTGCATAGGTAGGATACGAGTAATAGACCTTTTTTCGGTCTTAAAATGTTTTTGGTTTCTATGTTGTTTTAAATTAAATAATTGTTATTATTTTAAATACAATTTACTGTTACTAATGTAAATTATTTATTATCTATACATATAACACACTGTGTAATTTTTTAAGTCATGGCAAAATAACCATATACGGACACCACTACGTCATTAAAGACCAAAAGTGAAAAATTTCCCGGCTAGCTAAGCGCAACCTAAACGGTGTTAAGAATCATTCCTAGGAAGTTCATATGTTCTAGAAAGTTGTTTATTGAGATCTTAGGTTCTTTTTTGTAGTTGCTTGTTTCCTTGAATTTTGAACGGTTTGCTACCTATGGACCTGAACAGGGGAAAAAAGGTAAAAAAATTGAATTTTTTAAAGTTTTTTGCGATTTTGACCTTGAAGATGAAGTTGTTTTGATTTTATATGTTTACAATTTTTCTTCTTTATGACAAGAGCTACAACTTTGCCTCAGAGAGTATATAAAAATTCCAAACGGTCTTAACACCATTTAGGTAGCGCTTAGGTAGCCGCAAAAGTGCGATTTGCAAGTCCAGGGCCATCAACATTATAAAGAATCATTAAGAATCATTCCTAGGAAGTTCATATGTTCTAGAAAGTTGTTTATTGAGATCTTAGATTCATTTTTGTAGTTGATTGCTTCCTTGAATTTCGAACGGTTTGCTACCTATGGTCCTGAACAGGGGAAAAAATGTAAAAAAAATGAATTTTTTAAAGTTTTTTGCGATTTTGACCTTGAAGATGAAGTTTTTTTGATTTTATATGTTCACAATTTTCTTTATGACAAGAGCTACAACTTTGCCTCAGAGAGTATATCAGAATTCCAAACGGTTTGCAAAATATGAGCTTGAGTAAATGATAATTTTTTTGCAAAAATGACATTGAGGGCCCATTAAAAAAAACCTGGGGGACTTTGGGCAAAACTGGGAGACAGGGGTCTTTGTTTTTAGTCTTTTATCACGTAGTGGTGTCCGTATATGGTTATTTTTTTCGTGTTGCACTGTGTAATGAAACTGTGATAGTCTGCTGGTCTGTCTGTTTGTGCTCGTATCACGTAAAAACTACCAAATGAATTATAATAAAATTTGATGGAGAGGTACCTTAGTATCGTGGTTCAAATATAGGATATTTTTTTTCTCGTTAAAATATCTCATAACCAAGAAAGAGGAAGAACAAGTAGTGAAGGTACGCAATTTTACCGATTCAATGGTACTGCAAACTTGGCAGCAACTTTTATTTTTGTCAGCGGGTAATTTAAAACACTATTTACAGTACTCTACAATAATTTTGGAATTGAATACAAATTTTAGATTTTTATATATAGCCTGTGTTTCTGAGTACTATTACTCAGGGATGGGTACCTTTATGTAAAGTAATTACATAAACCATATCTGAAGGACTATAAAATGAAGAGTCTTAAAGTGGATTACTTTCAAAGCAAAATAAAGACGCTGACGAAGTGGCGGGCATAGCTAGTTATAAATAAATTAATTATTCTCATATAAATTAAATACTATAAAGTAATAAATTACAAAAATGACTTTTTTTAATATTCTTCTCTTCGAAAAATTAATATTTTTTGGAAATTAGCAAAAAAAAAATTTTTACAAAAATTCACATGGACATTTCGGAGGGTGTGATTGGAGGGATACCTCTTCCTGCTCATAAAAACTTAAAAATGTTATTTTTATGGTATTAAGGCATATGTAATCCATTTCTTTTTATAAATACATTATTTTGCAAATTATATTTTATGTCACCGCCTACAAAAGGGGGTGGAGCAAGAAATGGTATTCTAGAATCTTCAGGATCCAAGTTTTGGGTTTTGAACTTTCGCTGACTATAAACGTTGCATTTGCTAAACAAAAGCATGGGAAAAATTAAAAAAAATTACTTTTTCAGAGGTAAAATTAGTTCTTCTAAGGGGAACTTTTTTCTCCATGGTCCGATTTTTCTCATTTTTTAGCTTTGACAGCCAAGTTTTATCAATTTAGGGGCACTTAGTAAATTTTCAGAGCCAATATAAGTTAAAAAAAAGTAATGTCGCCCTAGATTGGCAAAATACCCCAATGTGCGTCGGTTCCTTTCTTTTACCTATAATTATAAATAATTATAGGGCAAAGCGTCTGATAGATTCATATTGAAGAATTATTAGTGCTAAAAGTTCGTCTTTTGATACTGTTGAATTCTGGACTACACGCACGCTCTTATTCGATGCGATAACTGAGTTGTGCTTTTTATAGGCTTTATCTATTGATCTTCCCAATTTCTGTACGGTATTGCAGGAATAAAAACTATTGACATTAATGTGAAACACAATTTGCCTCTATCAGGGTCCTGGATTCGAAAGTGGAATGCTTTTTTTCGATCTCTCTTTCTTCTTGGCTGATATTGTCTCAGATTAATTTAGATTTCAGTGCATGAGAGTGTAAGAATGGCTCAACTTAGATGTAAATAACACAGCAAAAAAACATTCACAGTGGCTTTGGAGGGCTGTTCGAATGTGGTTAAGGAGTGGGCGTTTAAGGAGACCACTTGCAGGAGAAAATCACTCATATGGCTGTGGGAGTAATTCATTCTATATCCAACCCCTTAACAAGAGCGGTACATTTTAGTGCGACATGGTTGCTACTACACAGGGCACGTTATCGTATATTTTACGGTACTTCCCAATGGGGGTGTTAGTCTACACTTTCTTTTCTCTCGGTGGTAAGACAACCGTCGGATAAGAGCCAATACGGCTAGATGCCGACGTTAGTCTTGGCATCACATCTCCTTTTATGTGGGTTTTATTATTAATACACAAAATTTAATTTGTGCCGGGCATTTGTTTGGGCATCCCCTGTGTTGGGGCCGTTGCGATCAGGAAAGATTGTTACAACGACTTCTCTTCCACAAAGCTGTCTTAGATAACTAGTTAAGTATGTATGTCTCAACCGACCTGAACTCTCTTTAGATTATGTCACTGACTGATTTCACTAATATGAGAGAATTATTTGGAATGTAACAATTTTACAGAGCAGTTTTGCAAGAGTATGGGTTTTGAGAAATCCATAGGGTAATTCTGGGACTACCCTCGTATTCAATTTAAAACTTTTAAGCTTTATTACGTCTTCTTAAAAATGCCATTAAAATTGTATTGGCTTTCAAAATCAAAACATCTTTAAGTAAATATATATTTCATTTGTCCAAATATGTCATCTTTCCCAAATACATACTTGTCTTTGCTTATAACTAGGCACACTGCTGCTGTTTCATTGCATTCATTGATATTGTCGTGGTTGGTTTGCTTGCTCTGTTTGTTATTATTATTATTATTGTTGTAATGCATTTGTCAAAGTTTTATGTCGATGTTATTCTATTTTACAACAACAGACACTAAAAGAAGATAAAAAACACTAACTAAGTAATACAGGAAGCAAAATAACGATAGTATTTGTACTGGAATAATAAACATGCAGCGTACACGAACTATCAATGTCATAAACACACACAAACAGAAACTTAAAATAAACACAAATCGCTCTCTCTACAAAAGACCACAGAATGTAGAAATTAAATTTAAAAATTTAAAGACATTTAAAAAAACTTACCGAAATATTTTTTATTTATTAAATCGAAAACACGTGGATATTTTTTTTTTATTTATTTAACAAAAATTAAGTGTTTATTTCTCATTTCTGTTTAATAAAAACTTAAAGAAACATTAGTTTTAAAAACCAAACCTTTTATAATGATTGTCGTCATATATTTTTTAAATTGAAACGTTGGTTATTTAAAATTTTTTCAGTTTTTGTATTCCGCTAACAAATTCTTATTAATTAACATACATATATGTAAAGCTATCTTTGTGACGTGTTTGTATTCTTTCGAAAAACTTAACGAAACTTTATTTTCTAAACTAAAAGCATTTTACTTAATTTGTTTTTAAATTTGCTTAACACAAATAAGCTACTATTTCAATAAGACAAGTTTTCTTATTTCTAACCAATAGAAAAAACTTAACGAAACTTTATTTTCTAAACTAAAAGCATTTTACTTAATTTGTTTTTAAATATGTTTAACATAGAAACCTACTATTTCAATAAGATAAGTTTTCTTTTTTTTAACCATTAGAAAAAACTTAACGAAACATTATTTTCTAAACTAAAAGCATTTTACTTAATTTGTTTTTAAATATGTTTAACATAAAAAAGCTACTATCTCAATAAAACAAGTTTTCTTATTTCTAACCATTAGAAAAAACTTAACGAAACTTTATTTTATAAACTGAAAGCATTCTACTTAATTTGTTTTTAAATTTGTTTAACACAAATAAGCTACTATCTCAATAAAACAAGTTTTCTTATTTCTAATCATTAGAAATCATTAGAATCATTAATCATTAATCATTAGAAACTATATTTTCTTAACTTTAATTTGTAAAATAAATTTTTTGTTCATATTTTCTTAACATTGATATAATAATATATCTAGTAAGGAAAATATCTTATATTATTTTAATAGGAGATAACTTAACGAAACTTTATATTCTAAACTGACAACATTTAACTTAATTTGGTTATAAATAAGTTAAACAATCGTAGGCTACTATCTTAATAAAACAAATTTTTTTTAATCCATTAGAAAAAACTTAACGAAACTTTATTTTCTAAACTAAAAGCATTTTACTTAATTTGTTTTTAAATTTGTTTAAAAAAAATAACCTGATGTCTCAATAAAACAAGTTTTCTTATTTCCATTCATCAGAAAAAACTTAACGAAACTTTATTTTCTAAACTAAAATTTATTTTTAAATATGTTTAACACAAATAAGCTACTATCTCCATAAAACAAGTTTTATTATTTCTAACCATTAGAAAAAACTTAACGAAACTATATTTTCTTAACTCTAAGTTCTAAAATAAATTTTTTGTTCATATTTTTTTTACATTGTAATACATTGTAATAATATATCTATTAAGGAAAATATCTTATATTATTTCAATAGGAAAGAATTTAACGAAACTTTATATTCGTAATATTTAACTTAATTTAGATATACATAAATAAGTTAAACACACATGGGCAACTATCTTAATTAAACAAGTTTTCTTGTTTCAATCCATTAGAAAAAACTTAACGAAACTTCATTTTATTAACTTTAAGCTGTAAAATATTTTTTTGTCATATTTTTTAACACTGATATAATTCTATCTTTAATAAGGAAACTTACTTATATAATTTTAATAGAAAAAACTTAACGCAACTTTATTTTCTAAACTAAAAGCATTTAACTTAAGTTTGTTTTAAATACGTTTAACACAAATAGGCTACTACCTTTACAAAACAAGGTTTTTTTATTTCTACTTATTGGAAAAAAACTTAACAAAACATTATTTTCTTAACTTTAAGCTGTAAAATAAAGTTTTTTTTTTCATATTTTTAACGTTGATATGATTCTATCTTTAATAAGGAAACTTACTTATGTTATTTCAATAGAAAAAACTTAACGCAACTTTTTTTACTAAACTAATAGCATTTAACTTAATTTTGTTTTAAATAAGTTTAACGCAAATAGGCTACTATTTAAAAAAATTTTAATTATATTATATTAAAATAAATTTTCTTATTTATATCTACTAGAAAAACTTAACGAAACTATATTTTCTTAACTTAATATAAAATACAATATTTTCATATGTTTTTTAATTTGTATAATTCTATTTTTATTATGAAATCTTACTTAAATTATTTCAATAGAAAAAACTTAACGAAACTTTATTATCTAAACTAAAACTATTTAACTTAATTTGGTTTTAAATTAGTTTAACACATATAGGTTACTAACTTTATAAAAACAAGTTTACTTATTTCTATCCATTACAAATAAACTTAACGAAACTTTATTTTCTTAACTTTAAGCTGTAAAATAAAGTTTTGTATATTTTTTGAAATTAATAAATTATTAAATTAAATAAATAGAAATTAATAGATTAAATTATTTTAATGGAAAAAAACTTAACGAAACTTTGTATGAAAATTAAAAGCATTTAACTTAATATTGTTTTAAATTGATTTAACATAGACAGGCTACTATCCTAATAAAATAAGTTTTCTTGTTTATAGCCATTAGAAAAAACTTAACGAAACTTTATTTTCCTAACTTGAAGCTGTATTATAAATTTTTTCATATTATTTAACATTGATATGATTTTACCTTTATTATGGAAATTTGCTTGTATTATTTCAGTAGAAAAAAACTTAACGAAACTTTAGTTTTTAAACTAAAAACATTTAACTTAATTTTGTTTTAAATTAGTTTAACACATATAGGCTACTACCTTAATAAAAACAAGTTTACTTCTTTCTATCTATTGGAAAAAAAACTTAACGAAACTTTATTTTCTTAACTTGAAGCCGTAAAATATTTTTTTTTATTTGATAAGATATCATATTTAGTAAGGAGACTTACTTATCTTATTTCAATAGAACAAAACTTAACGAAACGTTATTTTCTTAATTAACGTATTTCGCTTAATTTGTTTTTAAATTTATTTAACCAAAATAGCCTACTGTATTAATAAGATAAGTTTTCTTTCTTCTATCCATTAAAAAAAAAACTTAACGAAACTTTATTTTCTAAACTAAAAGCTTTTAACTTAATTGGGTTTTAAATTAGTTCAACTCAGATAGGCTAATGTCTTATTAAAAAAAGGTTCCTTGTTTCTCTTTATTAGAAAAAACTTAACGATACTTTATTTTTAAAAATATCATAATTTAATTTATGAGCTAAATAAATTTAATAAACTCAGAGCAAGTTTTTTTCAGTCTTTAAAACTTTCATATTATGCAGCATTTTTAAAATGTATTTAAAATAATTTCATAGCATCACTTGGCTTTTAAATTATTTCTCAAACGTCATTGTTCTAGATTTTTAGGAAATTGTTCAAAACTGTCAAATTGAAACGGACATTTGAAAATGAAAAATACTTAAAATTCTTACAAAGTACTTGCAGGTACAAGAAGTTAGTATTTAAATAGTATGTTTGTGTGTTTATAAATGCGTGTTTGTATAACTATTTTAGACTGATTCTGATTTGTGTCTGTGTTTGCATTTGTTGGTCGGTTGTAATGACACAATAATGTCACTTACTGTGTTTTAAAATGTCAAATACAGGAGCAGAACATTTATTGTTTTCAATTGCAATTTTATTTCTACACAATTTTAGGTTTGTTTTGATGTCATTCATTCTATTTTTTTTTTTGTTAACACAACCACAACTACACCCCCGATAAGCAGCAAACTAAATGTTTATAATAGCAAATACTGCTTTAGCTGGTATTTGTCTTTCCATTTGCACATTCATTAGCACCAAACACACACACACACACACTCACACAATTGACCAGAGTAGTGGCAAAATAATGATGATAATAAACATAATTATCATGTTGTTTTACGTACAAACGTTGTTATGGTTTCGCGACGTTGTTTAACTCTGTTTTTTTAATTTAAATTTTTAAAATATTTCTTTTAAGTTGCAGATAATGAATGTATTCTATTTTTAAAGTGTTTTGAAAAACATTAATCTTTTAAAAATAGTTAAAATTTTAATGAGTTATTTAAATAAAGTAGTAAAATATTAGAAGTGCTGCTGAAGAAGATTGAACTTGAATTGTAATATTACTTATTTGCAAGCACTCTTGAAAAAGTATTAAAAAAAATTAAATATAAAACCCTTTAAAAAGGTACCTTTAAAAACCTTTAAAATATCCTTTTCAAAAATAAAATACTTAAAAAAGTACCTTTAAAAAAGAAAGGTACTATTTAGGACGTATTTATATAAAATAGGTTTTATTTTAAAAAGTTCTTTTTTAATTTCCGACCCCATAAAGTATATACATATATTCTGGATCCTTATACATAGAGAAGTTGATTAAACGATGTAAATGTTCGGGTTGAAATCAACTTTGCCAAGGCACCAGAAAAGATACAGAAAAGTTAAGCCCACCAATCTACCAGGCATAGTTTCGAAAATTTCGCTAATGCAATTCAGCAATATCATACCATTCCATTCGAGGCTGCATGCAAAAAAACCACGCCTACCCATATTATTTCATGTTGTGTTTATTTCTTCCGGTTGTTATGATTCTCTATTGCTTTTTTGATAAATACATATTAGATCACGAGCGACCAGTAGATCGCATGGAGTGCATACAGATCTCGGGGGAATAAACCCCCTGCAAAGGGCGATTTTTGTTTGTTTTTAGCTTGATAAGATTTTTCTGCTTTGATTTGTATTAAAGTCCTTTATTAAGTTAGAAAGCAATACACATAGAGGTAGCCGATAGACCCACAGAGTGCCCACTGGGAACAAGGATTAGTCTAAAGCACATTGATCATTCTAACGCCATATAGATTGCAAGAAGGTCCTAACTTATACAAAAAACTTTCGTAAAAATTTTTAAAAACAACTAGTAAAAATTTTCATAAAATTCATACAAAAAATGTTCAATAAAATTTTTACAAAAAATTTTCCACATTTTTTTACAAAATAAATTCAACAAAATTTTTACAAAAAATTTTCAATCAAATTTTTAATAAAAATGTTCGATAAAATTTGTACAAAAAATTTTGGTAAAATTTTTACAAAAAATTTGCCATAAAATTTTTACAACAAATTTTCAATGAAATTTTTACAACAAATTTTCAATAAAATTCTTACAAAAAATTTCGACAACATTTTTAATAAAATTTTTACAAAAAATTTTTAGAAAAAATTTTCAATAAAATTTTTAGAAAAAAATTTCAATAAAATTTTTAGAAAAAATTTTCAATAAACTTTTTAGAAAAAATTTTCAATAAAATATTTAAAAAATGTATTCTATAAAATTTTTAGAAAATATTTGCGAAAAAATTTTTCCAAAAAAGTTTCGATAAATTTTTTACAAAAAGTTTTCGATAACCTTTTTACAAAAAATTAAAAAAAAATTGTGATAAAATTTTTCCAAAACATTTTCGATAAAATTTTTACAAAAAATTTAAAAAAAACAATTTGTGATAAAATTTTTCCAAAACATTTTCAATAAAATTTTTACAAAAATTAGCGACAAAATTTTTACAAAAAAATTTCAGTTAAATTTTAACAAAAAATCTTCGATATAATTTTTCCAAAACATTTTCGATGTAAGTTTAACAAAAAATTTTCAATATAATTTTTACAAAATATGTTCAATAAAATTTTTACAAAATATGTTCATAAAGTTTTTCCAAAAAATTTTCAATAAAATTTTTACAAAAATTTTCAAATAAATTTTTACAAAAAATTTTTAATAAAATTTTTACAAAATTTTTAATAAAATTTTTACAAAAAATTTTAAATAAACATTTTTCCAAAAATTTTCGCTAAACTTTTTTCCAAAAAATAAATTTTTTTTCAATAAATTTTTGATAAAATTTTTACAAAAAATGTTCAATAAAATTTAAAAAAAAAAAATTTCATTAAAATTTTTACAAAAAATTTTCAATAAACTTTTTACAAAAAATTTTCAATACAATTTTTACAAAAAAATTTCGATAAAATTTTTACAAAAAATTTTCGATATTTTTTTCGATTTCGATTTTATAAAAATTTTGCGATAAAATTTTTACAAAAAATATTTGATAAAATTTAAAAAAAAAATTTCAATAAAATTTATGACAAAATTTTCAATAACATTTTTACAAAATATTTTCGATTAATTTTTTGTAACATTTTCATAAAAAATTTTCAATAAAATTTTTACAAAAAATTTTAATAAAATTTTTACAACAAATTTTCAATAAAATTTTTACAAAAAATTTTCAATAAAATTTTTACAAAAAGTTTTCAATAAAATTTAAAAAAAAATTTTTCGATGAAATTTTTCCGAAAATTTCTCTATAAACTTATTACAAAAAATTTTCGATATAAATTTTATTAAAAATTTTCGATAAAATTTTACAAAAAAATTTCAATAAAATTTTGACAAAAAATTTTCGATAAAATTTTTCCGAAACTTTCTCTATAAACTTTTTACAAAAAAAATTCCTATATCTTTATATTTGTAATAATGAAGCTGAATATCATAAAAGTAAAAACCGAATGTATGTATATTATTGTGATATTGGGAAACATAACAGAGTAAGGGAATTTTTAAAATTTTAACTATTGTGAAGGGTATACAAGAATATAGCACTCTTACTTGTTTTAAGTACAGATAAATTTATTTGCACAATATCAAAATCTTGCATAATTTTTAATAAATTTTTTGTTTCTACTTTAAGTCCACTTTTATATTTTGTCTTTGTTAGTTGTCCAGAGGGGAGAGAGGAATTTAAAGGAGTAAACTTGTGCAAGTTCTCTTGAAATTCCTTTTGTCTCCTCATTCGTAGTTTTTATTATGAAGTTTAAAATAAAAACACATGTTTACATCCATACAAATTTATGCAATAAAAATTGCTCTATATAAACAGATATGCAATTTTAGGGAGAAAAAAGAATAAACTGCTGCGATAAAAGTTTTCATAATGTAATTGGGCACTAGTGAACAACATTGGTTTTAAGTAAAATTGTTTTTTATTTTAATTTCTTATCATTTGTGCATTTGTTGTTGAGGGCCAACAGATATCAACTGCATTGCAAAATTTGTTGTTGAAATAAAGAGTTTACGCCCCATAAAAACACAGAAACTTTTATCACCATTTATTTTTTTATGTTTTTTTAATTTTTTTTTATATAATAAATACATCATTGCACATTCATCAGGTAACCTCACTACGAAGGGAAAATATTAAGACGAAAATTTATAAATTTTTTTATATGGAGTTTGATAATTGGACTTACATTTAAGGGGAAAATTGTAAGTTTAACCGTCAAAATCCATATAGAAAAAATTGATAATTATCGAATTGAAATACATTTTATAAGCAATAGTCAAAGTAAATAAACATGAAAGGAAAATATATGATTTAAGTTTAAAATTCTTAATTGCATGAGTTGCACAGAAGGCACATTTATCAGGTAGCTTTACTACGGAGGGGAAATATTAGGGCGAACATTTTTATTTTTTTATATATGGATTTTGACAGTTAAACTTACAATTTTTTCCCTTAAATAGTACTTTAACTGTCAAACTTTTTGTAAAAAAAAATTTAAAATGTTCTCTTTAATACTGGGTGGCGCAAAAGTAATCCTCCTATCAGAAAATGCTATAAATTTTGCGATTGGCCCCTAATGTCAATTCTGTTTTGACATTTGTGTAGTAAACACTTGCGAAATACACGTTAATAAACAATGTTACGCTACACTGCTCCAGAACGCGGAATATTAATCACCACCAAGAGGAAGATGATTTTTCATAAAAAATAATCATAAGTGATGAGGCCCATTTCCATCTTAGCGGGTAAGTAAATAAGCAAAATTTACGCTTCTGGGGCACTGTAAATCCGCGTGTAACCCACGAAGAGCCATTACACCCGCTCAAAGTCACTGTATGGTGTGCTGTTATCGCTGGAGGAGTCATCGGACCTTTTTTCTTCGAAGACGTCGTGGGCCAAACGGTTACTGTGAATGGTGAGCGCTACAGAGAAATGATTAACGAGTTCTTTTTGCCGCCACTTGATGAATTGGGATTGGAAAACATGTGGTTTCAACAGGACGGTGCAACGGCACACACTGCACGTGCCACAACCGATATGCTGAAGGATGCATTTCCCGGGCGCCTAATCTCCCGTTTTGGCGATTTGCACTGGCCAGCAAGATCGCCTGATTTGACCGCTGCAGACTTCTTTTTGTGGGGCTTTTTGAAGTCGCGGGTTTATGTCAACAAGCCTCAGACTCTTGCAGCTCTTAAAGACAATATCCGTCAAGAATGTGAGGACCTATCGCTGGAAGTTTTGGCCAAAGTGATGGAAAATGCCATAAAAAGGGCTCTAATGACAATCAACTGTGGCGGCGGCCATTTACATGACATCATATTCTCGACTTTATGTAAAAAAATTAAAAGACCAAATAAAAATAATCCACAAGAAGAATCAAAGTTTTTCATTTTTTTTTAAATTACAGCCAAAAAACATCGGAAGGTTATTTTTGCGCCACCCTGTATTTCCCCTGCATAGTGAGGCTACTACCTGATAAATTTGCCTTGGTTGTACACACAAACTTTTGAATCAGGAGTCAATGTATTTCGAATTCTCCTAAATCTATTCATATAATAAAACAGCAACTCATTTCCTGACTGTCTGTATGTGTTCGCATTGTGTAAAAACTACTGGATGGATTTTAACAAAATTTTGTAAGCAGGTACCTTAGTATCGTGATTCCAATATAGGATACTTTTTCTTTGCTAAAATATCTTATTTACCAGAGAAAGTGGAGAAAAATGAGTGAAAGTACGCCGATTTTTTTTAACCGATTTAAATGTAAGGCATAATGCATAACGCATCTTTTATATTTGAAAGCAGTATATTTTTAACAAAATTGCGCAACAGATGGCACTGTTTCAAAATAATGAGTAACTCATTTTCTGTCTGTCAGGGATGGGGTATCTTTATGTAAAGTAAATACTTAAAGTTCTTCAAAATTTGGTGGGGATTACTT
This sequence comes from Phasia obesa, assembly GCA_949628195.1. Classification (NCBI taxonomy): domain Eukaryota; kingdom Metazoa; phylum Arthropoda; class Insecta; order Diptera; family Tachinidae; genus Phasia; species Phasia obesa. The sequence goes on from OX451217.1 coordinate 135,935,270, forward strand.
ACAGCACAACATCGAACAACATATTGTCAGAACGCACACAACGTGTGTGGGTACAGCTAGTTTTTATATAATTTTATTTGTTAGTTTAAGCTGGTGGTAAGTAGTAAGTCACTTACACGATGCAATAATATTTACTACAAATTTTAATTTAATCCCCAAGGAAACTCCCCGTTTAGTTTAATATTCTATTTTACACCTTTTCAGCAATTGTTGCAAAAATTTGTGTGTGTGTGTGTGCGTTGTATGTGTGTTCTAGTTTAGATCCTTTCTATAAATTGCTACTATCATTTGTAACTTCCTTAACATGATAAATTATCCTTACAATATCCTTTTAGGATTAACACTTAAAAGCATGTTAACCTTTCACATTCAACCCAACAACCGAACGCAAGAATGTGTTTACACGAGTTCGTTGAGGTTTTTGCTGAATTTGCTTGCTAAAGCTTAAAGGCTAATAACTGCTGATAGTGGCGTTTTTGTTTTTGTTTTGCTCTGCAACGCCCTGCCAATGAAAGAAAAAAGAAAGCAACAGTTCGATAATTTTTTTTCACAATATTTTCTTTTTTTAGCTTCTTTTTTTTTACGAAGTCAGCAACTTTTAGTAGTTATATCTTGTATTTGATGGCATGTAAACGTGGCTGATACTTATAGACAACAAACACCCTTGTAACAGTATTAAAAGCGTAAAATTGTTAAAGCAATTAATACGAATTAAATATACCCTGCACTCTAGGAATCATTAATAGAAACAATTTTTATTTTTTCATTTATCTTTTTTAAAATTAATTTGAAGGAGCCAATAAAAAGGTTGATGGTTCTACGAGCCAAAGAAGTTCAAAGGACCATAAAAAGTAGTAATTTAAGAACATAACAGGTAGAACCATGCTCATACTCCTTTTTTAGGAATTGGGGACCATCTAAACTTCCACTATACGATTAATGGATTCTGTCGTAGTGCAACAGTACACCAGACTAAATCGTCGTTTATGCGACTTAGGTTCAAAGCACATAAAAACCCGGTCGGAGGGACTGGGTAAGTCGCTGTGATGCTAACGGTTCTAGTGGTGCCAGTCTTTTTGACACTGGACAGACCTTGAAGATTCTTATATTCAGATATTTAAAAGGGATATTTTAATAGATAAGTAGAATAGTTAAAAAGTCTTGATTTAATGTGAAACAGCTGATCTATATTTTTTGTTCAAAGAATTTTTTGTCGCGGGTAGCTATTTTTTTCTATATTTTGGGTAGCCCATTTGCCCAATGCCCCATTAGAGAAAATATGTATATTTTTTTTTTGAAACCAATTTATAAATCAATTAAAACTTGTTGCTTCTTTTAAAGCGCGAAAGCTTGTAAGCTTGTAAGTGACAGATGAAGCAATGTCTGGAGAAAAAAAAACACTTATAAACACGATTAAGCATGCATTATGAAGCTTATAAATCACTTTATTATAGCTTTTCACTCATCATGCACGCAATTGCCTTTGAATAGTTCAGTGAAGTAGGGTAGTTTTGTAAAACTGTTATACAATTGTTATTATTTGTTTAAAATTTTGAAAACTGTTATACAAATTACAAACCTATTTCTAAGAGGGGTTGGCTTGGTGGTCTAAATTGATAAGAAGTTATTTAAACAGTTATAGAGTTGATTAAAACTGTTATAGAGTTGATTAAAACTGCTAAAGTTGATTAAAACTGTTATACAGTTGACTATATATACGGTTGATTAAAACTATTATATAGTTGACTAAAACGGGTATACAATTTATTAAGACTTTTATAAAATTGATTTAATCTGTTATACAGTTGATTAAAACTGTTATACATTTAATCTAAACTGTTATACGGATGATTTAAACTCTTATAAATTAAAACTATTATACAGTTGATTAAAACTATTATACAGTTGATTCAAACTGTTAAAATATAAAATATAAAATAGCTTAGATCCTTCAACTTTTTAAAGGAGTATTTTGCAAGAAGAAGACAGTGTAATGCAACTAGGATAGGAAAATTAAAGACAATTAGCAATTGACATAGAGGAGTAGTAAAAATCTAATTTTACCACATTACAATTACCAGTATTATAGTAAAATATTATTCAAACCTACATATATATGCATAGTACATATGTACATATGTATGTATATTGTAGCAACTTTACATTTCTTATCTTTTTTCCAACCATACATAATTTATACACTTTGTCTTGTCTTGACACATACTATGTACTTTCAAAAAAAAAAAGGATTTTTTTGTGTTAAGGGAGTAGCACTGGATTAAGTTGAAAAACCAACAGTTTGTATAAAAACTTACTGTGATGCTCCTGTTGCGCCCCAATAAATAAATGTATTTTTTTTTTTTATCAGATGCAACAGTTTGGCGTCTCATTGACAATATATTTTAAGTTTGTAGATATGATGGTAATGATTAGAGTTTGTATATACCCTGTGTCTTTTGTCCTGCCGTCTACACTGACCTCCGTAATCATTAAATATTTATATTGAAACTATAATCCATGACAAGATTTATTACATGTTTGCAGATTATTAGACAAAGTTGTGTTGAGGATAAAAGGGGATTGTCATTGTGTTATTTTAAGGTTGGTTAAGAAAATAAGCTTTCTATTTGAAATTATAGGGTGGGGATTGACTGTTGTTAATATGTGTAAATTAAAATTATAATTAATAATGACCAACTACATAAATACTGCTTAGAAGGATTTGGAAACTTAAATATTATTTAAAAAACTTATTGGTTTAAAAATGTAAATGAGAAAATTATCTAGATTTTCAGCAGTACACACCAACAGTAAAGGCAATTTATATTTATATGTGACGTGAGCTGGCGAATAGGACCTTTGGACAACTAATTTGCGCAAGTTTGTAGTTCTTAAGTCTGCCTAATTAAATATGAAAAAATATATATTTTGTATTTGATCTCAAGATATCATTTGGTGCAACAGAAACCATGAAACTTTGTATTGTCCCGTACTGAAAATTTTATCCTAGCAAGATGAGGTCCCTTTTGTCAGCTTGCGTCACGTATAAAAAATGGAAAATATTAATAGCTAATTTAACTAAATCACCACCTCTTGAGAGAATTAAATAAATATAATACAAAAATAAAAAATAATTATTCGAATAAAAAAACTTATTCGAATAAGTGTAATTCGAATGAAAATAAATCCACAAAATATGAAAAAATATTCAATAAAAATATTATTCGGATAATTTGAACAAAAATATGTAAAATATTAATAGACATAATTAAATAAATAAAGACCACTTGAGAGAGTTAAGAAAATATAATAAATGCAAAAGTACAAATAAAATTATTCGAATAAAAAACTTATTCAAATAACTTCAATTCGAATAGAAATTCGAACACATTTGGAGGCACATATGTATTAGCTTAACAAATTATTTATTTATATTTTTGTTTTTACATTTTGCAGCAAAAAAACAACAACAAAAAAGCAAACATTTATTTGGTACAATTCAAATAGAATGTCTGCGTGTTGTAGCTAACCAAACAATTTCAAATACGTTTCACTCTTTTAATGTAGTTGTGATATATGCCCATTTATCACATGGCTTAATCGGCTGAACCGTAAAAAATCTAGATTCGAAAATAAAAAATTTTATTCGAATAAAAAATTTATTCGGATAAATTTAATTCTCGTAAAAGTATTTATCGTTTTTGTGTGGTGGAATATTCGTGCTAAAACCGTCATAAGTCTACACCCAAAATTTTATTTGAATAAAAAACTTATTCGAATAATTTTAATCCGAATAAAAATATTAATCGGTTTTGTGTGGTTGAATATTCGAGCTTAAAAATAATATAACATATATATTATAGGAAATCCAACAAGAAGGTAAAACAAACATTTATTTAGTACCAAAAGGTATAGTTCATTATTCAAAGGATTGCCAACTAGACTCTATTAATGTCGTTACGACGCCTTTTCGTTTGCCACACAGCATAAGAGAAACCGTCATAAGTCTACTCCCAAAATTTTATTCGAATAAAAAACTTGTTGGAATAATTTTAAATTCGAATAATAATATTAATAATATCTAGAGGGTTCCAACTGGACGCTATTAATATTGTTAAGATATTTGCCGGTTGATTACACGGCTTTAGCTGCTGAACCGTAAAAATCGAGACTCGAAATTCGAAAAGATTGATGATTTACTCGAATAAAAATTGTATTCGGATAAGTTTATTTCGAAGTACAGTATCCAAAGCGTGCCAACAATACTCTATTAATAACGTTATTGAAATTTTCACACTTCATTACACCATAATAAGTCGACACACAATATTTTATCTGAATAAAAATCTTATTCGAATAATTTTAATTCGAAAAAAAATATTAATCGGTTTTGTGTGTTTGACTATTCGATGAATTTAATGAATAATTTAAAATACATTTCAATGCATCATTCATATATGCGAATAATTTTAATTCGAATAAAAATATTAATCCCATTTGCCTCATGCCATTATCGCCTAATACATAAGTCGACACACTATATTTTATTCGAATAAAAATATTTATTGGTTTTTCGTAATTAAATATTCGAGATCAATGAATAATTAAAGATACATTTCAATGCAACGGTTAAACCTTAATAAGTCTACACCCGAAATTTTATTCGTATAATTTTAATTCGAATAAAAGTGTTAATCCCATTTGCCACATGCCATTATCACTTAATAAGTCGACACACAATATTTTATTCGAATAAAAAACTTATTCGAATAAATTTAATTCGAATAAAAATATTAATCGGTTTTGTGTGGCTGAGTATGCGAGCTTAAAAATAATTTCATTTGGTGCCTAAAGCTATTCACTGTAGGAATAGAATTCTTATTTATAAAAAAATCTTATAATTTGATAAAAATTTTATATAATTCTCTTACGCAGTTAACTTTTAAATCTTGAAATTCAGGAAAATTCTATGCGATCTTGCAATGAGATATTAAATTATAAATTTTTATTAAAAATCAGATATTTTTCTTTTGCCTATAATTTTTACATATAATTTTTGTTTTTGTTCTATTAATTGTTTCACAATTAAATTGTTCGCTTTTGTTTTTTTATATTGGTTTATAATTACAAATTTATAAAATATTTTTTTATTGTTGGCTATTTTTCCCTGTTTTTTTTTTGTTGTTGTTGTTTGCTAATAAATTATGAAGTTTAATATTCCTGTTATTTGTGGTTTTTTGTTGTTCGTGTCCGATAGTTGTTGTCGTTTTGTGGCAGTTTTTATTTTATGAAAGAAATGTATGGTTTTCTGGTAGAATTTATGATGTGGTCATGTTGATTATCCAACCGTATGGTTGAAAAAAGGGTGTCTTTTTTCTCTGGAGACATGCATATATAATGGTTATTTTGTGTAATGTTGGGGAGAGTGAAGTATTGATAAGCAAAAACATTAGCGGGGTAACTGTTTCGTCAAAGTAAAAAAAAAATAAATAAAATTTCTTTCAAATTTTATACGATTTTTTTACCCTTCACCACAGGTGGAAAGGGTATAAATAACTTTGTCACTCCGTGTGTAATTTCTACAATATTCATTTCCGACCCCATAAAGTGTATATAGTCTGAATCCTTATACATAGAAAAGTTGATTAAGCGATGTCCGTCTGTCCGTGTTGACGTTGAAATGTCATTTGCCAAGGCACCAGACAATGTACAGATGATGAGACAGATGAGGAATTTTTTTAAGGATTTTTTTGCTTTATTTTGACCATTCTAACTCAATATAGATTGCGGAAAAGTCCTAAATTAAAAAAAAAAATCAATAAAATTAAAAAAAAATTAAAAAAAAAATATTAAAAATTAAAAAAAAATGTTTTTATTAAAAATTTTAAAAAAATGTTTTTTAAAAATATTTACAATATTTACAAAACATTTTACAAAGATATTTAAATAACGAGTGATTTTTTAAGAGCTTGATAACTTTTTTTTTAAAAAAGAACGCATAAAATTTGCAAAATCTCATCGGTTCTTTATTTGAAACGTTAGATTGGTCCATGACATTTACTTTTTGAAGATAATTTCATTTAAATGTTGACCGCGGCTGCGTCTTAGGTGGTCCATTCGGAAAGTCCAATTTTGGGCAACTTTTTCGATCATTTCGGCCGGAATAGCCCGAATTTCTTCGGAAATGTCGTCTTCCAAAGCTGGAATAGTTGCTGGCTTATTTCTGTAGACTTTAGACTTGACGTAGCCCCACAAAAAATAGTCTAAAGGCGTCAAATCGCATGATCTTGGTGGCCAACTTACCGGTCCATTTCTTGAGATGAATTGTTCTCCGAAGTTTTCCCTCAAAATGGCCATAGAATCGCGAGCTGTGTGGCATGTAGCGCCATCTTGTTGAAACCACATGTCAACCAAGTTCAGTTGTTCCATTTTTGGCAAAAAAAAGTTTGTTAGCATCGAACGATAGCGATCGCCATTCACCGTAACGTTGCGTCCAACAGCATCTTTGAAAAAATACGGTCCAATGATTCCACCAGCGTACAAACCACACCAAACAGTGCATTTTTCGGGATGCATGGGCAGTTCTTGAACGGCTTCTGGTTGCTCTTCACTCCAAATGCGGCAATTTTGCTTATTTACGTAGCCATTTAACCAGAAATGAGCCTCATCGCTGAACAAAATTTGTCACATTTGAACATTTCGAACCGAACACTGATTTTGGTAATAAAATTCAATGATTTGCAAGCGTTGCTCGTTAGTAAGTCTATTCATGATGAAATGTCAAAGCATACTGAGCATCTTTCTCTTTGGCACCATGTCTGAAATCTCACGTGATCTGTCAAATACTAATGCATGAAAATCCTAACCTCAAAAAAATCACCCATTAGAAAATTTTTCAAAAAAATTAAAATAATTTTTTTAAAAAAATTTTAAAAAATATTTTTACAAAAAATTTTTGCAAAAATTTTTACTAACAATTTTAGAAATATTAAAAAAAAATTTTAATTTTTAAATATTTACAAAAAATTTACAAAAAACATTTTCAAAAAAACAGTTTACAGAAAAATATTAAAAAAAAAATTTTTAAATTTTTTAAAAAATTAACGAATAAAATTTAAAAAAAAAATTAAAAAAAAAATTTTACAAACAATTTTCGAAAAATTAAAACAAAAATTTCAATATTTCTTTGGAAATGAAAATCATGACTGTAACATAACATATATTTAATATTAAGAATATGCATATGTATGTATGTATGTATGTATGTATGTATGTATGTATGTATGTATGTATGTATGTATGTATGTATGTATGTATGTATGTATGTATGTATGTATGTATGTATGTATGTATGTATGTATGTATGTATGTATGTATGTATGTATGTATGTATGTATGTATGTATGTATGTATGTATGTATGTATGAATGTATGTATGTATGTATGTAAAACCTAGGTGCATTAAACACATAGACATCATCAGGATACCGACTACAAACTGTCAAAAATAAAATACACACTTTTTTAGGTAAACGATTATTTTAAAGCTTGCAAAGCTACATGGCTATACGACCACCGTTGTGGCTGTAGTCAACTTAGGCTAATTTCTTGTTTTTCAACAAAAGAAAATGTCACAAAATTATAAATTACAAATTCATAAACAAACAAAAAGTTTTGAAGGAAATATTTATAATTTTTTGAAAAAGTAATTTAATTTTATAAAAGCAAAATAAGTATTTTTACAACAATATCAGAGTTTACGATGTAGCTGTCATCTTCAGTATCATTAAGTAGCTGACAACACGGCGACAATTATAGCCAACGGAATTTGTTTTCATTTAGCTGCATATCCGGTGTCTTCTATTTCTTTAAAACATGAATTATGAGTTTTTTCTCATACGACTTATTTTAATTTATGTAAAGAGTCAACAATATGGATAATGCTGTACATGTCTGTATAAATAAAATCACCGTGATGAAGGGTGTAGAAGATTCGGCACGGCCGCATAGAGCACTCTTAATTGCTATATAAAAAATTAAGTTTAATCACAAAAAAAAGGATGATGAACTAAAATATGGGCTTTATGTTAAACTAATTGGAAAATTTTCTTAACTCGACTTAAGGTGTTTTTGTGTCAAAAGTCCACCGATATGATCAGTATATATTTTCAATTTAGAGACGAACCTTTACTTGTGTGTATTTTAGTTCATAGAAATGATATGATTCGTCTAGATTTATCCATTTAACTTCACTGAGACCTAAAATGTCCATTTCTTTTTTGCTGCTTGAGCTAGATGTGGTAGGTCCTTAGTTCCGATGCTTTTCCTTCGTGCCTATTTTTTTTTTAATTATTCAATAATTTTGTAATTTTTATTTCATTTCCCTTGTTACCACCCTAATAGTTATTGTTATTTTTTATTTATATTAATGTTTACTGTAATATTACTAAAGTTTATGGTATTTAAATACATTTTCTATGTGTGGGTGAGTGTGTGTTTTATTTTATTTCTTTTATTACATCAATTTTTTTATTTTGTGGAATATTTTTTTTATTTAAAGATATACTATAGGTCTAATTATAAAAAAGTTTATATGTATTTTTATACTATAATATGGAACAATATCCTTTTAATTCCATTCATTTATGTGGATGGAATGAGCTTCATAATGCTGAAACACATGCAATAGACTTGTATTTGATTGATAAACAAATTAATGAACCTGAAAAAGGAGACATGAACTTTAATAATTTTAACAACAAAAAAAAAAAATTAATAAAAATAGTATAAAGGTAGCAATAATTAAATGTAAACCGAGACCTTAAACTTTCAAATAATTGACAATGTCAAAGTTATTTAAATCAGTGATAATTCATGTTTATTTTAGCTGTGACCACACACGTAGTGTGCGTCCTGCCAATATTTTGTTCAATTTTGCTTTGAAAGTAATCCAAATTTAAGACTCTTACGTATTTACTTTATATAAAGGTACCCACCCCTAGATAAAATTCTAAAATTTATATAAAATTCTAAAAATTATTGTAAAGCTCTGTAAAAGACAGACAGGAAATGAGTGACTCATTATTTTAAAACAGCGCCATCGATTGCGCAGCATTGCTTAAAATATCCCGCTTTCAAAAATCAAAGATGCCTTAAAGCATGCAGTACCTTTAAATCGGTAAAAAAATCAGCATACTTTCACTGCTTTTCTCCACTTTCTCTTCGAATAAGATATTTTTGCGGAAAAAAGTACTTTATATTGGAATCAGGATACCAAGGTAACTCCTCACAAAATTTGATTAAAATCAATCCTGTAATTTTTAACGTGATGCAAACACAGACAGACAGGAAATGAGTTACTGTTTTATTATATGCATAGATTAATATACTGAAAGGGGGAATACAGAAGCTTTATTAGTAATTTTCAGGCTTTCCTCGATCTCCTTGATGATCCCGCGAAATCATGAAACCATTCTAGTGATTTCTGGTTGCCGGCCTGCTTTGCTAGCTTTCTTATCACTAGGTGTCAATGTAATAGCTATTCTAAATCCGGAAGTTCGTTATGGCATCCGCACTCAGTATCTACCGGGTGTTTCACATAAATACATATATATAAATTAAATAAAGTAAATTTTTAAAAATTAAATAAATATATAAATGTTATTTGTTTTGATTTGATAAAAGTACTTTTTGAAAAAGTAATTTTTTTAAAAGAAAAATATGTATGTTTTTCTACATTTTCATAGTCGTCTATATAAATAATAAAATAGTAACTCATTTCCGTCTGTCTGTCTGTCTGTCTATCTACTTTTCGTTTGTGTTCGCATCACGTAAAAACTACTGGATGGATTTTAACAAAATTTTGTGAGAAGGTACCTTAGTATCCTGGTCCCAATATACTTTTTTTCGCAAAAATATCTTATTTCCAAGAGAAAGTGGTAAGAGAAAGGTACTGAAATTTTCGGTTTAAGACTGGGATATATTCAACACGTTTATATTCAACACGGTTATTTTGTCAACTCACCTTTTTAGTTTTTGAAAGTGGGGTATTTTAAGAACTACTGCGCAACAGATGGCGCCAGTTGTATAAAATTTGTATTTAATTTGTATTTTTACTTTGTAGAATTACATTGTTGTCAAAATATTTTAAACTTTTCTTACAGAGGTTTCCAATAATTTTTTGAATTTTAGAATGGGTAACTTTATATAAAGTAAATACATAAACCATAACTGAAGCACTACAAAAGTTTTAATTGGTGTGGAATACTTTCAAAGCAAAATCGAGCAAAAAATATTGTCAGGACGGCCACGACGTGGCGGGCACTGCTACTCTTCAATATAATTCAGTATCTCACTACACAGCAATGGTTGTAGCCAATATCATTTGTAGTCGTGTAGGGATAGGTAGCCGCTGTCGTCTATTTGTTTAATACCACATGCTTTAAACTCATAGACGACAGCGACTACACGACTACAAAAGACATTGGCTACAATCCCGCGTCGTGTAGTCAGCTACTTAATTATTTTAAAGACCACATCTACAGCAAAACTCCAACACTATTGTAGAAATACACAATTAACTTTTATATTAATAAAATGTCTTTTGCAAAAAATACTTATATCATCCAAACAAATATATTTCCTCAAAATATTTTAATTCTTATGTTGAATAAAATAAAATTGTCGCATACATAAATAGAAATTAGTTTAAGTTGGCTACAGCCTGGCTATACGAACATAACGGTGGTAGCTTTGATGGCTTTAAAATAATTGTCATCCCATAAACGCGTGTATGTATAGTTTTGACTGTTTGTAGTCGGTAGCCTGCTGTTGTCTATGTGTTTAATGCATTTCTTTGTATTTCCTGCAAAATTTTGATTTTCTTGAATTTAAATATTAAACTTATATTTTAAACTTTTAAAAAACAAAAAAAAAACGGATATAAAATATAATAAAATATTTTATATGATCAATTTTTAAACTAATAAAAACTCACGTTTATCATGGCAGCAGCTAATGTTGGTACAATATGATTGAAGTCATTTTTACAAAAAAAAAAGTGAAACAAATGTAAAATATAGTCTTGTAAACAAAAAAACTGTTTAACGAAATATGTATGTACAGGGTGGCCCAAAAAAGACTGAAGGATTAAAAATAGTTATATCTTTTTTGTGTTTAATAATTTTTTTTTGTCTTTTGCAGGTTATTTACTGGTTTTTGGAGATAAATCATGGCTACATATGATGTGCAGAAACGCGTCAAAATTATTGAATTTTTTTATTCTTCTGGAAGGTCAATTATTACAACTCAACGAAATTATCGTCGTCATTTTAATGTCCGAACAGCACCCAGTGATAACATGATTAGGAACTTAGTCTCCCGTTTTGAGGAACATGGAAGAGTGTCAGATCTTCCAAGAAGAGGAAGAGGACGATCTGTGCGCAATGAAGCAGTTGTGGAGGCTGTACGGCAGAGTGTAAACGAAGATCCATCTGTCTCAACTCGTCGTCGTTCTGGGAATCTCCAGAACATCCCTGCAAAGAATTTTGAAGCGGGATCTTAAAATGTTTCCGTATAAAATTCAAATGGTACAGCAACTGCTTCCCCAAGATCATCAGGCACGCCTGTAATATGCTATTCGTTTTAGTCAAATAGCCAGAGAAAATGATAACTTTTTAAACAATCTTATAATGAGCGATGAAGCTAATTTCCACTTAAATGGCTATGTTAACAAACAAAATTGTAGATTTTGGGGCACTCACAATCCTAGGGCATTACATCAGCGTGAATTACACCCCGCCAGATGTACTGTTTGGTGCGGTGTATGGCTGATAAAATTATCGGTCCATATTTTTTCGAAGATGTGGATGGTCAACCAGTAACGGTTAACGGGGCTCTGTATAGGACTATGATAGAACATTTTTTGCGTCCACATGTTGAGAATAATCAAAACATATGATTCCAGCAAGATGCTGGAACTGCGCATACAGCAAGAGCGACAATGGAACTTCTTCATAACATTTTTGGTGAACGCATAATTTCCAGAAATTGTGATTTTGCTTGGCCTCCACGTTCACCAGATTTGACTGCTCCAGATTTTTTTTGTGGGGCTATTTGAAAGGAGTTGTGTATATCAATAAACCCCAAACAATTCAAGAGCTTAAGCAGAACATTTAAGCAGAAATAAGGAACTTGGAACTAGAAACTCTACGGGCAGTAATGGAAAATGCGGTTAAAAGAGCCAATTTTTGTTTGCAAGAAAATGGACACCATTTGAGAGATGTTATATTTCACACTTAGATGTAAAAAATTTCCATGAATTAAATATTTAAAAACATAAAAAAATTAATAAAAAATAAAAACAAAAAAAATACAGTTATTTTTAATCCTTCACTCTTTTTTGGGCCACCCGTACATCAAAGTAGAGGGAAATACTTAAAATGATTTTATACAAACGTTTTTTTTTACGCAGGGTGGGGCGGCTAAAATTGACTCTCAATGGATTAGTATTGAAAAAAATTGAGATCTGGGCAAAAGCGATAACATTAAGTGCTTGACAACTTCTGTGGTAAACATAAAGTTCACAGCACAATGAGGATATTATAAAATATTTCCATTGACATTACTTTTGCCCCACCCTGTGCAATAAAAAAATACTGTAAGCACTTTTATGTGGATTTTTTTTTCAGAATTTGTTACTCTTATACTGACTGGTATTATTGCATTTGTATTATATTCTCCATGTGTACAGACAGACGTACATACATACATATAAATGGTACGTGTTCAAAAGGATAAGCCTGTCAAGGAAATAAAGTGGTTCATTATGATTTATGGCGCCAATGAGGATATTACTGTTGAAAAGTTTTTAGTCTTTTTTTATTTTATACATTTTCATATTTTTTTATTTCGTGCACATTATAATGCCAATATAAAATCACACACATGTGTGTATAACATTTTCTTTATGACTTAAAGTATTATTATTATTTTTTTTTAACACAACAGTAAATAATAAATAAATTAGTTTTATGCACACAAATAAAAACATTACACAATACAGAAAATAATAATTACTTAACGTAACTTGTAAAAATCTTAACTTCCTACAACACGTGTTGTACGTTAACAGAGAAGAAGTATTAATGCAATTTCAACAGTTTAAATAATTTTAATATATTCTAAAACAGTTTATGTAAAGTATAGAACAGCGCTAAAAACTTATGATAATTTAAAAAAATGTATAACAGTTTTAAATAAGTGTATAACAGTTTAAATTATAGGTAATCTATTATTTACAAGATGTTTAGCTGTTTAAACACGCGGTTTCATCCTACTGCAACAGGGTTTTCTTTTAATTCTAGACGTATAACAGTTCTAACAAGCCGTATTTATAAATATTTTACGATCATTGAGAAGTATTAATGAAATTTTAATAATTTAAATAGTTTTAAAATATTCTAAAACAGTTTATGTAAAGTATAGAACAGCGCTAAAAACTAATGATAATTAAAAAAAATGTATAACAGTTTTAAATAAGTGTATAACAGTTCAAATTATAGGTAATCTTTTATTTACAAGGTGTTTAGCTGTTTAAACAAGCGGTTTCATCCTACTGCAACAAGGTTTTCTTTTAATTCTAGACGTATAACAGTTCTAACAAATCCCATAATAATAAAATTAATTAAAAATTATTGTACGTTAACAGAGAAGTATTAATAAAATTTCAACAGTTTAAATAGTTTTAACATACTCTATAACAATTTATGTAAAGTTTACAACATTTAAAAAAATTATAACAGTTTTAAATAAGTGTATAAATGTTTAAATAATAAGTAAACTATTATTTACAAGCTGTTTAGCAGTTTTAACGAACAGTTTTATACAACTGCAACATGTTTTTTTTAAGTTCTATAGGTATAACAGTTTTAACAAATCGTTTGTCGCAGTTGTTTTACGCGTTGCCGTAAGATTGTCTATTTTTATTTAGCCTCGTGTCAGTTTCTTTAATCGGTTGTTGTTTTAGCTAAGTATATGATTTGTCTGCTGTAGCCGGTCCTAGGATAATGCTGCTGCCACCTGTTGTTGCCTAGAAACAAGGCCCTTCTTGTATTAAGTGTAGTGGTTGAAATCCTCGCTAACCTTTGATTCCTATCTTTAAACAAAAAATTTTGCGATTTACCAAAGATTTATTGAATATTTTACAAAAAAGTGAATCTTGCCTAAAAATATCTGCTGTTATTTGCTGTGTTATTATGGAGTGTTATTGCTGAATGTTCATAATAAAAAGTAAGCAATAATAGTTTAATTCGCATTGATAAAACAATAACAACTAAAAACAACTCAAAACTCTAAACTCCAAATATTACAAACAACAACAGTTACCGTCTACAAGATATACAAAAGCTAATTGTTTTTCACCACACATATTGGTAAATATACAAAGCTGATTTTTTTCCACCACACGGAAGAACTAGAAATTGTCCGTTAAGTTTGAAAAGTACACTCAACGAAATTCTTATGCAAGTTGCTGAATTATACAAACATCTAATATAAATTAATATTTTGAATCAATTAATCAACTGAAGAACATAAAATAAAATAAATAAAAAAAAAAAAAAAAAAAAAAAAAAACCATCAATTTCTAGCTATAATTTTACTAATTAAATTTGTATAAAAATCTAACAAACATGGAAACTAGGAGCGAATCGTCATCAAAGAGAGCAAGAGAATCACATCTGGATTCTAAACAAGACTCTTTGCTCGAAAAGTACAATAAAGTGCCCCGGTTAACAAATGGTGATAAAGCTTTTTTCAAAGACCTCATCAAAGAGAGTGAGGACATTACATCAGCTGTAATAAAGAACTCAATTAGGCAAAGTGAAGAGAATCACTTTGACTATATAAAAAAGCTATTAAAAGAAAGTGAAGAAAGAATACTCTCTGTTATTGATACCAAAATAAATTATATTAAAAATCAATTAGACTCTGTAACTGAAAGAGTTAATCAGTTAGAGTTAAAGAGTATTGACGTTAAAGAAATTAAAGAAATGCAAAAGGAAATTATAGAACTAAATAGAAAAATTAACAAGCAGGAAAACTCGATTGTTGCCAGTAGTGTTCGAATTACTGGCGTACCCTGCTACGAAAATGAAAATCTAGAAACAATTTTTAATAATATTTGTAACAGTATAAAAATTTCCACTCCACGAATCAATAGTATTTATAGACTGAAAAAAATATATAAAGAAAATAGACCCTACAATCCTAAAGATGAGGTTATTGTTGTGAAACTGCATTCACCGTTTGAAAAAAATTTTTTACTAAAATCAATTGCCAAGTATCGGAGGGAATGTCGGACCAATTTAAACCTCAGACATGCCGGATTTGATAGCGAACAATTTATTTATATCAACGAAGATTTAACTCCCAATAACCATAAAATTTTTAAAGCTGCACTAAACATGAAAAAAAGAAATAAAAACGTAAAATCAATTTTTACTTTGCGTGGCCTTGTATACGTCAAAAAGGTAGATTCTGATGATCCTATTCTCTTGGAATTTTTGGAGGACATGGAAAAACTTTTTCGTTGATAATAAATTTTTATTTTATGTTTTTTCTGTTATTATTATTAATAGACTGTTTATTTGCCTTTTAAGTAAGATGACTTCATATTTAATTTTAAAAATAACTATTATATTTCTTATTTTAAACTTAATATGTCATAAATTTCCTTCATCTTGTTGCATGGTTCTTATTTTATTCTTAGATGATGAATATGTCAACATCTTTCTTTAATCACATTGATTCCAGAGAAAGCAACTTTAACATGATTAGAATATTGGCAAATCGCAATAGCTGTCTTAATATTTTTCACATTAATGCTCAAAGTTTGTTACCTAAAATTGATGAATTTCGTTATTTATTTGAAAACTCTAACATTCATGCTATATGTGTCTCAGAAACATGGTTCAATAAAGAAGTCGATGATGGTGTTCTTGGTCTAGATGGATATCGTCTTTTTAGATCTGACAGATCGGGAAATGGTGGTGGTATTGCTATTTATATCAGGTGTGATATTAATAGTAAACTTATAATGAGTTTTTGTGAAAATCGTCAAACAGAATATATTTTTGTAGAACTGAGTTGTCGCGAAAATAAGATCTTACTCGGATGTGTTTATAGGCCGAATAAAAACATAACGTTTGACAGTCTCACTGATAAATTGGAAATATTATCAGTTAATTATTCTGACATTATCATAGCAGGTGATTTTAATAGTAACTTGCTTCTTACTAGTGAACTGCCAGATATTATGTCAACCTTTGGCTTATCATCCGTTAATAATTCTAGGCCAACTCATTTCACAGCAACATCATCCACTTTATTGGACTTGTTTTTTGTTAACAAAACACAAAACGTATTACATTACGAACAGTTGTCTGCAACCTCGTTTTCGAAGCATGATTCAATTTT
Source organism: Phasia obesa (assembly GCA_949628195.1). NCBI lineage: Eukaryota > Metazoa > Arthropoda > Insecta > Diptera > Tachinidae > Phasia > Phasia obesa. The sequence continues at coordinate 135,951,746 of OX451217.1, forward strand.
TATTTCATATAAATTTTTTACTGAACAACCAGCTCAAAACTTCTCCTACCGTGATTTCAATAACATCGATTATGAGGGCTTATATTATGACATTGAAAGTACTGATTGGGATTCAATATATTTTATACCTGGAACAAATGAAAAGCTAATATTTTTAAATAGCATGATTGTTAATATATACAATAACAGAGTACCTGTAAAAACAAAAAGGTTGAGAAAAGGTGTTACACCTTGGTTTACTAGTGAGGTGAAAGCTTTAATTGAACAACGTGATCGCGTGTATAATTTATGGAAGCGTTTTAAAACCCCCGAATTTTTTACTAGGTATCGCCAAGCTAAAAAGAGTGTTGCTAAGAAAATAAAACTTGTTAAAACTGTATATTACCATAATAAATTTAGCTCAGTTTCAGATGGTAAGAAAACATGGAAGTATATTAAAGACATAGGAATTGGCAAAACTATTTGTAGATCATTAGATGTAGATGTTAATAAATTAAATGAAAACTTTGTAAATATACCACAGCCTAATGTTCACGCTGACTTCTACAACCAAAATAACAATATTTTTGCCCCGCCGGTGGAATTTAGTTTCCAACCCGTACAGGTTTTTGATGTGGTTGAAGCATTTTATAAAATTAAATCCAATTCGATTGGCTTAGATGGCGTTGATCCAAGGTTTATAAAGATCATCTTACCTTGGATAATTCCATATATAACGCATGTTTTCAATTGTATCTTGATGACTGGTACTTTCCCAAAAGTATGGAAGAATGCCAAAATTGTTCCTGTACCCAAGAGTAGAAATGAGTACCGTCCAATAGCGATTTTACCCTATTTTTCAAAGGTTTTTGAACAACTTATATACAAAAATATTTACACTTATATAAATAAAAATAATTTGCTGACTAGTCGGCAATCTGGCTTCAGACCGCAACGTGGGTGTATAACTGCTATTGTAGACGTAGTAGAAGATTTAAGAAGCAATTTAGATGACGGTAAATTCTCCTTTTTGGTGCTACTGGACCATTCGAAGGCGTTCGATACTGTTCATCATGCGATACTTAACACGAAGCTACAAAAGCAATTTGGTTTTTCCTTACCTGCAGCTAAACTAATACATTCGTATCTCACGGACAGAACTCAATCCGTTGTTAACAACAACCAAACTTCCCATCCATTACCAATTACACGAGGAGTACCTCAAGGTTCCATACTTGGACCTTTATTGTATTCTCTTTATGCCAATGATCTTCCACAACAGATAAGTTTCTCAAATATTCAGATGTATGCGGACGATGTTCAGTTATATATTAGTGGTACTACAGAATCTATTGCTACAAAGATAACTGAACTTAATTCTGATTTGGAAAAAATTTTTGTCTGGGCTTCTGCCAACGGTTTAAAAATAAATCCCAATAAATCTGTTCTTCTTTTAATTTGCAAAAATAATATTAGAATGGAACACGATATTAATATTTCTATTGGTGGTTCAAAAATCGAAATTGTTAACACAGCAAGGAATTTAGGTGTTACCTTTAATAGGACACTAACCTGGTCGGACCACATTAACCAGGCCTGCGGCAGGGTGTATGGTAAGTTACGCAGTTTATGGGCAACACAATATTTCACACCAGTGAAAATAAGAACCCTTTTGGCCAAAACTTATCTGCTTCCCACATTGTTATATGGATCAGAAATCTTCTCTGGTTGTTCTTCTCGTGATATGAGAAAACTAACTACTACATTTAACAACATCGTTCGTTATGTTTATGGTCTGAAAAGATTTGACAGAATAACCCAATTTTCTCGCCGTTTTCTGAATCTGTCCTTTAATAATATGCTTAAAATGAAATGCTTAATTTTTCTCCACAAGATTGTTGTGACAAAGGAGCCCGAATACTTATACAATCGTCTAAAATTCGCGAGATCTCAGAGAGGCAAATACATCATTCAATTACGTCATAGAAGCCATGCGTCTGAATGCCAGTTTCTCATCTTGAGTATACGACTCTGGAATCAACTTCCAAATTATATCCAAAACATCAACAATGCAACAAGTTTTAGGAAATTACTCAACAATTATTTAAATGATTAAACATTTTCTTTCATTTTCTACTTAACAAACCCTAATAACTATATAAACGATTAATTTTGTCAATAATATTTAATGTAATTATTTTGTTAATTTTGTTTTTTATAAACTTTATTGTTATTATTATTATTATTATATATTTAATTTTTGACACGAATAATTTTAACTTTTCTGATTCTAATACTGTAATTTATAAGATGATATTGTCTTGTTGTATTAGAAAATCATTAATAAATAAATAAATAAATAAATAAATAAAAAACTTTTCTTTGATGGATTTTCTGTCTGGCTGACGTTTAGTCACTTAATTTCAAAACCCTTAAAAAAATCTGGATTGGTCTACACTCAACTTTACCATACCCAATGGAAACAGATATTTTTAGATATTTTTATGGATATATTACACATAAATAATATAAGTTCAAAGTATATTCGAATCGAACAATTAATTATTTTCCGTTTGCTCTGCTCTTCATCTCCATATACTTAAGGAATATACTGAATTTCGTTTTAATATGTCATACGGTATGATCTGTAGAGCGTTCACAAAATTTTGGAGTAATTAAACTACCCCTTGCCCCCTCCCGATTATGCCCAAAAAACTATACAGCTCTTCATCTCCATATACCAAAGGCACATACCAAATTTCATTTTGATATGTCAAACGGTATGATTTGTACAAATTCTACAAAAGTGGCATACACAGTGTGGGTAGCCACTCACAGACATTATCGCGAAAATGGCCAAAATGAATTCAGGAGACCTCAAAACGTATAAATCCCGACCTCGATTTTTTTCATGATTACTATATTTTACCTTATACTACATATGCTGAAGAACAAATTGTGAAAATTTCCTCTTCCAGGAAATGAACCTAAGATGCTTTAACCACTACACCACGCCGCCACCCACATAGTCATATTGTAGTTTTTTCAGGGGGAAATCTACTTGCTGTGTTAAACTAAAATAAGTCTTCAGGGTAAAAATTGTTGGGCTACAAATACACAAACAAAAATAAAAGCAAAAAAAAACACACTGTGTAGTTTTTTAAGTCATGGCAAAATAACCATATACGGACACCACTACGTGATAAAAGACGAAAAAAAAAGACCCCTGTCTCCCAGTTTTGCCCAAAGTCCTCCAGGTTTTTTTTTATGGGCCCTCAAAGATGTGGGGCCTCGATGTCATTTTTGCAAAAAAATTATCATTTACTCAAGCTCATATTTTGCAAACCGTTTGAAATTTTGATATACTCTCTGAGGCAAAGTTGTAGCTCTTGTCATAAAGAACAAAAATTGTTAACATATAAAATCAAAAAAACTGTTAAGAATCATTCCTAGGAAGTTCATATGTTCTAGAAAGTTGTTTATTGAGATCTTAGGTTCATTTTTGTAGTTGATTGTTTCCTTGAATTTTGAACGTTTTGCTACCTATGGACCTGAACAGGGGAAAAAAGGTAAAACAAATTGCTTTTTTAAAGTTTGTTGCGATTTTTACCTTGAAGATGAAGTTTTTTTCATCGAGGCCCCACATCTTTGAGGGCCCATAAAAAAAAACCTGGAGGACTTTGGGCAAAACTGGGAGACAGGGTCTTTTTTTTTGGTCTTTTATCACGTAGTGGTGTCCGTATATGGTTATTTTTTCCGTGTTGCACTGTGAAATACATAAATGTTTTTTTTTATTTTTTAAAGCCTTATTGACTTGCCCTCGTAGTTCAAACTTTTTAATTTTTTATTTAAAAAATGTTTTCCTTATTTGTATAAAACATGAAGTTTTTTTCTTTTTTCTTCACTTTCTTTTATTCTTGCCATGAGAGTACGTGTCTTAATGATAAATTTGAAAAGCATACATACATACATACATACATACATACATACATACATACATACATACATACATACATACATACATACATACATACATACATACATACATACATACATACATACATACATACATACATACATACATACATACATACATACATACATACATACATACATACATACATACATACATACATACATACATACATACATACATACATACATACATACATACATACATACATACATACATACATACATACATACATACATACATACATACATACATACATACATACATACATACATACATACATACATACATACATACATACATACATACATATGTACATACATATGTATATAGATAAATTTGTGGCTAAATATGTATGTATGTGTGTGTATTTTCATATATATAATAAGGTTCCTGTTTCTTTGTTTAGTTGTTTATGTTATTCATTACATTTTTGTCTTTTTATTTGTTTTAATTTATTTTTTTCTTCGTCTTCTTTATGTAAATGTATGAGTGAGTTGTGCTTAATTCCAAACACTTGTTTATTTGTAGAAAATATAATAACGGATTTCATTATATGCCTCTCATCGTCATCATTATCATGCTCACCATCGTCATCGCCATCGCCATCGTCATTAGTAGCATCCTTATCAAACAACTACAACACAACAATTGAAAACAAAACAAGTTTTAATTTGCCTTGTGCAGTTGCTGTTGTTGTTCTGTGACACTCGTATTGTGCAGAAATAATTGTAGGTTTAATTTTGTGTGTGCGTGCGTGCGTGTATGAGCATTAAGTTGCTTTGCTTTTATTGAGAAATGGAGAGTTAAAGTAGAGTATGTATATGTATGGATGTACATATGTATATCTGTATGAGGTGATATACGTTAATATGAGCATTAATGTGACGCCATTGTGTCAACACGAATAATTCCCTTGTGTGTTTAAAACAATTTGTTGTGTTTTTCCAGATCTTAAATTAATAGAGAAAAATATTCTTGTTAAATGTTTTAAGTGAGTAATTTGTTTGTGGTATTTGTGTGTGTGTGTTGGTTTCAGTATTAAGAAGGACAAACAGCATTAGGAAGATAAGTGTCATTTAAATAAAGGTTGTTTATTTATGGTTGTTTCAATGGGAACAACTGATATACATACATACATATGTATGTACATATGAACTGTGTATTTTGAAAGTGGCCTAAGTCATTTTATGAAATATTAATTTTATTTAAATTATTGATTTCATAGTTTCAATTCTAAATTATTTAAAAGTTCATCATTTTAATTTTTTTCATTTTTAGTTTTTTTTCATGTTTAGGTGTTTTTTGTTGTTGTTTATTTTTAACAGACTTCAAAAAAAGAAGGAGGTTATCAATTCGTCTGAATGTTGCTTTTTTATATCTGTGCCCGCCGAACTCAGAAATTTCTGAACCGATTTTAAATTTTTTTTCTTTATTAGAGAGGATATGCTTACAGAATGGTCCCATTTTAAAAGAAGTTCAGAATTTTGCAAATTAAAGGGTGTCCCCATACAACATACTTGTTTTTTACGTGTATTATGAACCGTAAAGGGCACCCTTTTAAAATTTTAAAAAACTGCATATCACTATAGCTGCCAATAACAGAAATTAATAAAAAATAAACTTAAAAATTAAAGGGTGTCCCCATATGTGACGTCAATTTATATATATGAACCATTGTAGACAACCACTTTAAAATTGGACAGAATGTCCAATATTTATAATCAGAAATTAAATATTTATAATTAGTAGTTAAAGGGTGCCCCAATAGTTGATGTAATTTGATGTATATTGCCAAACTTTTGAATCGTAACAGAGAGACGGTTGAAATTTACAAAGAACCTGTATATTTAAGTCCTTTATAACATCAAGTATATAATTTAAATTAGGAAACTAAAGGGTGTCCCCGTAATTGATATAATTTTACCTATCTAGCCCTATCTTTTGAACCGTTATAGATAAACACTTGAAAATTAGACAGAATCTCCACTACTATGTCCCGTATAATAACTTTTATAAATATTTCAAATTATAAAGGGTGTCTCAATAGTTGATGTAAATTGATGCATATGGCCAAACTTTTGAACCGTTTTAGACAGACATTTGAAATTTACAAAGAAGCTGTCCTTTAAAATAAGTGTTTAATTTAAAATTGTACATTAAAGGGTATCCCATAGGTGATATTGTGTAACCTATATGGCCATATCTTTGTAACCGTTACTTTTTATTACTGTTTCAGTAATAATAAGTTTAAAAATTAAGCTTGTCCTCATATCTGATGTAATTTGTCGTATATGGCTTTATCTGCTGAACCGTTATGGATAGAAATTCGAATGTACAGAACATATATTACTATGTCGGTTAGAGCAACAAGTATAAAAGTATTTGATTTGAGTACTATTTCTTACAGATTACTTCCTTTAAAATTTTTAGTTTAGAATTGATGCACATATATTTGTTTTGTAGTCGGTTTTTTTTTTGCAAGAATTATGTAGTATAATTTTGTTAAATTTTTTTACTTTACCATACGTAGTATAAGCTAAAGTATACTAATCATGAAAAAAACCGAGGTCGGGATTTCGTCGGATTTATATGAGGTCTCCTGAATCCATTTTGGGTATTTTTGCGATGATATATTTGTGGGTGATTGTGTATGCCGCTATTTTTGTTGATTTTGTACAGGTCATGCCGTATGACATATCAAAATTAAATTCAGTATAGGAGATGAAGAGCAGTATTAATTTTGGGCATAATCGGGAAGGAGCAAGGGGTAGTTTACTTAACACCCTAAAGGGAAAATAATTAATTTTTCGATTCGAATATACTTTGAACTTTTATTCCTTATGTAATAAATCCATAAAAATATCTGTTTCCATTGGGGTATGGTAATGTTGAGTGTAGGCCACTCCTGTTTTATTAATATTACATTTTTATATAAAAATCCCATTTTTTTTTTTTGGTTTAAAAAAATTTATTTTTTATTGACTCCCTATGGGTGACCAAACCAAACATGACTATTTTTGTGACATTTAAATTTAATTGAAAAATATTGCAATATTTACAACACTACGATAGAAGAACTGTAGCAGTGGAAATAAAAAAATAAAATGGAATATTTTTTAGGGCAATATTTTCCCAATTTTATTTATGACGTCAAAGACATTTTTTGACTTAAAGGCATTAAATCTTCTAAAAAAAATTTCCACACATAACGCTGCTTGATTTATTAGTTTATAAAAGAATCTATGAATAGGTTTATTTAAGTAAATTAATTTTATTAATTTTTATTGACTTAAAGGACTCTTTCAGTTCAGTAAAATATTTTATCGATTTTATGGGAATTTGAAGCCAAATGAATTGATTTAGAAGATTAAAACTTAATTTGGTTAACAAAAATTAACAAAAATTTATAAAATTTTGTAGCAAGATTTCTGACATTAAATAAAACTCTCTCTAAGAAAGAATAAAAACGAACTCAAGTTTGACTTCAAATTTCATCTGTATGTAAAATAAATAGTTCGACTAATAAAATTTAAAATATTCAATATTAAAACTAAGTTATTTAAAAGTGGGAACAGTTATAAAATGTAATGATTTATATTTTATTTCTTAATATTTTAAACAAATATTATAAATCCTTCAAATAATTGATATACATAAATGAAAAGTTACTCCTGGGAACAGTTTTATATAAAGATTTTTGCAGAAGGAGTTTCATATATAATTTTTTATGTTTACTTTTATTTAAATCTATAGCTAAACATAGTTTTATAAAAATTTTACCCTGGGAAAGGTTTGTTTTGCGTGGGAAGAGTTGTTATAACCATTTACGGATATTTGGCTTAAGATCATTTTTTGAAATTTAAGCATTGGAAAGGGTTTTTATTTAAGGATATTAATGTAATTTGATATATATTTAAAAGTAGGAACAGTTATAGATTTGCAATAAGTTATGCCTTATTTTTAAATATTTTAAAGAAACATTACACATTTTTTAAAAAGTTCCACAAACAAAAAACTTACAAAAAAGTTTAGGACTGGGAAGAGTTTTAGTAAGAAAGTTTTTGAAGCAGGAGTTTCATATAGCATTTTTCAATTTTAATTTATTTTAATTTTTTTTTTAATTCTTGGGAGAATCGTTGTTATGACTGCTTACCCATATTTAGCTTAAGGTAATTGAAGAAAGGGAATCTTTTGAAATTTAAGCATTGGAAAGTATTTTGTATATGGATATTAATGTAATTTGATATACTAAGTAATATTTAAAAGTGGGAACAGTTATAAATACATAAATATACAACAATTTTACCCTTATTTCTTAATATTTTAAAGAAACATTACACATTTTTTCAATAAGTGCCACAAACAAAAAGCTTACTCAAAAGTTTAGGACTGGAAAGAGTTTTATTAGGCAAGTTTTTGAAGCAGGAGTTTCATATAGAATTTGTAGAATTTGTTGTTATAACTGCTTACCCATATTTGGCTTAAGGTAATTAAAGAAAAGGAATTTTTTGCAATTTAAAGGTTTTTATATAAAGATATTAATGTAATTTGATATAAAAGGTGGGAAGAGTTTTTTTAGGTTGGAAGAGTTCTTTTTAAACCCTTTAAGGATATTTGGCTTTATTTATATGGATATTAATGTAATTAGATATATGTCTAAAAGTGGGAACAGTTATAAATTTGCAATGATTTTACCCTTATTTCTTAATATTTTAAAGAAACATCAAACATTTTTTAAAAAGTGCCACAAAAAGCTTACTCAAACATTAAGGACTGGGAAGAGTTTTATTAAGAAAGTTTTTTAAGCAGGACTTTCTTCATATAGCATTTTTAAGTTTATTTTGAAAATACTTTTCTTGGGAAATCAATTCATTGACACAAATAAAAAAGTTACTCAAAAGTTTGAGACTGAGAAGAGTTTTATTAAAAAAAGTTTTCTCACATTTTTGTGTTTATTTTAAAATTCTATAATTAAAAAAATACGTTGCAAAAAATTTTGACCCAGTGAAGAATTTGGTTCAGGGAAGAGTTTTATTAAAAAAGTTTTCGCATTATTTTTCTGTTTATTTTAAAATTCTATAGTTAAATATTTAATTTAAGCACTGGGTAGGGTTTTTATATATCGATGTTAATAAAATTTTTACTAAAATGCATGTCTTTAAATAGGACTCTTACGTATATACTTTATATAAAGGTACCCATCCCTGAATAAAATTCTAAAATTTATATAAATTCTAAATTTGTATAAAAATGTCTAAAGCTGTGAAAAAGACAGACAGAAAATGAGTTACTCATTATTTTAAAACAGCGCCATCTGTTGCGCAACATTGCTTAGAATATACTGCTTTCAAAAATAAAAGCTGCCTTAAAGTATGCAGTACCTTTAAATCGGTAAAAAAAAATCAGGGTACTTTCGCTGTTTTTTTCTCCACTTTCTCTTGGAAATAAGATATTTTTGCGAAAAAAAAGGTATCCTATATTGCGATCAGGATACTAGGGTACCTACTCGCAAATATTTGTTAAAATCCATCCAGTAGTTTTTAAGTGATGCGAACACAAAAAAAGAAAGACAAACAGACAGACAGGAAATAAGTTACTATTTTATTATATGTATAGATAATCTGATAGCTTTTTTGGCTTTGTGCCCTGAGGAGAGTTTATTTTTAAGCAACAAGTTTGACGTCTGATTTAAAAAATATTTACTTAAAATATTTTTGAAATTTATACGATATGGCTAAAATTATATAATATTTCAAACTGGGTACAGTTTTTTTTTGTAAATCACATCTGTAAATTTGAATTAATATGTTTGTACAAAACTGTATGTATACAGAAGGTTCACGTTATTTTTGCTATTTCTCATGTAATTTTTTTTTTTATTAACTGGGAATAGTTTGAAAATTCCATTTTATTTTTTTCTTTTCTTTAAGACTAAGATATATGTAGTTTTCATAACAGCTTTTCTGATTATAAACATTTTCTCTTTTACTTATTTTCTTCAATAGTTAGTTGTCCTCATTAACTTGTTTTATTTTCGTTTAAGAGTGAAAGCTTTTGAAAAATAAACCCATTTAGTTTCCTTTTTCTAAATTCGCTATTGTCCATTAAAAAGAAAGTGTCGTCTTTATGAAACTACTTTTATCAATAAAAGCAAATATCTCACCCCTTGAAAATATAATCTACTGCTCACTAGATGTATGATTAATATTAATTAAAAAATATTACTTATACGCCGTGATGAACTTTTTCATACTTTTTTACTTTATTGCTAAGAAAAGAACTCAGTTTTAAGCAGTTAAGGCCTTTAACATGTTGTTTTTATATAATTTTTTATTTATAATTTTATTTTTTTTTATTAAAATTACAATTTCTGGCCGCAATCATAGCACGAACAAGACGGAGCAGAGACAATCTGTGGGAAATCTTTTTTATGTTATTTAATTTTTTGTTGATTTTAATTTAGCCCCATTTTATCTGCTCTTGTGACAGCAGCGCTTGCTGTTTGTTTGTTTTGTTGTCCTTTGTTGGTATATGGAATAGTGGTGGTTTTTATCATTTTCGCAGGACATTTTAACATTTAAAACTGTTACTACAACTGTCCACCATTTAACCCATTTACACTTGTTTTTAAATGCAAATTAATACTAGAGCTAGCATTTCTCTCTTTCATTGTTGTATTTTTAACGAAAGCACGGTGAGTTCAGAAAGTGGAAAAAATATAAATTCTGTTTTTTACAAGAAGCTGATGCATTTCTGGTATAGTTTTCGAAGGATGCAGCGGGTGAAAAGTGGACTTTATGGCTATGTTGTTTATGGATACCAAAGCACTGCTGTCTTTTTTGACAGTAAAGAGTGGATTACCTAGAAAGCCATAATAGCCATAAATACTGAACAGCAATTATAGCTTAAATACAAATAAGAAATCTTATTCCTCATAATAAATATGGGCCTATACTGTGAATAATTTTTTTTATGAAATAAGTAACTGCCACTAAGACATACGAAATTTAAAAGTTTTGTTTTAATAAGAAATTTAACATCAGCACATATGAATTTCATTTAGGAATCATCACTTCCACTCAGTAAATTAATATCAGCAACGTATAAAACCAGCTTGAGAGTCCAGATTTGCCATCACTTATACACTCGTTTGCATGTATGGCCACTATTTAATATTAAAGATTAGCTGTGTCCATACACGTTGTGTGCGTCGTGGCAATATTTTGTTTGATTTTGTTTTGAAAGTAATAGACACCCAAAATTAAGACTCTTACGTATTTACTTTAAATAAAGGTACCCATCCCTGGATAAGATTCTAAAATTTATATTAAATTCTAAAAATGTGTGCCTGTGCCTGGAAGTGGATGAGATGTGAATGTGTATCCCACACACTGTTATAAAAATAGGCTTAGGAACACCGACAGACACTTACTAATTGTAGGTGTTATGGGAACCTTAGCACATGTTAGCAATTTCGAAAGACTCTGTGGTAAGGAAAAAGGTCGACAGTTATCAGACGCCAGTGTGAAGGCATTGTTAGCGAGAGTAAAAGGCTAGTGACAGCAGGAGACTCAATGGAAGTTAGTTAGTCGTAAATTGGCAGTCGAGTACCAGAAATCATAGGGAATCGAACGGGATCTAAAAGGAGAGCCATAAACTTAGTGATCTACTTCGGTATCTCTCTTAAAAAAAAAAAAAGGATTAATGGGGCAATATATTTTTTCAATTTTTTTTTTCAATTCTATGCTTTTCTTAAACAGAAGCTATGACTGATTTTTGTGTCTATAACGACTGAACACAGCCTTTTTTGCGGTCGAGTTAGGTTTAATGGTGGTTCATGTCACAGCATATCAAAGTTAAACTATTTCCATGTACTGCCCATATTGAAGTAGTGTTGGTCTTATGATAGACACTGTGCCTTACGCGTTTAAGTGTCTCGGCTATCTAAAGTAAATTAATTCTTTTCTTTTAATTAACTACAAGTTTCATATAGTCAAACCTTTCCTTAAGGTCTTGTTAATAATATTTGTAAAAATTTTTGTTTTTCATATTTTTTATACCCTTTTATTCAACTGTGCATGAAGATGATCTTCACGTACTGCCCTTACTGCTCTTAATAAAAAATGCAAAATAACACCGGTTTTGCTTCCTAATTGCTTTTTTTGTAAATTTTATGTTACTTCTGCCATCACAAATCTGACACATCCATACATACAAGTACACCCCGTCAAGGCAAACAAAACAAAATAAATGTTAAATGTAACGGGAACATTTGCAAACGGATGAACAAAAATAAATGATACAAATATTTGAATGCATAGTGTTTACTTGCATGCGAATATAAAGTGCGCTTTAAAGTGATAAGGTTACATTTGCTGTTATTCCGTGACTAGCTATGCCCACACACGTTAGGTAAGTCCTGGTAATATTTTGTTCGATTTTGCTTTGAAAGTAATCTACACCAAATTTTAAGACTCTAACGTATTTACTTTATATAAAGGTACCCATACCTGGATAAAATTCTAAAATTTATATAAAATTATAAAATTCTAAAAATTATTTTAAAGGCTCTATAAAAGACAGACAGGATGTGAGTATCTCTCTATTTTTAAACAGCGCCATCTGTTGCGCAACATTGCTGTAAAAGATGCCTTAAAGTATGCAGTAAATTTTTTATCGGAAAAAAAATTCCGCGTACTTTCACTGTTTTTTTGCGAAAAAAAAAATATTCTATATTGGAATCAGGATACTAAGGTCCTCCTCCTCCTCCTCACAAAATTTTGTTGAAATCCATCCAATAGTTTTTATGTGCCTTTGGTTTATGGAGATGAAGAGCTGTATAAATTTTGGGCATAATTGGGATGGAGCATGGGGTAGTTCACTTACTCCCAAATTTTTAAAACGCTCTACAGGTCGTACCGCATGACATATATATAGAGAAGAAGAGACATGGTATATAGAGAAGAAGAGTTCAGTAAATTTTGGACAAAAGGGGGAAGGCTCAAGGGGTAGTTTCCTTGCCCCAAAATTTTGTGAACGCTCTACAGGTCATACCGTATGACATATTAAAACGAAATTTAGTATGTGCCTTTGGTATATGGGAATGAAGAGCTGTGTAAATTTTGGGCATAATCGGGAGGGGGCAAGGGGTAGTTTCCTTACCCCTAAATTTGGTTAACGCTCTACAGATCATACCGTATGACATATTAAAAATAAATTTTTTATGTGCCTTTGGTATATAGAGAAGAAGAGTTCAGTAAACTTGGACAAAATCGGGAACCCTCTACAGGTCATACCGTAAGACATATCAAAATCAGATTTGGAATGTTCCTTCGGTATATAGAGATGAAGAGTTCAGTAAATTCTGGACAAAAGGGGGAAGGCGCAAGGGGTAGTTTCCTTACCCTCAAATTTTGTGAACGCTCTACAGGTCGTACCGTATGATATATTAAAACGAAATTTAGTATGTGCCTTTGGTATATGGGAATGAAGAGCTGTGTAAATTTTGGGCATAATCGGGAAGGGCAAGGGGTAGTTTGCTTAACACCCCAAACTGAGAATAATTTATTTTTCAATTCGTATATACTTTGAACTTATATTCTTTATGTAATATATTCATAAAAATATCTTTTTCCATTGGGTATGGTAATGTTGAGCGTAGGCCAATGGAGATTTTTTTTTCATGAACATTATTTTTGAGGAAGAAATACTTAAAAAAAAACTGCGATTTTTATTAATTTCAAATTTTTAAGAAATTTTAGGCTACCCTTTAATGCCTTATTAGATTATGATCATTTTAACCCTTATTTTTCTTTACGTAGAGTTCAGTAATTGTAAACATAAATAAGGATTCAACAACAAGCAAATTATGTATCATTCATCATTTGTGCTTTTCCATAAGTATTCAGAAAATTTAGTGACCTTATCACTTCATTGTGCACTTTATAATAACAATAAGGAAAGGAACAGTAAGCAGTAAACAACAACACTACACACTATATTTGGAGTAGAACAAGTTTGCAATTTACAAAGTGCATACACATACTCGTACAAGCACGAGTATGTGTATGTGTAGGCTAGTTTAACACTCGAATCTCTCTTTTTAATTTCACCAACACTTTTTTGCCCTCTATGTAAATCAACAGTGTGAGTGTGTGTGTGTGTGTGTGTGTGAGTTTTCATAAAAGTAAAACTACAAATACCAGCCCATTAATTTCAATTTTATGTTGCAGCACATTTATTTTGTGCGAAAAAAAAATAGCAAGCAAGACCTTGATTTCATTTTTACACAAAATTAATAAATGGAAAAAGGCAAAAAGTAGGAGGAAGGGGGAATGGGCAAGGTGAAAATGTGGAAAAAATTTAATAAAATAAATTGAAGCTTTAGAAAATGTATAGTTTGTTTTGAAGCTTATCTAAAAAAAAAAGCGAAAAGAAAAAAATTTCACCCTTAAGTAAAACATGTTTATCTTTTGACTATAAAAAAATGCACTTCTTCTGTGTTTGTGTAATGAAAATTCGTTAAAACATAGTGAGAATATTTTAATGCAACTTTTGCCCTTTAGGCAAATAATATATAACCTTTTGCGGTTTGCAGGTATTTTTCTTAAAGCAGGGGAAAAATAAAAAAACAAAATTAAATAAATTGAGTTTACAAGAAAAAAAATGTAATGAAATGAAACAATGTCACAGCAATTTGTTTTTGGCAAAAAGTTGTTAACGACAATAAAATTTGATTACTTAAATAAATTAACAAAATGAAAATAAAGTTATCGTGTTGTATTCTGTGGTAATTTTAAGTTGTTTTTTATTTTTATTTTTTCTACACGCGAAAAAAGCTTGGTTAAGGTGACCATAATTTAAGAGCACCACCGTATAGTTGACCTATAATGTTAAAATCTATATGTATTATTATCGCAAATAATTGTAATAATGCTCTTATTACAACTTTACTAATACAATTGTTATATTATTCGACACTAGCTATACCCGGTGCGCTTCGCTATAACCATCTACAAAAAATAAAATAAACACTTGGAAAAAACAAGTATGGCACACTATTATCACGTTGAAACTGTTTCAGTTTAAATGCAAGGTACGATGCACAGAGCTTTGTTCCATAGACAAAAATACAAAAAATAAAAGAAAGTTATACTGTTCCACAGTTAACACCATAATTCGAACCCATGTGAAAGAATTTTTAAGTTTTAGCTCCTATTGACTGCATCAGAGGGCGCAAAACTCAGATAGTTATGTGCTTTAATTATATAAAACAAAACTTTGTTTTGACTCTTTCTTAAAAACAACTAATATGATGACTCATTTGTAAATATCAACAGATCCATTTATGTTTTCAAGAGGTAATATTAAGATTGAAAATAATTTAGATTTTGAAGATATTTATAAATATATAAAAAAAAGGGGTCGTTAATGATGAAGAGAGTGGTTTAAGTAGTGGCTATGAGCTTTGAAATAATTTTTTTTAATTAATTACGCGTGATCGTGCGTGAGTAAATTTTTTATCACCGTGAGTGTGCGTGACCGTGAGTCAAAAGTAGTCATGTGCACTTCTGTACTAATAGATATTTATAAGATTCTTGAAATTCGCATAATTTTTGTAAGATTTTTTCATTTTTTATTTAAAGGACATTTGACAGCATCGAGAGTCTTTTTCTCAAGAGTGAATATGATGGGTTTAACGGTTTCACTTTTTTTAATACCATAGTAAATATAATAACATTTTCGTTTTGGACCATGGGCGGTAGGCGTGTCCTTGTTCCGATTTTTCAAAAACTAAAATTTTTCTTAATCTAACTGCCCTACAAACATTCAAAAGTCTGTGTCAACTTCCTTCTATTTTTGTCCCATCGTTATATGGCAACAAAGCACTGTGTGACGCCCACTGTTCCAATTCGCATCCATTCTTTTTTTATGCTTATTAGCACAATAGTAACTTTTCACTGTGTATGAGAGCTATCACTCGCACTGTCCCAGTCTAAATTTTGCTGACTATGCACATTAGTATAAGGGTTACTTGTGCAATGACTCAAGACTCTCTCTATTGTAGTTCTCCAGGAACACGATAATAATTTTTCACTTTGTAGAGGAGGAACCACGCCCATAGCCCCAATCTAGTGTAAATTTTGCTAGACTATGCACATTAGGGTTACTCATGCAAAGTTTCAAGACTCTACCTATTGTAGTTATCTAGATACACGATAATATTTTTTCACTTTGTAAGGGAGGTGACACGCCCACTATTCCAATAAGGGGTGCAAAATTTGAAATACCTATTGTAGTTCTCTAGCTACTTAAAAAGTAGACAAAAAAGTGGGAGCGGTTAATTTTTCTTTCCGTAAAAACCTAAAAATCTAAATTGGCCAAATCGGTGTAGCCGTTCTGAGTAATCCAATTACCAACGAACGGCATTTGATTTTATATATACAACTTAAGCCATAATTTTTTTAAAAGTAGTCACATCTATACTTATACTAAAGCAGTGACTTATTTTCTGTCTTTCTGCGTTCGCATCACGTAAAAACTACTGGATGGATTGTAACAAAATTCTGTGAGGAGGTACCTTAGTATCCTGATTCCAATATAGAACATTTTTTTTAAATTATATTATTTCCAAGAGAAAGTGGAGAAAAAGCAGTAAAAATACGCCGATTTTTTTTTACTGATTTAAAGGTACTGCATGCTTTAAAGCATCTTTTATTATTGAAAGCGGGATATTTTTAACACCGTTGCGCAACAGATGGCGCTGTTTGAATAAATTGAATAAAATTTGTATTTGAGTTTTATTTTTACCTTGTGGAATTACATTGTTATTAAAATATTTTGAACACCTTTTACACAGCTTTACAATAATTTTCAGAGTTTAAAAAATTTTATATAAATTTTAGAATTTTATCCAGGGATGGGTGGGTACCTTTACATAAATTAAATCCTTAAGAGTCTTAAAATTTAGTGTGAATTACTTTCACAACAAAATCGAACAAAAAATTATTAGCATGCACACAACGTGTGTGGGCACAGCGAGTCAGTTTTTAAATAACAAATCTTTTTCATTATAAAACCACTTGACGTATGATTAATATTTATTTATTAATTGATTTTATTAATCGTATGATTAATATTTATTAATTAATATTAATCATACGTCGCCCTCTTTACATTATTGCCTAGTTTATCATATTAAACAACAGATTCTTAATTATTTCTTTGCAGAAATGTTACTATTAAACGGAGATATAACACGAATACTTTATATAGTTGCCCCCAACTTAAGACATCTCTTGAAGTACTTTAAAAGACACAAGGTAATTATAAAAACTTTTTATAAGTTATTACAAGTTCTAGAAAAAAACTGCAAACTAAGTGTTTTAAAAATTATTTGCAGCTATTTAGAAACAAATAATTAACAACTAATTGCTACCTTAGCTAAGGAAAAAACTAAAACGTTACAAAATTGGTTGTAAGAAAATAAGAAAAAAACAAAACAGCAATCATTAGTAATTTGCTGTAAAGGTGCAGAGAAGCAAATAAACAACAACCAGCTTAAATTTTTTAATTTACACTAAAATTAAAAAAAAAAAATAAATAAAAACAGAAAAAATACAACAAACTAGCACAAAATACTTAATTGAAGACACAGAAAGGAAAAGAAAAAATTCCAAAAGAAATATACTACAGTAAAACGGAAGCTTTGAAAAAAAAGACTTCATCAACTACAGCTTTAAACAGTTAAAAGACAAAGAAGAAGCAATATTAACCAACACCAGCACCACCACCACCAGCCACATTCCTATAAAGCTGAAAACAAAAGAAAAAACATAATTTTACATTTTAACAAAACTCCTGCAACTGCCACGCCATTTCAACAAAAAATAAATATAAAAATTTCTAGAAAAAGCAGCACACACAATCTACATTAAACTCTACAAACATGGCGTTGGGAAAATCCATTAAAATGTACCTGACTATATTTGTAGCCACCACATGCATGTACATGGTGCTGTATCAGTATCACATATCACGGCAACCAATGCCACAGCCTGAAATCATAAAGGTAAGTTTCTTGTTTTCTTTTTTGTCCACGTTCGAATTACAAAAAAAAAAGTTTTTTTTTAACAAAAATTTCTTTAACAAAAATCTACACACGGAATGTTTTAAATACTGGCAACATTTTTATTGCACCGTATGGATGCCACCTTAAAAAAATATTATTTTTTATTTTTTTATAATTTCCTTTACTTTTTGTTTAATGGCAGCATGTTGAGAAGGGATTAGAAGGTGATTGAAATTAAGTGATAACTATAAATCCACAGGATATGGGGCTATCAATAACCAAAGCTTGTAACGAAAATGAGATGCTTTTTTGTGTTTTACTTATGCCACCGAAACCACAGATGATAAAACTTGTACCTTATCCGGTTGTTGGCAAATGCCCTTTAGGAAAGATAAGAGTTTAGAGCCATATAGCAGGAAATGCATATTATGTGCCCTATGTTACATAGCAACAGATATGATACAGATTTGCGTCAATGTCCTTGTAGCAATTTAGAACTTTACTGGCAGGACCATGCTCACACCCCTTGTTAAAGAGTTGGAGACTACCTAAACTCCTGACACACACTGGTTGGTTCCTCTGTTGAAGTGCAACACCACAACGGACTAAACCGCCCTTTCTGCGAATTAGATCTAAACAACAGTCACGACGTTACTTCCCGAAGGTCGTCACCAATAAATGGTCAACGGGTTTTATTGTAACAGTTGTTTGGACACTGGTCAGACCTCGCAGGTTCTTATCGTCCAGTTTCAGGCCTCATGCAAGTCTCCGGAACTGGTGCTTCCAGCAGCATTAAAAGTCAAGAAGACAATATGCCTCCGGGAAACACAGCAGCAGATGCCTTTAAAAAGTGATTCTCATCAAGAACCAAGAGCTTTGTCAAGTCAACAACGTATGTTCAATTAATCATAACAACTAAAGCCGCCGTTATTATCGCTAAAGAGAAACTATATTAGATGCAAAGATTTACTTATAAATGGTCTTTCCTTTTAGTAGGGACTTTAAAATTTTAACAGTTAATAGCGGTCATATGGTTGAAGCTACATTAACTGTCAGATTGGCTGTCATTTATGTAGTTTATTTTACCAAATCTCCATGGCAGCATATACCTTTAACAATACGACGCAAATGATAAAATTGTTTTATCAAAATCGGCTATTTCATTTCATCGAAAATAATCTTTAGCGATAAGGCCCATTTCTGAATGAACTGGTACGTCAACAAACAAAATTGTCGAATTTAGGACGACACCAATCAACATGAAATCCATGAGCACCCAAGGCCTCCATAAAAAGTCACTATATGGTATTGATTTGAGGCTGGCGGCATCGTCAGTGTATATTTCTTTGATAACGACATTGGACAGATCGTGTGGGTCAACGACGAGCTTCATAGGTCTTTTTTTTCTTCATGAGTCCCTTTTTGACCCCCTTCGTACCTTAATAATTTCTGGTGTATATTTCTTTGATAACGACATTGGACAGATCGTGTGGGTCAACGACGAGCTTCATAGGTCTTTTTTTTTCTTCATGAGTCCCTTTTTGACCCCCTTCGTACCTTAATAATTTCTGGTATCTTACTGGAAATTTACGAATATCTTACTCTCATTGAGTCTTGTGCTGTCACTAGGCTTTTACTCTCGACTGTAGTGATTTCAGACTGGCGACTTATACATGTCGACATTCTTCCTCTTCACACAGTCTATGGTAATTGCTAACATTTGCTTAAGGCTAGGCATCCACAGCATCTTCATATAATATGTGTCTGCCTGAGATCCAAAGCCTTTTTTATGTTAGCCTTTTTCCAAGTCTGCAAGTATTGTCTTACCGCAAGATAATACTTGAGAATCCATGACCTGTACTAACGCAGTTAACAATTTGGATCCACCCAGATTATATCCAAGCTCCTTCTTTGTCTTCTTGCCAAGTTTTAGTGAAAAAGTCCAGAGTCTTTGGTGGGAATCGAAGCCACGACCACGGACTGCTAGGCTAGCACACTACCTTCTAGCCCACCGAGGCACCCAGCGCTATAGGTCGATAATTAATAAATTATTTTGCCTAAATTGGTTGTTATAGACACCAACGGTTAGCTCATGCACGAACAATTTGTCCACTGTCCACTGAATGGATCGATTTCACCCCGTTAGATTTATATCTGGTGTAATTATCTTAATTCGCAAGTCTGTGAGAATAAACTGGAAACGAACGACAACGGCCCTTAAAGCCAACATGACCTATGTCATCGGTCAAATTCAGCCTGATTTATGCACCAGAGTTATGGAAAATTGGACATTTCGGATGAATGCTATTCAGCAAAACTGAGGTGGATATTTGCACGATTTTATACATAATGACATCGATGGGGCTTTCAAATAAATACAAAATGTCAATGAAATGAAACAATCTTTATTTCCAAGAGAAAAAAAACAAGTAAGAGTGCTACATTCGGCCATGCCGAACTTTATATATCTTTCACCATAGCAAGGCTAGATATTGTGTTACCCTCTTATGTTTGTTTGAAAATTATTTGTATTATTTTTTTTTTTAAATTTTTAAAAGAAATTTTTTTAACATTTTTGTGAAAATTTCTTTCAGAATTTTTTTGAGAATTTTTTTTTTTAAATATTTTGTATTTTTTTTTTTTAATTTTTTGTAAAAATCTTTTTGAAAATTTTGTGCAAATATTTTTTGAAAATTTTGTTGGAATATTTTTTGTAAAATTTTTTAGAATTTTTTCATAAAAATTATGTTAAATTTTTTTTTTTTAATTTTTTTAAACATTTTATTTTTTAATTTTTTGTAAAAGTTTTGTTTTTGTAAAAATAAGGAAATTCATAAGATCTATATTTCAAAAAAATTCGTAAAAATTATGTTAAAATTTTTTGAAAAAAAAATGTTTTTTAATTTGTTATAAAAGTATTGTTTTTGTAAAAATTAGGAACTTCCTGAGATCTATACTTAAAAAATAGGCCCCCTAATGGGCCTATTGATTGCTCCTGTATATCAGTGGGCACCCTGTGGGTCTATTTTCTACCTCTATATGTATTGCTTTCTATAAAGGCCTTCAATACAAATCAAAAAAGAAAAACCTTACCAACCTACAAAAAACATAAAATCGGCCCTCGCAGGGAGTTATTGATCTCCCGAGATATGTATGCACTCCTTGCGATCTACCTGACGCAATCTATTATTTATTTAACAAAAAGAAAAGCGAAAAACAATCATTAAAACCGAAAAAAAATGAAAGAAAACGTGAAAAATATAGGTAGGCGTGGGTTTTTTCCCGTAGCCTCCAAGGTAATAATCTGATGCTGCTGAATTACAATCCCAAAATTTTCGAAACCATGCCTGGCAGATGGGTGGACTTAAAACTTCTGTAACTCGTCTGGTGCCTTAGCAAACGATATTACTACCCGAACGCGGACAGACGGACAGTGCTTAATCAACTTTTCTTTGTATAGGGACCAGAATATATATAATTTATGGGGTCGAAATGATTATTGTAGAAATTACACACGGAATGCCAAACTTATATATTCCCTTTCCTTCTGTGGTGAAGGGTATAAAAACAAAACAGTCACATGGTAAAGCTATTTTACCAAATTTTATGCAACGATCCAACATTTGGGTCGAACAACCTAAATACGGTTCGCTTTTCTAAAAGATTTTTAAGAGATTGCAAACACACATTGTAAAAGTAACAAATTTTATTAATATCAAATTTACCGGTGGTTTAAAAACATTCCTTTCGTCATTTTCCATAAATTTACCATTTACAGCTGTAAAAATCTTAGTTCCATTTTTTTAATTTAACCCCTTTAAATGATAGTAAACACTTGTAAAGCCCTTCTGGAGAGCTTTTAAATGCTATTCTTAATTTACCTGCTTTCTAATCAACTCTCAACATGTTCTCCTTTAAAAAACAATACTTTACTTTTTTTTCGAAGTATTATTCCTCACACAGTTAAACTTTGTATACGTCTTTTTCTTAAAAGCACAATTTAGTTTGCAAAATAAAACAAAAACAAAAAATACACACAAATAAGATGTGAAGAGAAGTAAGAGAAAAAAGAAAAAATTAAATAAAAATGAATGAAAGAAAAAAGTATTAAATTATATTTATGGCATCATTATATTCAAATTACGTATTCAATAAAAATTATAAACATTTTATTACATCCATACAATAGCAAGCACCTATCACTATTGCCGCAATATTTATGCATTTACTTCTTCTTGCACACGCACACACACCAATGCTACCTGGCATACATAAGTTTGTATCTTTATTACACTACTTGTCGTACTCACTCTCTTATTTAGAAATTCTTAATTCGTTAGTTGTATGTGTAAGTGTTTTTATGACATTTTATATTCGAATACACATCTGAATATTGTATTGAGTCTATAGACAGTTTATTACAGTGTAAAAGTGTAGGTATCAATTCAAGTAAAATAGTAAAATTATAGTGCTACACTAAGTTAAATGCTGCTTAATGCTATTGTATTTAAATTTAGTATTTATTTTAAGTTGTTCTTTCCCATAGATCATATTCATATAGATTTGAAAATACATTCATAAGTTAAAGAGTGTTTCGATGAAGTGGTGTTTTTTTGAGTTTTTGCAAAATCGGCATTTGTTTTATAAAATTTAAGCTTTATAATATTATTTAGAACTATATTTGACCGAAAATAGCAAAAAATAAACAACTTCGAAATTTCGAAATTAAGTTCGAAATTTCGAACATATCTTAAAAGTCAATTTTTGTTTCTAAATAATCAAAATTAGCTAATAGAAAAATAACCTTCATAAATAATACAATTTCGAAATTAAATTTGAAATTTCGAACATATCTTAAAAGTCAATTTTTGTTTCTAAATAATCAAAATTAGCTAATAGAAAAATAACCTTCATAAATAATACTTACAAGTAGCTTATAAATTCTATATTTTATTAAATTCTAGAAACTAGATAAAGTCTATTTTTATATGTTTATAAATTTTTTATTGCAAATAAAAATTTTACAAAAATATAAAATTTTTATTTGCAATAAAGCTCAAACTTCGAAAAATCATTTCTTTTCACGAAAGTTATCTTAATTGTTAATTTACTTAGACTATAACTTTAATGTTTGAAATAAATTTTTAATTTCTGCAAAAAAAAATTTTTTTCGAACATCAAAATTTTAAGAGTTTTCAACATTAAATCAAATTTTCGAAATTAATTTCAAATTGCTAAACATTTCCTGAAAATTACTAACAGGTTTTAAATAAATACTGTTTAAATAAATACTGAGAAAGGATTTTTAAATTATTTTCTTTAAGATTAGTATTTCGAACTTGAAAATTTAAAAAAATCTTAAAGCAGCAACAATTTGGAAGATTTAAATTAAGTGTTTAAAATGTAAAATGTAATGTATTTTAACAATTTTTTTTCATAAAAATTAAGGTTTCAAACACAAAAATTTGTTTTTTCGAACTCATATCTTCAGAAATCGTTTACTTCTAATGTGAAATAATCCCCTTTTTTCCGAAAATTTATTCGAAATTCTTGTTTTATACAACAAAAAGTAATTTTTGTTTATTTAGAGTAAAAACTCAAATTTCGAAATTATATTCGAATTTTCGAACATAACTTTCAAAATACTATTTTATATTTTTATTCCAAATAACTACAAAATAAGTAATTTTTAAGAATTTTTCTATGAAAATTAAGATTTTAGAACCAAAAAGCTATTTCTTCGAACTCATATCTTCACAAATCGATTACTTCTAATGTGAAATAATCCCCTTTTTTCCGAAAATTATTCGATATTCTTGTTTTATACAACAAAAAGTAATTTTTGTTTATTTAGAGTAAAAATTCAAATTTCGAAATTATATTCGAATTTTCGAACATAACTTTGAAAATACTATTTTATATTTTTATTCCAAATAACTGCAAAATAAGTAATTTTTAACAATTTTTTTCATGAAAATTAAGATATTAAACACTAAAATTTATTATTTCGAACTCATATCTTCAGAAATCGATTACTTCTAATGTAAAATATTTTCCTTTTTTGGAAAAATCATTCGTAATTCTTGTTTTATACAACAAAACGTAATTTATATTTATTTAGAGTAAAAATTCGAATTTCGAAATTATATTCGAATTTTCGAACATAACTTTGAAAATACTATTTTATAGTTTTATTCTAAATAGCTGCAAAATAAATAATTTTAAAAATTCTTTCCATGAAAATTAAGATTTTGAACACAAATTAATAGCGTTTATTAATTAAAAATTAAATATTTTAGTCTTACGATATATAAATATCTTTATAACAAATCTTGTTACCTTATGCACCTTATTTGGAATTCACCACCAAGTACTAAAATAATTATTTCGAATTTATAAAAAAAACAGTTTTAATTAGGTTTTTGTTTTGTACTTTGCCTTTGTTTAAGTGTTTAAATAACAACTAATTTTTGTTACCGTTTTAAGCTTATTGCATAATAAAAATATTTCCGATATTTCAAATGGAGCTCTGATACTATTGTAGTAATGTGATATAATTCTCAATTTTTGATTTTTGCATTTTTGTTTCTCTTCTTTTCTCCATTTCATTCAAAAATAATATTAAACAAAAAATATCCTAAAAAAATAAATAATTTATATTTAATTTTTAAAAGCAGCATAGAGATAAATCAAATCAAAAAGAGAGCCCTAATGGAATTGGTGGTAGTTATACTTCTTACTCCTTATCCTCCAACAATATCTTTTCAACTTCATCATTATCCCCATCAACATATAATTTGTCATCAGTAAATGCTGTAAAATTGCCAGCTTCTAATAAAACATCATCGCCATCAGCCAAGACAGCATTATCGTTATTATCACTACCAAGTCATACAACAAAACTTTTTAAAAAAGTGAATTTATTTTTATGGTCACCCATGTCACTGTTATCGTCATCATCATCTTCATCGTCATCATCATCCAAACGTGCCATATCAAATAAAACCTCTCTGGCATTGCTAAAACAACAAAAACAGAATACATCATCTTTACCATCACTATTATTGCCATCAAACTCATCCAAAATTAAGGATATAAATAACACTTTAATAACTCCATCTACATCGTCTTCTACTACAACTTCTACTTCAACCACAACTACAACATCAACTAAAACTAAAACTCCAACAACATCTTCAACAGTGGCCTCATCGACCCGGATTACAACAATTAAATCCTCTACAAAATTATTACAGAAAACCAAACAGACCAGATCAACACAACCAGAACAACAAGAACATCAATCATACAAGGCAAATTTATTTTAAATAATTTAAAACTACTAATTAACAAAACTCATGCTTGTACTCACTTTAAAAAAACTAACAAGTTTGTAAATATTGAAATCACCATCACTTCCCTTTTCACACTTAAAGACTTTATCATTTACACTGTCACTGGCCTTTGTTTAACTTGACAACCAATTAACACTTTTACTCACAATTAAGCTTTTAAAAACTTTGTTTAGTATCACAACATTTTCACTGCAGATTAAATTTTTAATAGAATTCGAATAAAAATTTTGAAGTCGAAACTCTGCTCTTTACAATTACAGATTTTCGATCCTCTATTTTCTATAGTTGCGATGGATGTCCACAAATTTAAACAGTCTGGAATCTTTTCTGCAATAAAATGTTATTTATTTTCTTAACAGTTCAAAATTTTCGAATTTCGAATATCATTTTGAGAAAAAATAATTTTCAAAATATTCGAAAATTTCTATTAAATAAATTTTTTAGGGCTAAAATTAAAAAAAACATTTTCGGATTCATTTTCGAAAAAAAAAATTTGAAATTTCATTCTAGTTTTTTAAATTAATTTCGAATATACAAAAACTCAAAGCGAAAAATTACTTTAAAAAATTAACGCACCTATAGGAATACTTCGACACAATAGCCATTTTTTTTTTGATGATTCGAAATTAAATTTGAACTAATGTAATTTTAAATATTCAAAACTTGTGATCAAAACAAATTTTTGAATATTCAAATATTTTTAATTATATGCATTTTCAGTGAAAAGTTCGAATTTTTAGGGCTAAAAGTAAAATAATTATTTTCGGCTCAATTTGCGAAAAAAAAGAATATTTTTAAATTTTCATTCTAACTTTTTAAATTAATTTCGAATATTGAAAATTCCTTGAAAAATTAAAACATTAATAAGAACATTTTCGTCACAATAGACAATTTTTTATGGTTCGAATTTTCGAAATTAAATTTTAACTAATGTAATTTTAAATATTCAAAAAAAAAAAATTCAATAAAAATTCAATACATACATTTTTAGTGGAAATTCGAATTTTTAAATAATAAAAAAAATGTTTAAGTTAATTTTAAATATTCAAAAAGATCAGTCATAATTGCCAATTTACTTATAGTAGATTGAGGTTTTGTAGTTAAGTTTGAAGTTGAATCATTTCCAAAAGTTTTAATCAAAACAATTTTTTCATAATTAAAAAAATTTTAAATTAGTCTTTTATTTGTTTAAATGTTTGTCAAATTCTTTATATGTTAATTATAATTTAATTTAACTTAACAACTTTTATTTACACAGCCCTTGAGAAAGTCGACAAACAATCGACGAAACGTTGGGTAAAATTGTAATTAAATTGTTTTAATTACGTTGGAAACTGTAGGCCTAATTAGCTGAATTTTAAAACAAAAAATTTTTTAACATTTTCGGTATTTTCTACGAAAACTTAAAATTTTTTAATTAAAATTTGAAATTTTTTAATTTAACTTTAAATATCTGAAAGTTAAAACCAATGGAAAATAAAATTATTATAAATAAATTTGCACCACAATAGCCATTTTTCTAAAAGTAGTTCGAATTTTTAAATCAACTCTGTTTTTAAAGTAATTTCGAATTTTCTTAGTTTTCGAATTTCCAAAATTAAAATGAAAATAATCATGTCAACCATTTACGATTTTGATTAAAAACAAGTTTTGGTAAACTAAAATATTTTAAAACCCATTTTAAGCATTTTTCGTGGAAAGTTGGAATATTCGAAATAAAATTTATATTTTTTTAAATTAATTTTAATTATTCAAAATTGCAATCAATGGAACATTTAATGCTTACAAATTTTGCCACAATTTTCCAATTTTTTTAATATAGTTCGAATTTTCGAAATTAAATTTAAATGTTTTTAAAGTTATTTTGAATACTCAAAAACTTAAAACAAAACATTGTTTTGAAAAATTAAAACGTATATAAATGTGTTTTCAGCTTGGTAACCGATTTATTATCTAAAATAGTTCGAATTTTCGAAATTAAATAAATTTGTGTTATTATGAAATTTTTGTTATCTCTTTGGGTTGTTATGGTGGTCAGTTATTTGTTGCCAAATACAAATTTGAATTTTTGATTACTTTTAAAAAAATTTTAATTTAAAAACGTAAGAACAATTACTTGGAAAATGAACATTTTAAAATATACATGTTCGAAAATTTTAAGAAATATATGTTCAAAAATAAGTTAGAATTTTTTCGAAGATAGCAATTAAAACAACTACTTTGAAAATAAAAACTTTAAGAAATACATTTTCGGCTTTTATAGAAAATGTTCGAAAAGAAGTTCAAACATTTTAAAAATGAAAATTTTAAGAAATACATTTTCGGTTTCTATAGAAAATGTTCGAAAAGAAGTTCCAATTTTTTCGAAAATTGCAATTAAGTCAATTACTTGGAAAATGAAAATTTTATATAAAATATTCGAAAAAAAGTTCGAATTTTTTTTAATATAGCAATTAAAACAACTACTTGGAAAATGAGAATATTAAGAAATACATTTTCGGCTTTTATAGAAAATATTCGAAAAAAAAGTTCGAATTTTTTCGAATATAGCAATTAAAAAAAGAAATTTGTATTTTTAAAATTAGGTTAGAATTTTGCATATTAAAACGATTTTTTGTACTAAAATTTGGTTAAAGCAAACTACTACTGCTAAGGATATCTTTTTATTCCCATTCATTATACGAGTATGTATAGAGATTACTGTGCTTCATTTATGAAACTTAAGCGAGAAATTTCTCACATAAAACTAGAATTAATCATCACCTAGAGTTAATCATATGACCTTTTTTCCCTTAATTTTGTGTTAAAAAAAATCATGTTTAGCTATATTCCATCCTAATCTAACAGGATGATTATTATATTTTCATGTGAAAAGTTTCTCACTTTACTTACTGAAGCAACCTCTTTCAGTGTAAGGAGGTCAACAGGTCAAAACCTAGCCTGAGTACTTAGTAATTATTAACCATCTGGTAGTTTTCTCGCTCTTTTTTCATTACTGAGTCCAAGTAATTGCTACTTCCTTAAGGCTCCCATATTCAATATCCAACTGCCTTTGGCCCCCCTATTCTATTCTCAAACTTAAAACTTTAGCTAAAGAATGTCTACACTCTTTGACGTCCACCCTCGTTAATAGTTTTTCCCCCCTTTGATTGTTCTAATTTCATAATAACCTCTATATAATAACAAGTTTAAATTCGTCCTTGTATTAATTTCTCCACTTGATAATCCAAATACCACATAATACACGTAACACACAACTTCTACGTTGTTTAGCCCCATTTCCAATTCATGTTCTATTATCACACTTTAAAACTAAACAGAACAGAAGCAGAAGCAGATAAAATGTAGAATAAATATAATCAACATTCGACTGCACGTATCATGCATCTTTTACACTTTTTTCAATTTAATTTGTTGTAATCAAAACGAAAATAAAAAAGGAACATTGGAATGACAAAAGCTGGGTGCACTTTATTGCATGCACTTAATTTGAAAATTGCGTACTCAATCGCAACCAACCATTTCTATATACAAGTTTTTTTTTCATTCATCATTTTGTAGTGGTTGTAATAAAAATAAATTATTTATGAATTATGAATTGCCTACATGATCTACTTTTTGTTGTTGTTGTAGTTGTTTAGATTTTCTATAAATACATTTAAGTGATTTTGTGTACTTAACTATTATTCATTTAAATATGGGTTGAATACTTATTTTATTTTTTGTTATTAAATTTATTAATCTACTTTTTAATTTATTTGCACATTTTTGCACGAACTAAAAAATAAATATTTTTTTTTTTTCATATTTTATTTGTGAGTTGAATGGATGTAGTTTTTTTTATTTCAAAAAAAAGTACTTCTGCACTTTTTAACATGAACTAAAAATATATTTTTTCTATACAAAAAGTTATATTTGGGATCGTGTTATATAAATTATTTATTTTTAATCACGCATGATTCCTTTGCAAATTTATTAAATAAATATTTTATGAGGATAAAATATTTATTTCCAAAAAATATAATAATCGAAATTGATTACTATGGGGAAAGCCTATCCAGAGAGCTGGATTTTTTCCAATTAGTCTATTAAGTTTTAAGTATAAGAATCTGAGTTTTTCAGAAAAATTCAGAAAAA
This sequence comes from Phasia obesa, assembly GCA_949628195.1. Taxonomy (NCBI): domain Eukaryota; kingdom Metazoa; phylum Arthropoda; class Insecta; order Diptera; family Tachinidae; genus Phasia; species Phasia obesa. Next base: position 135,981,264 of record OX451217.1, read on the forward strand.
TTGGGAAAAATCCACTGATGAGCTAGTTGAGAACTAGCGAAATAGCTATCTGGATAGGCTATCCCCATAGTAATCAATTTCGACTATTATATTTTTTGGAAATAAATATTTTATTCTCATAAAATAAATATTTTATCCTCATAAAATATTTATTTAATAAATTTGCAAAGGAATCATGCGTGATTAAAAATAAATAATTTAATTAATATATTTTTTCTTTTAATTTATGAGTTGATGTATTTATTTTTTGTTTATTTTTGAATAAATACAAAAATTAATTTTTTCCTAAATATTTAAATTTGCATTGGTTCTAAATCCTTAACATATGTATGTTAATAACTATACAATAGTAAAGTGCTAAAAATATTAAATACTAATGACGTACATAAGTGCAAGTTTATTTTAATATTAGCAGTGCCCATGAAGCACAGTGCTTTGATCCCATATAAAGATGGGACATAAATAGAAGGAGTTGACACATTGCAGGGCAGTTATATTAAAAAAAATTTTAGTTTTTGAAAAAAAATCGGAACAAGGACACGCCTACCGACCATGTTTCAAAAAGCAAATGTTCTTATATTTACTATGGTATTCAACAAAAAAAAAATGTGAAAACATAGGTTTGTTGAACCCAGCATAACCGCTCTTAAAAATAGGACTCTTGATCCTGTCAATTGTCCTTTATAGAAAAAAAAAATGCAATAAGTCCTACAAAAATTATGCGAATTTCATGAATCTTATGAATACCTATTAGTACAGAAGTGCACATTACTGTTTTTGACTGACGGTCTCGCATACTCACGGTGAGAAAAAATTTACTCACACACGAACACGCCCAATTAATTCTAGAAAAAAATCCTTTTAAAGCGAATCGCCACCACTTAAAACACTCTCTTCATCATTAACGACCCCTTCTTTTTGTATATATTTACAAATATCTTCAAAATCTTTATTATTTTCAATCTTAATATTACCTCTTGAAAACATAAGTGGAGCTAGCTGTTGATATTAACAAATGAGCTGTTTTTAAGAAAGAGTCAAAACGAAGTTTTATTTTTAATAATTAAAGCACATAACTATCTGACTTTTACCCGCACTCTGATGCAGTCAATAGGAGCTAAAACTTAAAAATTCTTTCACATGGGTTTGAATTATGGTGTTAGAAATGCAAAATATAATTATTTTTTTTTTTTTTGTCTATGGAGCAAAGCACTGTACGATGTCGTCAGCGTCCTAATAATATTTTATATAATAACTAACTATCCCCGGTGCGCTTCGCTGCACCCATCCCCAAAAATACAATAAACACTTGGAAGATAAGTATAACTAACCTTTAGCTCGAAAATGCACGCTATTCTTACGACAAAACTGTTTCAGTTTATATGCAAAGTACGACGCCCATTGTTCCCATCCAATCTGTTTTTTGCTAGATTATGCGTAATAACACGATAATATTTTACTTAGTAGGGGATGTACCACGCCCACTGTCCCAAACCAGTCTGTATTTTACTAGACTATGCACATTAGTCTGCGGGTTACTTGTGCAAATTATCAAGACTCTACCTATTGTAGTTCTCTAGGTTCACAATATTAATTTTTCACTTTGTATGGGTGCTATCACGCCCATTGTCCCATCCCAATCTAGTGTAAATTTTGCTAGACTAAGCAGAGTAGTATGAGGGTTACTTGTGCAAAGGAAAAAGATTTTATATATTGTAGTTCTCTAGGTAGGTAAAGCGGTGTAAGTGATGCGAAAACCAACGAACTTAATTTGATTTTATTTATTTGCAATATTTTATCGAACATTTTTTGTAAAAATTTTTGTAAAGATTTTATCGAAATATTTTATAGAAAATTTTTTATATTTTTTGGAAAAATTAAAAATTTTATCGAAAATTTTTTGTAAAAAATTCATAGAAAATTTTTTGTAAAAAATTCATAGAAAATTTTTTGTAAAAAATTCATAGAAAAATTTTTTTTTAAAAATTCATAGAAAATTTTTTTGTAAAAAATTCATAGAAAATTTTTTTGTAAAAAATTCATAGAAAATTTTTTTTGTAAAAAATTCATAGAAAATTTTTTGTAAAAAATTCATAGAAAATTTTTTGTAAAAAATTCATAGAAAATTTTTTGTAAAAATTTCATAGAAAATTTTTTGTAAAAATTTCATAGAAAATTTTTTGTAAAAAATTCATAGAAAATTTTTTCTAAAAAATTCATAGAAAATTTTTTTGTAAAAAATTCATAGAAAATTTTTTTGTAAAAAATTCATAGAAAATTTTTTTGTAAAAAATTCATAGAAAATTTTTTTGTAAAAAATTCATAGAAAATTTTTTTGTAAAAAATTCATAGAAAATTTTTTGTAAAAAATTCATAGAAAATTTTTTGTAAAAAATTCATAGAAAATTTTTTGTAAAAAATTCATAGAAAATTTTTTGTAAAAAATTCATAGAAAATTTTTTGTAAAAAATTCATAGAAAATTTTTTGTAAAAAATTCATAGAAAATTTTTTGTAAAAAATTCATAGAAAATTTTTTGTAAAAAATTCATAGAAAATTTTTTGTAAAAAATTCATAGAAAATTTTTTGTAAAAAATTCATAGAAAATTTTGTAAAAAATGCATAGAAAATGTTTTGTAAAAAATTCATAGAAATTTTTTTGTAAAAAATTCATAGAAATTTTTTTGTAAAAAATTCATAGAAATTTTTTTGTAAAAAATTCATAGAAATTTTTTTGTAAAAAATTCATAGAAATTTTTTTGTAAAAAATTCATAGAAATTTTTTTGTAAAAAATTCATAGAAATTTTTTTGTAAAAAATTCATAGAAATTTTTTTGTAAAAAATTCATAGAAATTTTTTTGTAAAAAATTTATAGAAATTTTTTTGTAAAAAATTCATAGAAATTTTTTTGTAAAAAATTCATAGAAATTTTTTTGTAAAAAATTCATAGAAATTTTTTTGTAAAAAATTCATAGAAATTTTTTTGTAAAAAATTCATAGAAATTTTTTTGTAAAAAATTCATAGAAATTTTTTTGTAAAAAATTCATAGAAATTTTTTTGTAAAAAATTCATAGAAATTTTTTTGTAAAAAATTCATAGAAATTTTTTTGTAAAAAATTCATAGAAATTTTTTTGTAAAAAATTCATAGAAATTTTTTTGTAAAAAAATTCATAGAAATTTTTTTGTAAAAAATTCATAGAAATTTTTTTGTAAAAAATTCATAGAAATTTTTTTGTAAAAAATTTGTAAAAGTTATATCGAAAATTTTGTAAAAACTTCATCGAAAATTTTGAAAAATTTTATCGAAAATTCTCCGTAAAAATTTTATCGAAATTTTTTATAAAAATGTTATAGAAATTTTTTATAAAAATTTTATAGAAATTTTTTATAAAAATTTTATAGAAATTTTATATAAAAATTTTTTGTAAAAATTTTATCGAAAATTTTTTGTAAAAATTTTATCGAAAATTTTTTGTAAAAATTTTATCGAAAATTATTTGTAAAAATTTTATCGAAATTTTTTTGAATTTTTAAGAGCAAAGGACAGACCAAACATGCTACAAAAAATGAATTTTTGTTAAAGTTACTACGACAAATTCAATCAGGGCAAATGTTGCCCTTTGAAAATCAAGCGCTTAACTAATTAAAAAACAGTATTTTTAATATTTTTTTTGTACTTAAAACAATTTTCTTATTTGTTTATTCTGCGTGGTCGTGATTGCATGTGTTTAATTTTCACTTGGCACGAAGTCAGTCTATAATTATCCAATATCAGTTTTTATTACATTTTCGAAATGTAAAAATTTTATTGCTTTGTAACTGGCACTTAAAACGTATTAAGTAATTAAATATTTATAATTTAATTTATAACAGACTTCCTCTAATATCGTTTACATTTATATTTTATAGCCACCGTTGTTCATAATCACGCCCACTTACCGCCGTCCCGAACAATTAGCTGAACTTACACGTTTGGGTTACACGCTCAAACATGTTGTCAACTTACTGTGGCTGGTTATCGAAGATGCCAACAAAACATCGGACAATGTTGTGAACATACTAAACAGAATTGGAGTGCCTTATGAATATTTTTTGGGTGAGTTTTGAATATATAGAAGGGTTAGGGGCAATAATTTAGAAATATTTCTCCCTCTTACAGCTCCCATGCCAGAGGAATATAAGAAAGCGAAAGCCAAACCGCGCGGTGTGTCTAATCGCAATCGTGGTCTTCAATGGTTGAGAGAAAATGCCACAGAGGGTGTTTTCTATTTTGCCGATGATGATAATACCTATGATATAAATATATTCGAACAGGTCGGTATTAATTTCCTCCTCTAAAAAAGTTCTTTTTTTCATTATTAAATATATATTTTTTTTTTCTTAGATGCGTTATACCAAAAAAGTTGCAATGTGGCCTGTAGGTTTGGTAACCAAATTTGGCGTTAGTAGTCCTATTGTAAAAGATGGTAAAATTACGGGTTTCTATGATGGCTGGATTGGCGGTCGTAAATTTCCCGTCGATATGGCCGGCTTTGCTGTGAGTGTGAAATTTTTACATGATCGTCCCAATGCAAAAATGCCGTTTAAAACGGGTTATGAAGAGGATGGTTTCCTAAAGAGTTTAGCACCTTTAAATGTTACTGAAATAGAATTATTGGCCAATAATTGTACAGAGGTAAGGAAATTAACAAAAAAAAAAACATATTTGGGTACTTGTTTTGAAACATACTTTTTAAAAGTACTTTTTCAAAAAGGTACTTTTCGAAAAGGTGTTTCCTATTATTATTTTACTTAACATACAAAAAAACATTTTTAAATTTATTCTTCTAAAATGAAAATTTTATAAGGATATTTTCTAAAGATTCTTTTTTAACAACAAGCCTTTGAATTCCTTTGAAAAGGTTCTTAAAAATATTTAAAGGGATTATTTTTTTCAATAGTAATTTTTTTTAAAGAAGTTTTTGGAAAGTTCATTTTTTACAGTTAATTTCTTTTTCCAACGATGCCGCTTTTAAAACGTTCAAGGTACTTTTAAGTTTAGTTCTTTTTAAAAGATACTATTAAAGGGTACTTTTTTAAATTTGTTTTGAAAATCTTTTTATATTCTTAGAATAATATTTTGTTCGGTTTTGCTTTGAAAGTAATCCACACCAAATTTTAAGACTCTTACGTATTTATTTTATATAAAGGTATCCATCCCTAGATAAAGTTCTAAAAATTATTGTAGAGCTCTGTAAAAGACAGACAGGAAATGAGTTACTCATTATTTTAAAACAGCGCCATCTGTTGCGCAACATTGCTTAAAATATACTGCTTTCAAAAATAAAAGATGCATTAAAGTATGCAGTACCTTTAAATCGGTAAAAAATTCGTATTTTTGTGGAGTGACATATCAAAATGAAATTTGGTATGTGCTTTTGGTATATGGAGATGAAGACCTGTATAGTTTTTGGGCATAATCTGGAGGGGGCAAAGGCTAGTTTTCTTACCCCCAAATTTTATGAACTCTCTACAGGTCATACCGTATGGCATATTAAAACGAAAATTAGTATGTGCCTTTGGTACATGGAGATGAAGAGTTGTGTAAATTTTGGGCATAATCGGAAAGGGGCAAGGGGTAGTTTACTTACTCCCAAATTTTGTAAACACTCTACAGGTCATACCGTATGACACATATCAAATTCAGTATGTGCCTGTGGTTTATGGAGATGAAAAGCTGTATAAATTTTGGGCAGAATCGGGAAGGGGCAAGGGGTAGTTTACTTAACACCCCAAACCGAAAATAATTCATTTTTCGATTCTAATATACTTTGATCTTATATTCTTTATGTAATATATCCATAAAAAAATTTGTTTCCATGAGGTATGGTAAGGTTGAGTGTAGGCCACTCCCGATTATTTTAAAGTACCTCAAAAATTAAAAATATTTAGATGGTATTTTATATATATTTTTTAAAAAATGTGTGCAAGGTTAAGAGGTAATTTTTTTAAGTAAATAATCTTTTAAAAAGGTACTTTACTAAGAAAAACACATATATTTTTTATAAGTCAATTTTTTGCTGCTTAGGCGCTTTTTAAAAAAGGTAGTTTAAAAATATACTATTTTCAAATCAACGTTTTTTAAATGAATCTCTTTCAAAGGGAAGTGTTTCATTAAGTACTTTCTGTAAGATATTTAAAAAAGACCCTTTAAAAAAGTACATTTCTAAACGGTATTTTTTGAGAACCTTTTTAAAAGGATATTAGTCTAAAATATACTTTTTTATATTTTTATAAAAGTCTTATTTTATTTAAAAAGTGCTCTGTTTAAAGACTTCCTTTTCAAAAGGTCTTTTTTAAGCTCTTTTTTAAAAGGTACTTTTGTAGGGTCTTTTTTAAAAGTATTATTTTCAAGGGTAAAGATTTAAGAAACTTTATAATTTTTTTAAGCATTAAGTGTCTTTTTGAAATTTACTTTTTCTAAAGTTGCTTTTTTACTCTCAAAAGTACTATTTCCAGAGGTATTTTTTTAAAGAAACTTTATAATTTTTTTTTAAATATTAAGAATCATTTTGAAATTTACTTTTCTTTAAGAATTTATGTTTAAAAAAATTTTTTGGTACTTAAAATGATGTTATTTCTTATACTATCTGAAAAGATATGTCAAAGGCACCTTTTTTATAGATCCTTTATTTAATGTTCTTTTCATAATTTCTAAAAGTCACTTTTTCAAAAAGTAGTTTTTAAATAGTATTTTTTTTTAAATGGTACTTTTTTAAATCCTACTTTTTGAAAGTTTTTTTCAAAGACCAATTTTTTTATAGATCTTCTATTAAAAGGTTCTTTTCATAATTTCTAGAAATCACTTTTTCAAAAGGTAGTTTCCAAAATGGTGATTTTTTTTAAATGGTACTTTCTTTAAAAGCTACTTTTTTAAGGGTTTATTTTCAAAGGCCGCTTTCTTAAAGATCCTTTATTAAAGGGTTCTTATCATAAATTCTAAAAGTAAGTTTTTCAAAAAGTAGTTTTTAAATAGGTAATTTTTAAGTGGTATTTTTTATAAATGGAACGTTTTATTAAGGTTTATTTTCAAAAGTCTCTTTTTTTAAAGACCTTTAATTAAAAGGTCGTTTTCGTAATTTTTAAAAGTCAATTTTGCGAAAGGTAGTTTTTAATTGATACTTTTTTGAAGGTTTTAATTTTAAAGATATATTGAAGAAGGGTTTTAAAGTACTTTTTAGAAAACGGGCTTTTTAAAGTTTTATTTTTTAAAGTTCTTTTATTAACAGGTTCTTTTCATAATTTTTAGAAGTAAATTTTTCAAAAGGAAGTTTTTAAATGGTACTTTTTTAAGGTTTTATTTTAAAAGATACATTTTAAAAGGTGTTTTAAGGTGCTTTAAAAGGTACTTTTTTTAAATGGTGTATTCTTTAAAGGTTTATTTGCAAAGGCCCCTTTTTTAAAGATCCTTTATCCAAAGGTTCTTTTTTTTAATTTCTAAGCTACTTTTTGGAAAGGTAGTTTTTAAATGGTACTTTTTTAGGTGCCTTTTTAAATGCCGCTTTTTTAAAGACCCTTTAATAAAAGGATCTTCTCATAATTTCTAAAGGTCATCTTTTTCAAAAGGAAGTTTTTAAATGGTGCTTTTTTGTAAGGTTTTATTTTCAAAAAAAAATTTCAAAGGGTGTTTAAAGGTACTTTTTAGAAAATTTAGATTTTTAAAGGATTATTTTCATAGTTTTGTTATTAAAACATTCTATTTTAAATATGTATATATTTTTAAATAGACATTTTTTAAATATTTACTTTTTCGTAAAGTCAAAAATGTAAAAGTAAATTTTAACCCAGTTTTTTTCGAAAGTTTCGAAAGGTATTGTAAAAAAATACTTCTATAGAACGTTGGCTGAAATTCAAAACCATGTAAATAACTTTTTGATGGGAAAAACGAGAGTTTTTGAGTTCTATCATAGAATTGATATTTTTTTATTATAGAAGTCCAAAACTTGGTGAAAACATGGATGATACTGATAAGCATTATAATCACTCCAAAAAAACAGTTTCAAAATATTTTTTATTTAGGTGGTTTTGCATTTCAGCTAACGATATGTGTATGTTTTTTCCTGTTTTTGTAATTTAATATGGTATTTTTGTTCTTCTTTCAGATTTTAACTTGGCACACACAAACGAAAAAGAATTACCCAGCAGAGAAAGTGAATGCGACTAAATACAGTGATACAAATTTAATAATTTTGGACAAAATGCTGGTACGACACTAACTCCAAATTAGATTATTAAATTATTATATAAAATAACCAAAAAATACTAAAATTTTGTTTTCATCAAAACTTTAAAATCTTAAAAGACACGAAACCAAAAACAATTTTTTTAATAACATTTTGTTCCAAAGAAGAAAAAAAAACAAAATACCAAAAGACACCGTATTGATAAAATATTTAAGCACAAAGTGTTTAGCTTTATTAATATTATAATTAAACATAATTTAAAGTATAAATAATTGTAAATATTTATTTAATAACTATGTATGAATAACATACAAATATAAATAATACTGTAAATAATAATCATAGAAATAATGCGTAATTAGATAGAAGTCGGAACATATGAAGGAGGATACAATCATATTTTTTAATTTTAAATCTCTCAAAGACATTAAAAATAATAAAATAAAAATAGTATTTACTAACTCGTAAGTTTCTATAACAAAATTTTGAATCTTGAAGTATTTTTAGTTTAGAGATTTAATGGAATATGAATTTATACTTAATAAATTTGGTTTATTTTAAAATTTGGATGGCTACACAGAAAACATTAAAAATGATTTAATTTCCGATACAAATGTAATTAAGTTTTTAATTGATTCAATTATTTTTTTTAATTCAGAAAGAAACAATCTATATAAATACATATAATAAAATAGTAACTCATTTCCTGTCTGTCTGTCTGTCTTTCTGTCTGTATGTCTTTCTGTTTGTGTTCGCATCACGTAAAAACTACTGGATGGATTTTGACAAAGATTTTGAGGTCCCTTAGTATCCTGATTCAAATATAGGATACTTTTTTTCCTCAAAAATATCTCATTTCCAAGAGAAAGTGGAGAAAAAGTACGCCAATTTTTTTACCGATCTAAAGGCATCTTTTATTTTCTAAAGCAGTATATTTTAAGCAATGTTGCCCAAAAGATGGCGCTGTTTTAAAATAATGACAAAATATAAATTGAAAGCGGGACATTTTAAACACGGTTGCGCAACAGATGGCGCTGTTTTAAAATAATGAAAAAATATGAATTGAAAGTGGCATATTTTAAACATGGTTGCGCTAGAGATGGCGCTGTTTTAAAATAATGACAAAAAATGAATTAAAAGCGGGATATTCTGAACACGGTTGCGCAATAGATGGCGCTGTTTTAAAATAATGAAAAAAGTGAATTTAAAGCGGGATATTCTGAACACGGTTACGCAGTAGATGGCGCTGTTTTAAAATAATGAAAAAATATAAATTGAAAGCGGGATATTTTAAGCACGGTTGCGCAACAGATGGCGCTGTATTAAAATAAAGAAAAAATATGAATTGAAAGCGGGATATTTTAAACACGGTTGCGCAACAGATGGCGCTGTTTTAAAATAATGAAAAAAATTAATTTAAAGCAAGATATTCTGAATACGGTTACGCAACAGATGGCGCTGTTTTAAAATAATGACAAAAATTGAATTGAAAGCGGGATATTCTGAACACGGTTGCGCAGTGGATGGCGCTGTTTTAAAATAATGAAAAAATTAATTGAAATCGGGATATTCTGAACACGGTTGCGCAATAGATGGCGCTGTTTTAAAATAATTAAAAAATATTTTTTACTTACTGCCAAACAGCCAATTGAATAAAATTTGTATTTGATTTTTATTTTTACTTTGTGGAATTAAATTTTTATTAAAATATTTTAAATACCTTTTACAGAGCTTGACAATCATTTTTAGAATTTTATATAAATTTTAGAATTTTCAATAAATTTTATATAAATTTTAGAATTTTCAATAAATTTTATATAAATTTTAGAATTTTATCCAGGGATAAAGTAAATACGAAAGAGTCTTAGAATTTGATGTGGATTTCTTTCAAAGCAAAATCGAACAAAATATTGTCAGGACGCACACAACGTGTGTGGGCACAGCTAGTTTTCTAATAAAGTAAATAATTGAATCATTTAAAAATTTTATTAACTTTGTATTTGAAACAAATTAAAACTTTTTATTGGAGCAAATGTTTTCCTTTTAATGATAGATTACTGGTTAATAACCAGGAAAATTAAGAAAAAACTAATTCCGAAACTAATAACATTTATAGCACTAGGGACTCCACAACATCTTCTAGAGTCCATGATATACTATTGTATTGTTATACTAAATTGCTTTTAGACAAGAATTCTATTTTAGACAAGAATTGGATTGTTTTCTGACAAGTCTTCGTGCTATAACGAACGAAATTTACTCTTTGGGGGGTACTTCATGAAGTAATGACATCGAATAGTTTTGGGTTACTTCGATATAAGCTTAATCCTACCATAAAAAAAGAAAATTCTTAATGAAACTTCTTATCTAGAATTAAAAATTTTGCGATGAGCTAGAACCCCCATATTTGAGTTACTCTTGAAAAATTTATTAATAAAATCGGCATTTGAAAATCGAACAAAAAAGGATTAGCTTTTCAAAAACTAAGTTTCTGTTTTTAGTTTATTGTACTACAAAAGTAGGTTAATTTATTTTCTCTTTAATTTAGTTAGTTATAATTTAACTTTTTTTTAAGTATAATTTTATTTTAAGTATAATTTTATGTTAAGTATAATTTTATTGTTTTTTTAGTATTAACTAATTAATTTTATTGTACTTAAAATTAAAATAAATTTATTTTAAATAAAGAAAAATAAATTAAAATTAAATGAAATTAAGCAAAAGATATTTAGTTTACTTAAGTTATAAAAATTTGGGCATGTATTATTTAAGTATAATTCAAAATCTTGCAGTTTCTGGTCCAATTGATTAATCTTATTCTTTGATTTCTAGAATTTCTACTCTCTTTTTTAACCCAAAAAATAATTTTACATTCATTTATTTTCAAATTAATATTTTAAAATATTTATGCTAAAAACGCATTGAGTGCCTGAGGCAGTAAAAAGAATATCTCTCAGATAATTTAGATTTAAAGGACCCCTATACACCATCAGATAAGTCCGACAAACAATTGTAATTGAATGACTTTCGTCAAGATTTTTATACTCGAAAGTAAAACGTGATATCGATTTACAGCGCAGCAAAAATAATGAATTCGTTTTGAAAATTCGGATTCGATTTCTGGTTAGAGGACTCGGATTCAGTTTACAGTTTAACACTGTCTGAAACAGCGCACATAGGGGTATGTTGCCAATATAGCCGGACATTATTATTTTTTTAGCTTATATTGGCTCTGAAAATTTACTGAGTAATTCGAGATTAATGAAACTAGGCAGAAAAATATCTTATGGTCATAGACTGTTAAAGCTATAAAATAAGCAAAAACGGATTAAGTAGAAAAAAGTTTCCCTTAGAAGAACTCATCCAATCTCTGAAAAATTCAATTTTATTTTAAGTTTTCCCATACTCTTGTTTAGCAAATGAAACTTTTATAGTCAGCGAATGTTCAAAAACCTAAACTTGGGTCCTGAAGATTCTAAAATTTCATTTTTCAACCCTCCCCCTTTTGTGGGCGGTGACATATAATTTACAAAAATAATGTAATTATTAAAAGAAATGGATTACATACGCCTTAATACCAAAAAAGTACAATTTTTAAGTTTTTATGGGCAGGGGGGAGGTAGCCCTCCAACCACACGAAACATCAATGTAATTTTTTTTTTTGCTAATTTCAAAAAATTTTAATTTTTAAGCTATTATATCGAAGAGAAGAATATTCTAAAAGTCATTTTTGTAATTTATTAATTTATAATATTTAATTTATCTGAGAATAATTAATTTATTCATAACTAGCTGTGCCCGTCACTTCTTCAACGTCCTTATTTTGCTTTGAAAGTAATCCCGTTTAAGACTCTTCATTTTATAGTGCTTCAGATATGGTTTATGTAATTCCTTTATATAAAGGTACCCATCCCTGGGTAATTACTCAGAAACATAGACTTTCTATAAAAATCTAAAATTTGTATAAAATTCAAAAATGATTGTAGACTACTGTAATTAGTATTTTAAATTACCCGCAGGCAAAAATAAAAGTTGCTGCCAAGTTTGCAGTACCATTCAATCGGTAAAATTGCGTACTTTCAATACTTGTTCTTTGGTAATTAGATATTTGTACGGAGAAAAGAATATCCTATATTTGAACCACGATACTAAGGTACCTATCCATAAAATTTTATTATGATACATCCAGTAATTCTTAAGTGATGCGAACACAAACACACAGAGGGCATAAAATCACAATTTTATTATTTGTATAGATACTAAATAATTTCAATTAGTAACAATAAATTGTATTTAAAATAATATTAATTAATTTATTTAATTAATTTATTAATTAATTTGTTAAAACCAAAAACATTTTATGACCGACAAAAAGGTTTCTTACTCGTATCTACCAATGCAGGATGAGCGAAAACAGAAAAAAGGTGAAATTCGGAAAAAATCGCAAAAAAATTACACAAAATCGCGCAACGTTTTTCTACTATCTAAAAGTAGAGATCGTAAATTTTATAGTGATATATAAAATTTTTAGGATCGCGATGGCCCTCACTCTCAAAAACCTTTTTCTTTATTTTTTTTTTTTTTTTTTGACAAAAAAGTAAACAAAAAAATAATTTTTTTAATTTCGAAAGAAATTTTTTATGATAAAAATTTAAAATAAAATTTTTCTAAAAATTAATATAAGCAGATAGTAATATAGCCTTTCACAGACAAAAAAAAGCAATACAAAATCTTTATTCGTTTAGCCACAAAAAATATATTGCAAACCTCTCAAAATCGTATTAAGTCAATGAAAACGTATGCGATTTACTCAACTTTCCTGATTTTAACACGGTCCCAAAACGACAAATCTCAAGCAAAAGCCTTGAATATTCACTATACGATGCAGAATTTTGTTGTCTGTCGAGCTGCGTACTTAAATTTTTACATTTTTCAAAATTAATTTTTAGCCTAATGTCCGGCTAGATTGGCAAAATACCCCTCTGTGCAGTGACAAGTTAGACTGATTGTTAGTGCAGTAGTCTATCAGTCTTGGGGTTGCGAGTTCGATTCTCACCAAAGACTCTGGCTGTTTTCTGCAGACAAACAAAAAGCTTATCTTATCTTTAGATACAAATAATAACAAATGTTGGTCCTACTTATCTGACATTATTAAAGAACCTTTTTAAATTATTTTTGAATATTTTGTTAAGAATTTGTTCTAAAAATTGTAAATTAAAAATACAAGAGCAAACAATTAATCAGACTTTTAGTGAAATAAAAACTAATTTATATAAAATAAAATGTAAAAATTTATCTCGTACTGAAAAAAAAAAGACATACAAACATTTAATTAAAATAAAAAATAACTTTTACTATATTTTTATGATATAAAAAAATAAACTAAAAATAATAAAAATTAAAGAAAATGTGTTTTATTAACCGAAAACCAACCAATAATTAAAGAAAAAATTTTGAAAATTCTAATAAAAATTTACTTGAAATAATTTAAACAAGTTTAAACTAAAATAAAGCAGTCCAATGTGAATCGGTCAAAAAAGGCTATTGAAAAAAGTACCTCGAAATGGATCACCCTTTCAATCTATTTTGTAAACAATTTTTATAGTTTTAAAGGAAAAATCCAAAATTCTTAGTTAGCTGTGTGAAGTTTTGATTTATCTTTTTTATATTTTATTATTTTTTACGTTAAAGCAAAAGCAGATACCTTAATCTGTCACATTAAAAGCCTTAAACTAAAACTAAAAAACCATTTTAAGCGGTGCCATCCTCCACCCTCCCAACAAAAAAATCTCTTTTATAAAACTCTATTTACTGTTGAGTACTAAACAAATAACTCAACATGGAGGACTGTACATTAAATTTAACATGAGCCTCCTGCCATTTAGTTTGCACCAACTTTTTTAAGGGCGTACTGCAAGTCGTTTCTTCCCTGCCAGCTGGTTCTTCCTTAGCACAGTCATCTTTTGAAGGCCTTCCGCTTAAAATATTTTCTATAGAAATTTGTTGCCTCTCAAGCATACCCGCCGCTTGATCATTATAGACACGATTATCAATAGTCATGGTTACCTCACGTCCCGAACAGCTGTAGTAGTATAAATTAAAACGGGATTCTGCATGATAATTGCGCAATAGATCGGGATTTCTATTAAACATGACACCATAATGGCCAGCGCACAAAGTAATCCAGATGGGATAGTTGGGAGTTTTTAGACGAGAGCCAGGTTGACGGGCCACAGTTGGGTTTAAAAGGGTACTTTCAGCCTCCCATAGCAAAAAACCGATAGCACAACGTTTTAAAATGCCATACTGGGGAGAGGACTAGAAAAAAACAAATAATCAAACAAACCAGTTCAGGCCTGAGAATCAATCAGTTTCCATACAACAATGTATGAAAATTACTAAAAATTTCGATCGATATACTTACATAACTATTTTCATCTCCCACATTTATGACACCATTGTGAATGTAGGGTGTAGCTCGGCCAGTAAGTAAAAGTGTTACAATCATTAGAGAACCCTCCTCATTATTGCTCATTGTCAGGGGAACAATTTTAGCAGAATCGAGATCATTACGAACCCTTAGAGAAGGACACAAAATCAAATTTTTCTTACTAAAATAAAGCATTAAAGCAAATTAAATCAAATTAATAATTGACGATATATTCCTATCTCCCATCACGCTCTCTATCGCTCTTCTTCTTTCGCTCTCTCGTTCGATGACTGTCATCATCATTAACGTAAAAGACAAGCATCACAATACTTGATTGTAATTTTCGGGTCTTAATTTTGGTAAAATTCAATGACTGCTTACTTTAATTCAAACTTGCATTAAGCGTGTACGTTCGGTTTTCATTTCGAGGTTAAGTTTACATAACCCATCAAATGTAAAGTGTATTCTATGCTATTTGAAGGCAAGCATACTCCGGCAACAAACTTTTATATTCCGGAAAGTGAATCCACCTTAGCGACTTGCAACAATTTGACGCTAAGGCATCTGGGGTATATGGGCGTCTCTCGAGGTTAGCACGTTGCCTGAAACTGGATCAACCTTTGAGATATACTCAGTGTCAAACCGACTGGCACCACGGGTACAATATCACTGTCCCTGTGACCGGTTATTGGATAGGCTCTTCGGGGAGTAACGTGGTGGTTGTGGTTTAAAATGAAGGACGCTTTAGTCCGGATCCAGAATATATGTAATCAAGAAAATGCATACATTCTGCTACGGTCTAAATAAAATTTGTTTCATAAAATATTCTCTCGTTTTTATGTCTTCGGAAGCATCTGGAACACCCTGTGTTTATACGGATGGCTTCAAAAGGGGAACGAGAGTTGGAGGTCTGTATAGTAGAAGAATTTGAAATAAAAATTTGTTTCAGATTTCCAAATGACCGTAATTTCTAACAGGTAGAAATATCTGCTATCAAAAGAGAGGTAAAAACATTAAAGTACCATAGAATAATAAATAGGGGTATCTGTTTCTGTACCGACAGTACAGCCGCAATCGTGTACCTCAAAGGTGTTTCTAGCGCATCGTATCTCGTCGTGGAATTCCGGGATCCTTGTATGCAATGGCGAAAAATTCAACAGTCACCCTTAAATGGGTGCATTGACATGGGACTCCCCTTGAAAACTGTGTTGCAGTTGAGTTGGCAAAGAAAAAGGCAATGCTTCATAATAGTGCCTTTGACAGCTCGGACTGCGGGCAACGCATAAACGATGCGCTCTATGATCTGATCCAGGTCAGATGGTCCAACGAGCCGACTTGTATGCCGCCAAGGACAATCTCGGATCATTGAATGCAATGGTGGAAAATTCAATAGTCACCCTTAAATGGGTGCAGTGACATGGGGCTACATTTGGCAACTGTCGTGCAGTTGAATTGGTAAAGAAGAAAGCAATGCTTCATAATAGTGCCATTGACAGCTCGACAACCGGGCATCGCATAAACGATCTAGCGAGCTGACTTGTATGACTGCAGAGAAAATCTGGCATCCTTGAATGCAATGGTGGAAAATTCAACAGTCAGCGGTAACGGACTACCCTTGGCAACTGTGTTGCAGATGTATTTGCAAAGCAGAAGGCAATGCTACATGATAGTGCCATTGACGTCTCGTCCTGTGGGCATCGCATCCAGGTCAAATGCTCCAACAAGCCGACTTGTATGATTGCAAGGACAATCTGGCCCTTACGAGATCAAAAGAAAATGTCTGCTGATGCCGAATACGCGAATTAGTATCTACAATCACTGGGCATTGTCTGCGAGATGAATGGCTTTCATATAAAATGACTACTGCAAGAGGTGTCAAGGTGAGGAAGAGAAGCAAAAACAATGTGCTCTGCACTGGAATACCGACTTCTTCGGCACTTTTGGCGACGGTATCTTTTGTCTCATCACTGGAACTAAGTAGGAGCCATTTTTTAAGAAATTGGTTTTCTAGCCCACTTCCATTGCCGCGATATAGCTATTTAACTGAACGACCGGCCAGTGAGCATTTTAAGGCAGCTGCTTCATTTCACTTTCTATTGCATATTCCTCTTCTCTTTTTTTATTCATTTGAATTTTTTACCTTTATGTTCTCTCTCTCTCTCTCTCTCTCTCTCTCTCTCTCTCTTTCTGTCTTGCCTTTCCTCTACTCCCTACATATAACAAGGGAAACTTCCATATTGGACCCAAGTGAGTTGTTGAATAACAGCTGCCTGCCTTACCTAACTTTCTTTATTTGGAAAGCCGAACACGGGCAGACGGACATGATGAGTTGCGTGTAAGTTATGTCATGAATTTTGAACGTTGAATCATATAAACTCCTTTAATACATAAAGACACTTAAATGAAGACTTTCCATTCCATTTTCTATTTGATCCCTGAGCAAAATTTTTGATCAAAGTTTTATTTTTTGTTACTTGATGACTTTTCTAACAGCTTTGCAAATAATAGCACTTTAGCATTTTGCAATCAATTGCAACTAATTCGAACAACTTACTTGTGCAAGGAACGTGTTAAAACTGCACAATATAAAAATAGCAAAGTACCAGGAGCACCTTCCGCAGTGAACTAGAAATAAAGAAAAAATGTGGTAAAATATTTTATCTTCAATGAAACAAAAATTACTTACAATTTTTAAAAATCTCTTAAGAAACAATTCCAATTCCTCATTAGGACTCAAATTGAAGATATAAAGCTAAATTAAACGTATTTTAATAAGATTCATAACCTGGTCATTTCAAAAGCAGCTATAATACCTTTTCCGTAATGCCATCGTGAAAATAGGTGGCACTATGCTTCACAAAACACTCATCATCGGTAGAAGGCAACACCATTGTAACTTTAGATTTATCCGCGATGGAACGTAAAATGTCCAAGAAAGCGGAAATTAAAGATTCTCGTTGCATTTCAGCACTGGGTTGTAAAGGACTTTGAGGCAAAAGACAGTTATGTAATAAAAATGCATACATATATTCATTTTATATAAAAAATAAAACCTACTCAGCCATGGCCGCAGCTCTTGATGTTTTACGACCAAATATTAAATGTTTTAATATAAATCCCTGCACCACCGATAACAGACCTCGAGTAGCATTACGGGGAGACCTTAAGCCATAGGAAAAATCTTCTTTGACCGAACCAAAACTGAAGGGTGTCTTGAGTCCATTCTGCTCTCAGAGGAATGGCAGAAGATCCGAAAATCAATTGCCTTAATTCCTATTTATTTAACATTTAGTTTTTGCATACAATTTATGTTTCAAACAAAGATCTTACCATTGCCAACTCTCGTGTTATGGGAGTACCACCAAGTTGTTTAAATTGTGCTGTCATATTTTTATTGTTTTACTTTCTTATTTTCCTTTGAAACGTCTACTGTCTATGCTTGAATTTGAGCGAGTAATTGAATTTATAATTCTTACTTTACCTAAGGCCTTTCTAACAATTCATTTCCGTTTGAAATCTTTCAATTCATAATATTCACACCCACTTTTTCTTGTCACCTTTCATTTACATATTTCAGTTTTTTTTTTATTAAATATCGATATGGGCCTATTACTTACTGCACTTGGGTTTTCTTTTATAAAGGGTGTATTTTTTAAAGGTGTGCAATTTTAAATGGAAATAATTTTCTGAGATTACATAAATTCATTTTACATTTTAAAAAAATTGGATTTATTAGTGGGATAACTTTATAATGTGATAAAATCGAAAAGTGAATAACGATTGTCGAAAGATTTTTATACATTTTCCAGCCGCTATTATGGCGTGAGAAAAAAGACGGTCAACACTGCTGTAGTTCAAGTGATTAGCACGTTGCGTTGGTTACTAAAGCATGCTCACGAGTTCAATACTCAGCCGTGATATACATACAGTGCCGGTCAACATAATAGCACCAACGACAAAATGTAGTTTCTCATTCCAACGGAAAAATAAGTGTAGATGAGTCCAGAATTTTATTATTTAGAAGCAAGGGATCACATTCCTACGTAAGAAGACCTCCAAACGCAGAATTCAAACCAAATGCAAAATTCAACCCAAAACTAAAACCATAAAACATGGTGGATCTAGCGTAATGGTATGGGGTAGTTTTTCTTACTATGGTGTACGTCCTACAAAACCACAATAAGAACATTTATGTTGGTACACTCGAGGAAGTAATGCTCCCTTATGCTTCTTAAGAAATGCCATTGGTGTGGGTCTTCCAGCAAGATAATCATCCGAAGCACACAAGCAAGCCTGCGACAAAGTGGTTTCGGTACAATAAAGTCAATGTGATGGAATGGCCCGCTCAGAGCCTAGACCAATAAAGAATATATGTACAGATATAAAAAAACAGTGTCTCAAATGCATCCAACTAACAACGAAACGCTTTGGACAGCTGTCCAACAAATCTGTAATAAAATTCCGAAGGAAAGATGCCATAATCTTGTAAATTCGATGCCAAAACGTTGTGCAGACGTTATTACAAATAAAGGATATCCAAGAAGGTATTAATTAGAATAAACAAATCATGCTCAACGTAATAAATGCATCATTTATAATTCTTTTTAATTTGTTCTTAATTTAGTGTTTAGTATTAGTACAAATTGAAGTGAAGGGCTATTTTTTGACTGATGGTTTTTCAAGTTTTTTTTTAAATAAAGTATAAATTTCAAAATAAAATAATAAGAAAAAGTAAAATTTATTATTTTATGTAGTTATACAGTTTCCTAAGCGTCTTGTGATAAATTTTGAAATATATCCATTCAACCTATAGGAAAATATCCATCGGAGACATATTTTCATAGGCTTGATGCTATTTTTTTGACCGCAGCTGTATATTAATTTTCTTTATAATAATGCATATAACAGCGCCCTAATTAACACATATCACTAAATCGCCGGCGAAGTAAAATAATTATAAATTGGCTATGCTAGCTTCAAAATAATTCGCCTAAATAACACCAGAGGCGCTGCAATACTATTCTAAAAATAATCATAACGTGCAATTGCAGTGCAGTGTTGCCATAAGCAAAGCTTTACTATCACACTAACCATCTGCCTTATCCACGCCTATCCCTTTCCAAAGGAAAAATATAATAACTGAATCACCAGTTCTGACAGCCATATGAGGGCTTGATAGCCGCATGAAAATGGCACCTTCAAAATAAACACCCCTTATATTCACATTTATATTACATCTATACATTTCACCTGTCACTCAGGCGTTAATTTTGTTTTTTTAACTGTATTTTTTGGTTTCAAGTTTTAAATGATTTTCAATTGCACACAAAAATAACTGAATTTTACATGCAACATGGCAAGTGTGAAGTATTTTGTAAGTGTTCAGATGATTGTATATTTTTTTGCAGACTGTTTAATGTGTTATTGTAGTTCAAGTACTGCTAAAAATATCAATCATAATTCTTGCAAAAAAAAAACGCAAAACTTCAACTTCATCATTTAAATGATTTAGTATTATCTGCAAATACTATCATCAAAAGCCGCAAATTAATATACTTTTTTCAATTGAAAATTTTCATAGCGACATTAAAAAGCTTGTTCCCTAAAGCATTGAAATATTTTTGGTAGTATTTTCTAAGAAAACATATCTTTACTGTTAAAGCAGTTTATCCAAATTTGTAGTCTAGCTGCTTTTGATTGGAGTTGGAAATAATTATACCTTTTTATCAGAAGAATAATTTAATCATTCCTTTTAAAACTTAATATAATGGAGTATTTAATTTATATATTTTATGTATATTATTCACTTTTCAAAATGAATCATTCAGTAAACTATTAACGTTTTTCCAGTAAAACACGATAGAGCAGATATTATTCAGTAAAGGACGTGCGCGTGTAAAATATTATTGTGTATGGATTTACATATTTCTCTTTTCAAATATGCTGCAATAAATAGGTAGTTTTTGAAAATTTACCAGGATGCAAACATGCTACTAACAAATATATGTAATTTTAAAAGAAGGAATAAAATGAATAAGAAATAAAAACTGAAATATGAATGCTAAAAGATAAAAAGCAATTAAGGAAAGATGTATGAGGCAAGGTCGAAATGAACGTGGATAAAATATGTCACAACTCAGTTGACTAAGATATGAGATACTGAGTTGACATTAAATTCAATTTCATTTATAAATGACTCAACTCTAGTGTTCGATAAAATTGGCAATAATTTAATTTTGATTTTTGCAATGGCATTTATTTTTTTTCTTTTTATTTCGATTTACTGGTATAAAAAATAAATAATATTTACCCTTTAATTTGATGCAGAATTTGGTGTAGTTGTAACAGCTTTTTTCCGAAATTTCGCTCCGCCTTTTTGTTAATTACAATTACCAGCTCTGAAATTTTATTATTACTTTTACACTTTATTAAATAACTTCAAAATATTTTTTATAGAAAAAATTTCCTAACGCAATTGTCCTTTATTACCATATAATTCTTTGTGGTTCCGCATAATTTTTCCATTTAATTTCTTTTGTAAAGAAAACATAAAATGTTAAAGCATTAAGCACAACATAAAATCCTAACTCTAACCATTGGGCCAATCGTTTTTTTATGTTGGGCCTGGTATTTAAACGAAATAAAACAAAAGGTATTAAAAAGTATCTTATTTCTAGTAGACGTTGGAAACATAAAGTAAAACAAACGGCCAACCAAAACATAAACTTAAAAGAGAAACGTAAATGTTTAAGACCCTGGTGTACAAACATCAGGGCAGTGACATAAACGGGACACATAGCATAGCGAAACCAAGAATAACGTTGATAAAAACGATGCCATATATAGAAGATATAATGGCGATTATCAGCCAATAAATAAGGATGTACTAAAGTATTCCACTTAACCATTACCATAAAAACACCGGTAAGAAAGATAAAGATAAGTCTTTCTTTTACTATCAATTGCAGTGCTGAGCGTAATTGGCATAGCGTATTGGAGATGGCAAAAACAAAGCAGAAAACTAAAAAATAAAATAACTGCAAAGAAAGAAATTAAATAAGTATATGATATTTTTTGAGGATATAAATTCTTTAATACCTGTGGTATATGCAAAGTAGGTTCATGTGCCCGTTTATCTCCCAAAACTATAGAACCATTTAAGTATACAAAACCTACGAACGGTAGGATTATAATCAAATAAAAGCAGCCTTTTTTAAGAATGTCCCAGGAGCATTTTAGTAAAAGTTTAAAGTTGGAAATAATTTCTAAAATTACCTTAAAGTGAAATGAAAAAAATTAAATGTATCAAAATAAATACTTAAGGTGACAACAAAAAATTGTTAGAGTATTATTAAAAACTGAATTTATTGTAAGAAATTTTAGTGATAAGGAAATGGTCTTTCAAATTTAAATAAATCTCTACCAACCCCAACCTAAAAGAGTCCACAACATATATAGTTTATGGGGTCGCAAAAAAGTTTTAGACATTACAAACTTAAAATAAATAATTCGAAAATAAATAATGTTAAAACTAATTCTATATAGCAAATTGAAAGTGTTTTCATTTCGAATTTTTTTTTTTACGTTTTCTATAAAATCAAAATATAATTTCGAATGGAATTTAGTTCTGTGACATGGCTGATTGTTTTGCTACATACATTCATTTTTGTGTTGCCACATTTAATACATTAGAAGTATTTTTGTATTTTTCCG
Organism: Phasia obesa; assembly: GCA_949628195.1. Lineage (NCBI taxonomy): Eukaryota > Metazoa > Arthropoda > Insecta > Diptera > Tachinidae > Phasia > Phasia obesa. The sequence continues at coordinate 136,003,631 of OX451217.1, forward strand.
ATTTAATAAAACCGAAGCTTAAACTATGCCGTTCGGAATGGAAACTACAAAATCATTTCAGTTTCGAACGGAATTTGTGACATGCATGATAATTTGAATATAAAACATTGTTTGAATACAAGTTGCAATTTAAATGCATTATAGCCATATCTCAAAAAAACGAAACGAAAAATGCTGTTGATGTTTCCAAAATGTATGCTTATTATTTATATTATATTTATCTGGAATTTATATTACAGATAAAGGACACTTTCAATAACTTTTAAATTTTAATTTTATTTGACATATTTCTATGTTTCCTACATATGTATATGATCTGTCTTGGCTCTATGTTGGCTTTTCGATTACCGTTAATAATTTTTAGGTTTTTTTTTTAATGCAAAATCAAGATTTGCAAAAAAAAATATTAACCCCAAAGAGAGTACCATTACCAAATAAAATCCATAATAAGAAATTATTTTCAACTTACTTTAGGTTTATATAGCTTTACATCCTGAGCCTTTATATGCTTAAACTCTGCATAATACTTGGTGACTATATCCAAAGTTGTAATACCAAAAGCCATACCAATCCACACTATATTTGTCTGACGCATAAGAACACTAGCAGCAGCTAAAATATCACCGAAAATATATTTTCTTTTCTTTAATTAAAATCAATTGCTTAATTACCATAAACAGAAGCCTGTAGATGCTGTTCCTTTTGCCAGTACATATAAAATAGCAAAACTGTGGTTAAAGACAAAGTGTCGGTGTAGTACAAGTGGGAAAAGAAATATAAAGGTGGCAAAGCTGCTATAGTAAATGCATCTAAGGCAGCTAAAGATGATTGGGTATTATCCAAATTTTTACGTCTTATTTTATACAACAATACCACATTGAGAGTAGCTGCTAATAAGGAAATTAACCTTAAACCCAATACTGAACAAAACTCCATAGGATTTAAAATCAATGAAAATAGGTAGAGGCCGGGGAATGTAGTGATTTTCGAATCCCACTAAAATTTAATAAATTTCTTATTAACTTTGTGGCTTTCTTTTAGTAAAACTTTAACTTACCACTTCAAATCTTTTATTGCAAAAATGTAAACCTTGCCTTAAATGAAACTCTTCATCTATGACCATTTGTGTGGTGGCATATACTCTTAAGAACAGCGGCAACGAATAAGCCAAAAATAGTAATGGCAGTAATATGGGCCATACATAAGTTTGCATTTTTGGAGTTTTATTTGATTTAAAATTCTAAATTGTTTAAAATTTCTGCACAATTCTAAATTGTTTAAAATTTCTGCACAATTATAAATATCTCCAGCCGGCTTTTCAATTTATTTTTAGCGCACAGCTGTTTTAAGTTTTTTGTTTACCTTTTCTTCGTGCACAACTTTAAGCATTCACTCGATATGATAGCACACATACAAGAATTTAAAAAATACCGGTTGATTAACACAGGGTTGGTCTTCTTTTCACAATTACTATGATAACTTTTTTTAAGGAATTACTTTTATTAAATTTAATAAAATTAATCTTTATAAATTGAAATTAACCATTCAAAACTTTTACGGATTTACTTATTTAGGTCTAAGAAATGGTATAAAAATAACTTATAATTTTAACAGCGTTGAACTAATTTTAAACTATGGACTTTCGACCTAAACCTATTTAAACCTATTTTAATGCATTTGCTAGATTTTTTATAACAAATGTTTTTTTTTTATTTTGTTGGTTTCATTTTTTATCATAAAGTAGCTAATATAACCTTAATTCTTTAATTAAATTAAAAAAAAATTATTTTAAATTTTTTCCGACATTTCGTCAATTATTTGTTGACTTTACAAGGGGATTTAGTAAAAAAAATTTAATAAAAAAAAATAAAACCACACGATTAGATGGATAGGCGAAAGATTTCACGATGGGCTGTAATTTAGCACATGTGGTCGTTTTCATAAGCGTAATCAGATAGCTAAGGGACAATGGGTTTTCTTTGTCTCAGAGTGAAGGTGCCATTTCACGGGCACAAACTTTCTCAGCCTTACCTTACCTAAAGCCCAGGATTCCCTATCCTACACAATCGTACGATTCAAACACAAAAAAATCCGTCAGAATTCTGTCCTAATCAAAAAATGTTTTCAAAATGGCGTTGTAGATGCCACACTATCATATACAACAAGATTTTGATACTGTTATCGCATGGAAAAATACTATTTTGTGATTTTTTTTTGTTAAGATTAGCCAATCGTACAGACCTGTCAAAAAGTCTGTCACATACATACATTTCTAATTCACACTATCATACTTTTTTTTTTTTAAACATGCTGTTTTTGACAGATCGTAAGACTTAGTATGATAGTTAATCATGGCATTAGCCTGTTAAAAAATAGTTGCATTTTATGATACGAAGGAGAATGTGATTTTTTTTTAATAAATCCAAAAAAAAACTCTCCTCATATTTATAAAAAATGAAATATATTTGAAATCTATTTTAGAACAAAATTTTCAAGCCAAAGTTGTTCTAAAACTACATTTCAAATAAGTTTTATTTTTTATAAATATGGGGGTTTATATTTAAAGAAAAAAATATATATATTGAACTTTATTAAAAAGCATATATGTGTGTATGTGTGTATTTATAAATTTCATTGATTTAAAAACAATTAAACTTAATATTTTAAAAACTATTATAATGTAAACATATCAAAAACACAAAAAAAAGGTTAGCTTAAAAATTAAATATAGAAAATTTTAAACAATAAAATATAAATTTTATATTTTACTTATTTATACATCTATAAATCATAGGAGCCGAACGATCATTTGTGGTTGTATGACGCAATTTCACCGTAGCAAATTGAGAAGCTCTGTTTCGTATGCATGTTTTCAAAAAAATAATAATAAAGAGTCAAAAAGATTTATTAAATTTACGGTTTTAAAACAACAAACTTATAAACAATAAAACTTAAAATAAAGTTAAGCAAAAAAATAAAAATAATAAATTTACGGTAAGGAAATCAAATTTAGCTTACACTTGAAAGAATATTTTTTTTACTAAAAAAAATAACAAGTTAAACTAAAAATCTATGAATCTTTTACGATAGGCACCACCCTTGCTATAAAATATGTAAGAAAAAAAAGAGAATAATATACAAAATATATAAATAACAATTTTAATGCAAAAAGTAAAACAACAACATTTAGATGACAACAATGCGTAGATCATGTTAAACAGAAAATTTAAGAAACTTAAATAAAATGTTGGCTTTTATTTACACTTTTAAATTGTTATAAAATGAACCCTTTAAAAAGATATGTAATGAATAGCTCCCGTCTCTGTTGGAAACAGTGTTGATATTTCTTTTCATTTTGGTACCAAAGTTCTGTTTCGAGCCCGTGTTGAAATAAGTATTTTTTTTAACGACGACTTAAAATTAACTTTTATTGCTTTACAATATATATATATTGACTTTAATAATAATTTACATAAAATTTACCCTTTACAAAATCTATTATTTTTTATTTAAAATCCTGATTGTTCTTTAGGGGGTTAATGAAAATCTATCTTTTCTTTTTTTTCAATTCATTTCTTTCTCTTCTTATTTGCCTTGAATTAAACCAATTTCTTCTCCCGTAAGAAAAAGTTAAGTTATTTGCTGGTGATTTTCAAACCCTACGTCATCTAAAGTTATTTCATTTTATTATTATTTTTTGATTGTTGTTGTTGCTGATCCTGCTGATCCCAAAAATCATACCAGGGTCCATAAGTTTTACCATAATGTTTATCCCTTTCGCTGTTCGCACTTAAAGATTTTTGTTGTGTTGAACTGCTTGTGTTTCTTTCCAAAGTCATGCTGGACATATTTGAAGATTTCATTAGCCTAGTGCGTGGCAATATGGTGGCGGTAGGGGTATTAAGAGAAGAATTAGATTGTCTGGTTAAAGTAGAATCATTATAACGTTGTTCCTGTTGTTGTTGTGGATGATGATCATACGATTTGGAAGAGCGATTTCTTTCCGAATCCTCCACTACTCTTCGTTCACTGCGTTCTCCTCTATCTGATTTCTTTTTTGTATTCAAATTCATATTGTTGTTGTTATTGTTGTTGATATTGCTGCTGTTATTTAAATTTGTGGATGTGGAGGCTCTAAATGTTTGAAATTCCATTTGATGTTCTTGCATATGCATGGCCCGTCTTTGTTTCTCATCTCGCCTTACCAAATGATCATTGATAACAATACAATCATAAGGATCTGAACTGGTCGATTTGATTTCTGGATCATCTGATTCATCTTCACTGGTATAGTATTGTTTCAAAATATCTTTACGTTTTACCGTCTTCATAATTATTCCACCACTGTTGCCATTATTATCGAAAAAATTATTAACATCACTCATTTTCAGGGTGCCATTATCCAATTCACTTTCTCCCGCCTCACTCTCGGTCGAAGGAAACATGTCTGTTTGTTTGATATTGCGATTTTGGCTATTCATATTTTTGTTTTGTACCATATTGTGTGACGCTTTCTTATGATTGACAGATTGTCCTCGATTGCCCAAAGAATTGGGTTTTTTATTTTCCATCACACCATTACGATTAATGGTGTTTTCCCTGTATTCTTTTGGAAAATCTTTTTGATTTCTCTTAATTGTGTTTAGGTGCTCAGATTCTGGGGTATTTTCTATATCAATTTCTATGGTTTTCATAATTTTCATTCTTGATTTGGGAGTAAAATTGTTGTTGCCGTTGTTGTTTCGTGCCACCATGGGTTCTCTTACCATGGGCGTTAAACCGTAAATATTTTCATCCTCCTCGTACATTTCCACGCTAGTATTACTATCTTTGCGTACCCTTCCGCCTTCCATCAAATGTTTTTCTTGTGATGAAGTGGAATTATTGGAATGACTCTTGTTTAGCGTATCATTTCCTTCCATTTCTCGTTCGCTTTCCATTTTACTACTAGTGGTGCGATAACCCTCATCCCTAAGCTCTTCCATATTCGGAGCAACTACCAAATCGCGGTGTTGCCACAAAGACATGCCGGCCAATATATCGTCATGACGTCCGCCACCAAATTTCCAAAACGACTTGGTTCTTTTAATGCCGCCCGACGAAGCCTGCAATATTTCATCATCGCTCGCTATCAAATCGTAACGCATTTTGGCCGAATTACGATTAAAAGTCTTTAAACTTTTATCATCGATCTGGCTGTCTACACTGCTGCGGAAATTACGATTTAAGGTCCAAGAAGCAATTTCACGATTGGTGGATATATGAGTATTGGTATCAGCTCGACGTCTTTGGGGTTAATTGGGGGAGATTTTTAAGGGTTTTTTAGCATTTCAAATGGGAGCAATGATTTGTGAAAACACAAAAAATGGTTGAAAATAAATATGAAAATAAACACAAAAGAAAGAACATAAAATGGCAAATTAAAAAACAACCAAATTAAAAAATCTCCAAAGAAATTAGTAGCAAAATTTGTGTTATTTACAAAGGTTTAATGGAAACTATGGAAAAATAAGATTTTATTAAAAAACTGGCTGGAATATTTAAACAAAAAAAATATGTTTGTTCTTTTACACACCGTATGGGCACACGGCTTGTTTGCTCCTCATCTGAATAGTCCACTTCCGGTTGCGGTGGCGGTTCATTGGCAAAGCCGCTATCATTACTACTGTGCAAAGACGTTTTGGCAGCAGCGGCCGGCTTCAATTGATTCATGGACGATTGCTGTCGTGTTAAAAACAAACGATTCTTTAATTAGACACAAAACCACTCACTCTTGCGAGGGGGCACTAAGGGATGTTATAAAAACTCACATGTGTTATTTGATTGCCATTTTGTAATTTCTTGTTGCGTCTTTCTATAGCCGATTGACTGCCATTGGGAGCACAAAAACTTTGTGAAGAATTTAACATGCGTGCAGAGTTTTGAGCCGAAGGCACTGGAGCTGGCAAGGTGGGTGGTGGTCCTGGTCTTGGACTACCAGCCGCAGAAGGACGATACTGCAAAGATATTTGATTTCATAATAGCAAGCAAATTTTCGACTTCACTTTACTTACCTTCTTTTGATTCCTATACGTATCACCAAACATTCTAGTTGGTGACGTTTCCTCATGCCTCTCTCTCCTATAAGTAGAATCACTTTCCATGTCCTGCTGATTATCCATATCATTGTAGTTTTCATGATAACTATGGCGCATGGCCGCACCCTGTCTCTCGTAATGCATATTTTCATAACGATCATTAGAACGTTCAGGGCGTTCTCGTTCGGTTTTCATTTTGTTGTCATTGATTAAATCGGCATTGGTGTAGGCTATGGGGAACCAACCAAACATTTGTGTACGTAAATTTTCCCCAAATTGCCAGCCTTTTGCCTTACCGCCCACCAATGCTATACGATCACCTTCTTCGAAGGGCAGTTGATTTTCTCCAGATGGCATATAGGCATAGAGAGCTTTGACGACCGGACGCTGATCCCAGTGACCATGATCGGAGTGATTATTTGCTGCAAATTAAAAGTAGTTTTAGTTTTATTTTATCGTTTTACATTCGATTGCGTTTTAAGTATTTTTCCCCAAGTGCTTTATTTGTATAGCTCTACATATCACGAGAAAGAACTGTCACTAGGCTTTCACAGTAAACAACAGAGTTTTTTAAGCCCCCCAAAAAAAAAAGACTATTTTGCGCCAAAAAAGAGCATTCGGAGAAATTTTTACTTCAGTATGGAAAACTAACGCTGTGGAAAACTAACGTACGATAGCAATTTGATAACTCGTCTGCTGGATAAAAGATATTTTTTTCTGCAAATTCGCAGGCGATTTATTGCTCAAGATATTCTTCAATTCCCAATACATTTAGTACTGCGGGATCGTTTAGCCTAAATCTCCTACCATCCAGCCATTTCATTTTGGATAAAAGATATTTTTTTCTGCAAATTCGCAGGCGATTTATTGCTCAAGATATTCTTCAATTCCCAATACATTTAGTACTGCGGGATCGTTTAGCCTAAATCTCCTACCATCCAGCCATTTCATGAAATTTAGAAATATAAAATAGTCTTAAGGGGCTTAATATGTAGAGGGGTGGCAGTTTATAGCCCAATTCATGGATATTTACCGTAGTGCACAATCAAGATTAACGTGGCAGGTACTGCACGATGGTCTAACGTGATGGCGGTACTACAACTGGGTAAAATAGACCAGCACCCCCATTGTATAGTATAGCAACACTACGCGATGCGATGGCTGCAAGGCCACCGATATCGCAATAATGTGTGATATAGTCACAATGAGTAGCAATTTATATAACATGGCAAGCCTAAAAGGTAAGCAAGCATGATCTACCATGCACCATCTCCAAATAAATCGATCCAAACCACAGTCACCACGAATAACCCTAAGGAACCTCACCAATAACCGGTCACAGGTTTGGCTACCGGTTCTCGTGGTACCAGTCGTTTGGACACTGGTCAGGCCTCGAAAGACCTATAATTGAACAGACCTGTTCTTCCAGATTAAGGTTCTAGGAACCCTGGCGTTTAGTGCGCCCATTTTTAACGAGAGCATTGTGTCAAAGCTTTTGGCGTTACAGCAATGACAATTAGTAAACCCGGGGGGACCATAGTGCATAAGGCCACCTCGCGCACCTTCATTCTCCGATCTTCCAATGTTATGTCATGGACTTTATCGACTATTTTTGGCGTGTCGATATCTTTTGATGTAAACTTTTTCAACTATTGGTGTAAAGTTTCCACAGTATTTCAAGCCTTTGTCCCGGATTACATTATGCAACTTTTGTCGGTGCAATTCTTTATTAGTAGGCGAGAGGGGAGAGAGGAATTAAAAAAGGCACACAGATGCATGTACTCTTAAAATTCATTTTGTTCTCTCATTCCTAGTTTTTATTTTGAAGAAACGAGAAAGATTGCAGCGACAAAAGTTGCATAATGTAATCCGAGACTTTCTCTTAACGAGATTATCTGCTTTTAATGGCCGTCAATAACAAACTACTAGAACCAGCTTGCTAGAAATTCGGCAGTAGTCCAGCTATAGGTAACAGTTGCGGAAAGCAGTGTTGTATTAAAAGGTACCGCTCAGAAGAGTGTCTTCTATTACGAGCTGTCAAAACCGGATGAAACTATAACGGAAAACATGTACCTGCACCACGCACTTAATCCTTTTGAATACAACATTGAAAAAATACGACTACGATATAGGTGACCAGACACGAGTCTATAATTTTCTATCTCCACAAAACAGAAGTCTACATCGAATTGTAACTGGCGATTAAAAGTGAATCTCTTCTGATAATCCAAAGAGTTATAATGACCGATCAACCAGAAATCTCCGAACGAAAGGCGAATATGCACGGCATTAAGGTATCAATACTCTGTATTTGGTGGGTTCAGTCGAGTGAAACGATAACCTTTGAAAAGCGCATTGAACGAAAAACGAAGAGAATACACGACCAGACATTAGCCGAATTCATTTCTGCTTCGAATTGTTACTAGCGATTAAATGTTGAAATATTCTGATAATCGGTAGACCGACCAACCAGAAACAATAACAATAAAGCCGAATATTGATCAACGTATCAATGCTCTGTATTTGGTGGGGTCAAAAGAGTGCCATCTGATAGGACCTATTGAAGCCTGGTGAAATTTTAACGGGAGATCTGTACCAAACACAATTAATCCAATTGAAGAGAGCGAAAAACGAACAGAATACACGACCAAACGTTAGCCGAACTCAATTCTGCATCAAATTATTACTAGCGATTAAAGGTTGAAATATTCTGATAATCCAAAGTGCAAAAAATGGAAAGCCCAGACAACCAGAATTACCGACAATAAAGCCGAATATTCATCAACGTATCAATGCTCTGTATTTATGGGTTCAGAAGAGCGCCATCTTTTAGGAGCTATTAAAGCCTAGTGAAATCTTACCGAGAGATCTCTGCAAAAACACAATTAATCCGATTGAAGAGAGCGAAAGAACGAAAAACGAACAGAATACAGGACAAACATTAGTCGAATTCAATTCTCCATCGAATTGTTACTAGCGATTAAAGGTTGATATATTCAGATAAACTAAAGAGCATCTAATCCAAAGACCAACCAAACAGAAACAACGATAATAAGGCCGAATATTTAGCAACATATCAATTCTCTATATTTGGAGGGTTAAGAAGAGTACCATCTATTGAAGCCTGATGAAATCTTAACGGGAGATCTGTACCAAACAGACAGGAAATGAAAGTTTTCCAGAAAGAGATTTCTCGTTCGTAGGTTAAAACAAATTGGAAAGTAATGTAAAATCCTTTTCCCATCCTACCGTGCAGCCCGGGCATGGCACCTTTCGACTACTATTAGGTTTGTTCGACAGAGAATACGCATCCAACTGGAATAAGCTTCACTTCAGATTAAGATATCAAAAATAGGCTGGATGCGATGCTGGTCTTAAAAGAGGAGAAATAGTTTTGGAATAAATTCCATAGATGGCAGAAAGATGGAACCAACTAATAGCTTGAGATAGACAATACTTTGAATAAAATACAGTTTAGTTTTATATTGTTTTTTTTTTATAAAAAGAAAGGTCAGGAATTTATAGATATACCCAATACAAAAAATAAGAAAGTAATTTTTAGATCATTAGAATTAATATATATATTTTTTTTTTTTTTTTTTGTTGTAATTTACCTATAACCGTCGATGTTGAATTCGAACCTGAACTATTCAGGTTAAAATCAGATTTGGCACGCGGCAAAGAATTTTGTGTATAAGGTATAGATGTTTCATGCAATGTCCTCATATCACCGAATGGTGCATCAACACTACGAGATTTTTTCAATTGATTCGATTGATTTGTAGCATGTGAATCATCAGAATCTTTAAGACGTTCCTGTGGAGAAAACAGAAAACAATAGAAAAAAAATAAAACAAAATTATTTAACAACAAAACATGTAATAAAAAGTCACGCTAATGATGCAACTTTTTATTTTTTTTTCTGTACTTTGTACGTACCAATCGTTTATTGCCTACAAACATTGAATTACCATCATATACCGTAGCGGGTAAAATCTCACGTGATGCAGCAATTTCTTGCCAATTTTCCAAACGATTATCAATTACAGTTTTGCCAGTTGTATGATAAGCCATCCAATGTTTTGCTATCGAACATTGACGTTCCAAAACAAAACCATAACGACGGCGTTCTTGTGTCATGGCCTGGGAAAGGGAGTATAGACAAATATGTAAATAATTTATTTTATTTTAATGTTTAATGTTTAATTTTTACTTTTTAATTTACTTTCCCAACAAACACTTACATTTTTATAACTTTGTTCACAGAAGGCATCCAATTTTTTCTTTTGGTCCTCCAATATCTGAAGAGTCTTTGAAATGAGGGACAATGAATTTAAAGTAAATTTTTAAGTTTCTTTTTTTTGTGTTTCCATTTAACTTACCCGCAATTCTTTTTCTGTATTTTCTGGACTAGCTTTTTTCTTGCGTTGCTTTTTCATGGTTGTAACGGCCTTGTGATACGATTCCATGCGCACTTTATGCTGTTGCATGAATTTCTTTTGTTCATGTTGCACAACTTTTGTATCCTTTTCCAAGTTTGTTTCTAATGGCACTAGTAAATCAACATAGAAGGCTTTTAACTGGAAAAATCAATATTAAATGAAAAATTGCTGTATAACAGTTGAATTTTTTTTTCTTTTTTTGTAGAATTTTAGGTTAAAAAATATTTTTAATGCGACAATACTGCAAGACAGAAGTTTACATTACCTCGAAATTAAAAATAACGCAAGAAATTGACTCTTTCACTCTTGATATTTATAGAAAACCAATTATGACGGACACCACCATTTTCCTTACCTCAAATTACCCTATCAAACTTACGCTTACTTAAGATGTTTCCACTAACTATAGATAAGCACAACAAAGAACTTGACACATATTATTTTACAACGTCTCTGAACTCAGCACTATCGACAAACCATTTAGGCAATACAAAAAAAAAACAGAAAGGAAGCCATATAGGACCAACCAGAAAAATATATGTGGCCGCACAAATAGACAGGGATCTAAGGGTAAAAAAGGAAATTTAACAGAAGAGCCCCGTTTAAAGTTTAACCTTTTTTTAACGTTTTTTTTTACGAATGTAAACGCTGTTAACATACCTATTATAGCTCCGGAATTATCTATAATGACCGAAAATGTTAACGTCAGTTCATGTGAGGTTCCGTGAGAAACTTCAACCTATCGTTAGGCCCCTTTCTCTGTGTGAGATCACATACAGCTTAACTAACCCTTTTCACAAAGAAGGTCGAAAAGTAGTAGCATAACCAAATGTACTGTCATTAGTTCGACTTATACCTCCTCGTGGTGAGCCAGGAGCCAGTAACAGGCTCCTAGCTTCATCCCGTCTCTGCTAGGAAGCTGACTAAGTTAAGTCGAGTGAACTCAGGATAGCTGTTAAACTTCATTTTGTTATTGTCGACTTAGCTGCGCATATGGAGTTTGTGTTTTTCATTTCGCCGAATTTTATCATACTAAATTTTCATAAAATAAAACAGAACCTTGATTATCTGACAGTGATGGACAAGAAAGTCTCCCCGAAAGAGGTGAAGAAGTTAGTCCCGGAATCCAATTCTGTTTTTATTTGCCGCAAGAGATTGAAACGAAAACCTTTTAGGAGGTAGACGGCTACTCCTGAGGCTATATTATCTGGATAAGAAGTCTATAAACTTGCTTGGATAAAATCACAGTACCTTTATTAGTCGCAGGTCATGGAAACTTCAAGTATCATCTGACTAAGATGAACATCGAAGTAGATGATACTTGCAGACTGTGACTGGAAGAGACTCTAAATGAGCCGTACTGGCTAGGTTTAGGCTTAGAACCACTGGCAGATATATATGGCCTAAGTCTTAGACAATTACAATAGACACCGTGATGAGATAGATGGTCGACAGTTACCAGTCGACAGTTGAGAGTGAAATCGCAATATTTGAGAGTGAGCACGAGACTTAGCGAATATAAGGCAGTTATGTGAATATAAGAAAGTCATAGTCGGCTGCCTGAAATCATTGAGGATCGAAAGAGGTCGAAAAGTAACCATGAAATTAATGGTCTGCACAAGTCGCTGATGATATATTAAAAAAAAAACGCTATACACTTGGGTCTTCTTGGTCTTTTTGTGATGCCTGAAAGAGGGATTAGAATGATGATTCTTAAAGTTCCTGCAGATCCACGCTTGATCCAATGCAAAACTATCCCAAGGCCCTAGTAAAACGCAGCCCGATACATCTGCAAGGCCATGCAGCCTCGGACTGCCCAGGAACACCATCTTGTCAACATAGAGGGCTGGACAATGGCAGACAAGGTGCTTCACCATCTCTTACTCCTTCCTCTCTCTCTCTCTCTCTCTCTCTCTTGCTCTTCTACCAGTGATCTGTCAGCACAGCCACACTAGTGTATTCATCTGTCCTCGAGGGCTTCTCAGTAGTCTCGCAGTATTCCTTCAACTACGAAAACAGCTGGGCGGACGACACTACCTAGTAAAATAAATATACCTTGCGCCAAGTCGTATTTATAGAAGTTTCTGTCAGACATCCTACGGTTGTCAGATAACTTTGTTGTGAATGTATATGGCATTACTAGACCCAAACAAAAAAGTGCAGAGACTAGATATTCTCGATGAAATGGAAATCTTGAAAACAAAAAATTTTAACGGAGACATAATTAATCCAGAGTTTATACAGGCAAGAGCAAGTTCAAAAACCATAATAAACTCGCAGCTAAATTAGCAAGACATTTATCCTACAAGTGATTTTTGGACAATTCTTGCAAGTTATATGTCAAAAAGATAAACAGAGTTGCCAGAATAGTTTTATTGAAAAAAAGTCAGAATTAACAGAATAAAAAATAATTATAATTTTAACATATTTGTTGCGTTTTTAAAAATAATAGTATCCATTTTCTTCAAATATTCACTAAGAAGACAGTTGGAGTTATTTTATGACTACGATTTCATAAAAACTCAATTAAAATATATTGATGTCTACTGTTTTCCTACAAATGTAATGCTATTGGTAACTTTGATTGATAAATTAATAAAGGAAACATTTGGGCAACTTTTACAACCTTTCGCATCGACGATATTTTTATAATGAACTTTTTATTTGCATGTGTAAACATGCATGCAACTTGTAAGATTTCGGTATATTTGTCCGCTATTTTCGTAGATAAGAAACTTGTATGCTATTACTTGCATGTGTAAAGCCAGCGTAAGCGTAAGTAAAGATAACTTCAGATATAATTTATGTATCGCTAGGGACACTCAATAAATTTGCAGAGCCAATATAAACTAAAAAAAAAAGTAATGTCCGGCTACTGCGATACACTCCTTATCGGGCGTTTATACAACGTCCAGTTTGGTTCGTGAATGCCGGACATCTCTAGATGAGATGGCGAGACATTCCAACCTGGAACTCTTTTGGGTGCCGGGGCATGCGGGAATGCCCGGAAATTAAATTGCGGACGAACTGGCTAGATCTGGAACCTTAGGGACCAGGAGATAGATCAACTAGTTGGCGTTCCGCTTAATTGCTGTAAAGATAATTTCCAGCAGGAACTACTGGGGGCTGAGCAAACCAGATGGTCAAACGAGCCCACCTGTATGATCTCGAGGTTTTTATGGCCTCAGTATGATTGCAAACGTACTGCAACCCTACTGAGAACCCCTCGAGGACAAATTGGCACACTAGTGGCTGTGCTGACAGGGCACTGCACTATAGGTGCACATGCTAGGAGATTAAATCTGCCGTATAATGACTTCTGCAGAAGTTGTCAGGACGAGGAGGAAGAAGAAACGGTGAAGCACCTCCTCTGTCACTGTCCGGCCCTATCTACGGAAAGGGCGGCGCTGCTTGGCAGCCCGTTACTACAAGACCTTGCAGACTTATCGGGCTGCGATATTAATAGGATAAATTCATTTATCCGGCTTTCTGGATGGTTTTTGCACCAAACCTAAAGTGTGGATCAGCAGGTATCTTCCTGCTCATCCCTCTTTCGGGCGTCACAACGGGACCAAAGGGACCCAAGTGAGTCGGTTTTTCCCTCTACACAGAGCCGGCGACCCGTGCAACCTAACCTAACCTAATGTCCGGCTAGATTGCCAAAATACCCCTAAGAGCGCCGAATCTGTGAGCCAATATTAAGTCTAACAGTTTGTCAATATCTTTATTTAATTAATTTTAAAATTAAAAAACACATAAAAAATACTTACAATATTCATTTGTTGTTCCTGTATTTCCTTATAAACACTGACAACATTTAGCAAAGCCGCTCCTAGAAATATTTAAAGAAATTTAATGCAAATAATTCATATAAGATTTTTATTTTTTTATTTTTTTTTTTTTTTTTTTGTTGCATCTCTGTTTGGCCTACAAAGTTATTAATAGCTAAGTTATTAGCTAAAACAAATTAAAATTAAAATTAAAAATAAAAAATACACAAACATAATTGCCTTTAAATATAGTTTTGGCTTACCAATATCGCCGGTTCCACTGTGTTGAGCATTCATGGCAATTTTAGCCAATGCTTCATTAAATAAACGAGCTGATGTTGCAGCACCTGTGTTGGATGATGAATTTTGAGATGCAAAAACAAGTGATTAAGTCAACAGAAACAAACAACAAACAGCAACAACAAGAAGAAAAAAAATTGCATTTTAATTATAGTTTTAATAAAATTTGTTTGCTAATCAAGAGGTCATATTTATTTTTATAATAAACAAATAATTTTCTAAATCAATGATCTCACCATGTAATGACTTTAAGTAACCCTTGCCAGCGGAGATTAATTGACGTGCACCGGGATTAAATTTCTCCAAGATGTTCTGTTATGGAAAAGAAAAAAAAAATAGAAAATAAATTGTGATTAATAATTTTTTTGCATTTAATATTTTAAACACTTTATTTTTTCACATTTATTTAAAACAGCTTAACAAAATTCCTTAAGTCTATTCTTTTAATGAATTCGACCTTAACATTTGTTCTACAAAAATTAAAAAAACAAGAAAAAAAATTTTTTTTTCTTTTCACAGTCGCCTATTAAACAAAAGACTTAAGCTACAAACCTGACTGCTGTGACACCGAAACGATTCGAGAAAAAAAAGCAGCCAGCAAACAAACACACCTTCTTAGCTAGAAAACCACAAGTATTTGTTTAAAAAATTATTAAAAAAAAACAAACAAAGACTCCAAAGCATAGAGTTGTTTTATTCTTTTTACTTTTGCTTATAAAACGCATTCTTTTAGCAAAATAAAAAATTTAAAAAAAAGTACCAGCATTTTATTATGCTTATGAATAGCTTTTTTTGTTAAAAGTTTAACATTTCGTTTTTGGTCTATTATCTGCCAGCTTAAACAATGTGTTAGACCATATAGCAAATAGTTTGATAAAGTGTAAAGAAAACAAGAGCAGTTAAAACTAAAAAACAAATATAGGGTTTCCCTTATTCAGCCAAGCATGAAAGTGTGCTATAAATTACAATGCAGGCGCTTGGCGTTTAGCAACAGTAAAAGGTTTTAAATTTCGAAGAAAAAGTTTAAGATCTTATTTGTAGAAAAGGTTTGCAAAGTTTATAGTTTTAAAATGAAAGTTTTAAAATTAAAGGAGCAACGTTTTATTAAAACTTAAAACGTAAAAGAAAAAGAAACAAATATATACATAAAGAAAACACCCCGAGTCTTTGGCGGGAATCGAACCCACAACCCCCAGACTGATAAACTAGTGCATAACCAACCAGTCTATCGAGGCATGCCTGCCCAGGCAGGCTAATAGGTAGCATGCTAGCCTATCCGTATGGAATTCGAATGTATGTTACTATGCTGCATAAGTTAAGTTAAACTTTATGTTCAAACTAGCTGTGCCCACACAAATTGTGTGCGTCCTCACAATATTTTGTCCGATTTTGCTATGAAAGTAAACACTAAATTTTAAGACTCTTACGTATATACTTTATATAAAGGTTACCATCCCTGGATAAAATTCTAAAATTTAAATAAAATTCTACAATTTTTAAAATTATTGTAAACCTCTGTGTTTAAAATATTTTTATAACAATGTAATTCCACAAAGTAAAAATACAAATCAAATGTAAATTTTATTTGATTGGCTATTTTGCAGTAGGTAATTCATATTTTGTCATTATTTTAAAACAGCGCCATCTATTGCGTAACCGTGTTGAAAATAACACGCTTTTAATTCATTTTATTATTATTTTAAAACAGTGCCATCTATTGCGCAACATTGCTTTAAATATAGCGCTTTCAAAAATAAAAGATGCCTTAAAGTATGCAGTACCTTTTAATCGGTTAAAAAAAATCGGCGTACTTTCAATGCTTTTTCTCCACTTTCTCTTGGAAAAAAGCTATTTTTGTGGAAAAAAGGTAACCTATATTGGAATCAGGATACTAAGGTACCTCCTCACAAAAATTTTTTTTAAATCCATCCAACAGTTTTGGCTTTCAAATGACTGTAATCTGTTTCAGGTTAATATTGCAGAGGTTTTGAAACCACAGAATTAGTGTCTATTCACTTGACACAGGAAGCTAGACCTGGTAAGGTTAAGCGGGCCGCTCTAGAAAGCCATTATGCCCCGACGACGATCCATCCATAAAGTTCTCTAAAGAACACCAGTATCTCCAGTTCATAAGAACAACCTAGTGCTACTCGCTTCTAGCCCAGAACCTGAAAAAATCATTTGCCCAAATTTATAACGGCAACGTGCCTTTGCACAGCCGGGTAGTCACAGAGAATGTGTTGAACTGACTCTTATTTTCCCTCATTCAGAAACGAAAGATTACCATAAGTTTAGTTGTGTCAATGGAGAACATTGTGACACAACTATTCTCGACCCATGAAGTCAAGATCAGAAACTGGAGCAGTTAGAATAGAATAGAATTTAATTTTTCAACCACCTAAAAGCTGATGACTGCTGCACTGTGACCAAAAAGCCGAAGGGCATACTATCTAACTGCCTATGTCAAAACGTCAAACGAATTCGTTCTTTCGAAGAAGGAAATCGTGTGACGTAAAATAGGCAGTAAATATTAAAAGAGGATCTTCAAAAAAAACAGAACCAGGTATGTTGAAAGAAGACGTTTTGCTAAAAGTTTAGCAAAAGAGCGAAACAAAACCTCCAGAATCTATTAAAAATTATAAGTCTACAATATGTTGAAACAATGCCGAAAGTCTATCAAATAGGTAAATCCGGTATCAGACCTGTTAAATGTACAATTTAAGCCGCCCTAAATGGCGTATCCGAGTCAGTTGAGGTTGTACTGCTTGTTAACTACTCCGCAAGACATGTGGTTCTGCTTGGAACTTTAAGTGTTGTAGCGCCTTAGGTGTTCCTTCCGTGTATTAATTTTGAAGCTGGCATAGCCAAGAGGGAAACTTTAGTTAGCGGTAGACATCGTTCTAATCATCTGACGATAGATGATGGGATCACATTAAATTTAATAAAATTTCTCCTATTATATTATCTGAATTTGTTTGGTTAAATAGATTAATGTTTACAACTTAACACTATCCAAACTGTAGATAAATGCAAGGAAAGTTTGAAAAGTTTGAAAAGATTCCTAGGATTTTAATTACAGAGCGATGCGTGAAACATAGCGATTATTTTATTCTTCATTAATGGGTCGATCATTCGATTAGACCCTTAGACTCTTGGGGCTTAGGAGATTTATCTTTGCACAAAGGCTTTAAAATACATATTTTCAATGGTTTGCAGTACAGTTCCAATGAGACCTGATAAAGTCCAGACGACTTCTATGCTGAATTCTGCTAGAGGGAGGCATCTTATGTGCTGCTCTCTGATATAGTCGTTAAATACGTGTGTGTATTAAATTTTTTTGAATATTAAATGACCTTCGATGAATTTCTTAGTGTTGGGTTTAGAAATTCCTTTAAGCATTGAATAGGTATAGATGATAGTATTTTTGGGTCTCTTAATACACAGAGTGATATCTATAGTATATTTTTTTTTTATAATTACTATAAGGCTCTTACATAAATATAAAATTTCTAATTAGTTGTTATCGGCTGTATGTAGCTTTTAAAAAATATCTAAAAGTTTTTAAAATCATTTTATAAGTCGCCCTATTATTTACCTTATTGTTATATAGTAAATCTGATAAATAAATAACATACGAGAATGCCTGACATTCTAATTACACTTTGATTTTGAAAACTTGCGTATTGAAAAGACTAAACACTAAAGCAACATTAGCCTACATTTTTGTCAGTTATGGCACCTTAAAAATACAACAAACATTAACTGCATAAAATATCAAAACTTCGACTTAAAAGCAACAACATAAAGCCATTTAAGGAAATGGGCAAACCAACTTAAAAGAATTGAATAAAAAAAAAGCAAGCGGGAAAATGTGGCAAAATAAAAAAAGAGTTGCAATAAAAACTAATTTGAAATTAGTGGCCAATTGTTATACAAAATGAAAAGTTATAATGAAACAAAACAAAAACAATTTTGGTTCTTTTACTTACTTGGGCTAGTTAGTCAGTTCGGTGCTTTTCTACGTCAGTCATGGTTTTGTGGCTGGCAAAGGAAACCTTTCAAATAAACAACTTGTTTCTTTTTTACTTAATTCCAACACAAAACGCAAAAAAAAACTCAATAATGATTACAAACTAACAATAAGAATGGTGCTGAAGATGATGATGATAATGATGATAACGATTTGTTAGTTCAACCTGCACACGTCTCTGTGTGGAGTCCGTTCCTTATGTTGGTTTGTCAGTTTATGGTCTGTCTGTCTGTCTGTTCATCAGTCTGCTTATGTTTTTTTTTTAAGTCTAACTATTTGTCTGTTTCGCTGTCAGCTTGTTGATTTAACATATTTTTATGCATTTTTTTTTCTTTTATTCTTTTCATTGAAACATTCTAATTCCCAACACACCTTAATTTCCAGTATCAACTGAAGAAAGGAGAGACGAGGTAGAGATTCTTTCTTAAAAACCATTCAAATCATTTATAAGGTTTCTTTGATATTTCAGTTTCATGTAAAATTCTTTCATTTGCTGCATGCACAAATACCCTTTTGCTATCTCTGGCCCATAATTTAGTAATTTAATGGCATAAAATACCAAAAAAAAAAGAAATCATAAAATATATTTTAAACCTTGTTCCGGTCGATGTTAAACATTTATACATTTTATGCAAAACCTACAAGTAGGTTTATGTTTTCTTTTTTTTTTTGCAGCCATAAAACGGTTTTCATTTTTCACATGACACGCGATTTTCTTTTATAAAAAGGTCTTCAAAAAACATAAATGCCCATAAAATATGTGCTAATGCATTCATAGTTATAACTAACATGGGATTTTAGCTTTTGTAACGGAAATTTAATTTTAAAATGCCGGTAATGAACGAAATAAGACATCAAGCTAAACCTTTAGAAGGCTTAAGGAGTCTAAAGAAAAGTATAATGGTGGGGATAAGAGTATATTACTTTAAGCAGAACAGTATAAAGGTTGAATTAGAGATTATTCCACTTATAAATAACGTAAAAGGGTTTAAAAATAAATTATAACAGTTTAAAAATAAAGTATAACAGTTTTTAAAACTAAAATATAACAGTTTATACAAACTTATAACAATTATAAGTTTTTTGACACCAAACGAATTAAAGATGTTAAAATCCATATTATCTTAATAAATCCATTGATTGAGGCGATGTGTGGGTAGTGGCGTCGGCTTGCTGAAACCAAATGTTTGTTTTTCATACCCATTGAGCCAGAAATGGGCCTCATCGCTAAACAAAATTTGCCTCGAAAACGTCGGATCTTGTTGGAACTTTTCAAGAGCCCATAGACCGAAGCGATTCAGGCGTAAGTCTTTCTATTATGAAATTCTAAACAATACTAAACAAAAACAACATGACAGCATGACACGACTCACGCGTGATCTGTCAAAAGAAGGCTTTTGAAAAAAGTACCTTGAAATGGATTAGCCTTTACATACATATGTATGTATGTATATTCTTAATATTAAAAATATGTTATGTGTCACCAAACCAAATGTTCCGATTTCGTAAAGAATTCGTAACGACTGTTCGAAAAAAACTTCCGATTTCGGAACCGAAATATTACCGAAATCGTAACGATTTTTATACGAAAGGGTTGACACGACTTCGTAAAGAGACGTAGTTAAGAAATCGTAACGATATGTAGTTACGAAATCGTACCGAAATGTAGGTACAAAATCGCAACATGTTTTCTGTCGGTACCTCCGTATAAGCCTCATTCTCTGAAAGTTAAGTGAATATAATGATTATTTAACGATTTGCTATTTAAGACAATACTTTACCGCAATCAATTCAATTTTAATTGTCCATCTTGCATGTGTTTATTAAATTTTCTTAATTTTTTTTTTTTTATTTTAATTATTTTTTATTTAATACAATTTTATTTACTTACGTATGAATCAAAGTTTTATATATTTTTTTTTTTTTTTTGTTCAGACGAACAACCGAAATGTCTTGACGAATTCGTTACGAAAAGTCTAATTTCAGACATACTACCGAAATGTCTTAACGAATTACTTACGACAGGTCTGACTTCAGAAAAAATCGTAACATTTGGTTTGGTGGGGTTACACTCATGATTTTTGTTTTCATAGAAATATTGAATTTTTTTTTTTAATTATTTCGAAAATTGTTTGTAAAAATTTTTTGAACATTTTTTGTAAAATTTTATTCGAAAATTTTTTGGAAAATATTTTAAAAAATTTTTCGAAAATTTTTCTGTAAAAATATTTTTTTGAAAATATTTTGTAAATTGTTTTGTAAATAAAAAAAAAAAAATTTAAATTTTAATTTTTTTTTAAATTTAAATTTTAATTTTTTTTTTAAATCTTAACAAAAATTTTAATTTTAATTTTTTTAAAAAAAAAGAAAAAAATTTTAATTTTAATTTTTTTAAATATTTACAAAACAATTTACAAAATATTTTCAAAAAAATATTTTTACAGAAAAATTTTCAAAAAAAAATTTTTTAAAAATTTTCCAAAAAATTTTAGAATAAAATTTTACAAAAAATTTTTTTTTAATTGTTTGTAAAAAAATTTAAAAATTTTTTTTTAAAATTTTCTTGAAAAATTATTTTTTTGAAAATGTTTTGTAATTTTTTATTTGTAAATATTAAAAAAAAAAAATTAATTTAAATTTTTCTTAAATATTAAAAAAAATTGTAATTTTAATTTTTTTAAATATTTAATTTTTTTCAAAATTTTCTTGAAAAATTATTTTTTTGAAAATGTTTTGTAATTTTTTATTTGTAAATATTAAAAAAAAAAATTTAATTTAAATTTTTCTTAAATATTAAAAAAAAATTGTAATTTTAATTTTTTTAAAATATTTACAAATAAAAAATTACAAAACATTTTCAAAAAAATAATTTTTCAGAAAAATTCTCAAAAAATTTTTAAAATTTTTTACAAAAAAATTTTAATAATTTTTAAACATTTTTTGGAAATTTGTCTTTTTTTAATTTAGGACCTTTCTGCAATTTATATTGAGTTTAAAAAAACAAACAAAATCCTTAAAAAAATTTCCTCATATTGACCCCCATGTGCCTTTTAACTGCTTCTATTTACCAGTGGGCACCCTGTGGGTCCATTGGATACCTCTATGTGTATTACTATCTATTAAGTTCTTTAATACAAATCAAAGCAGAAAAATCCTACCAACCTAAAAACAAACAAAAATCGCCCCTCGCCGCGGGGGGGGGGGGGGGTTATTGATCCCCCGAGATCTGTATGCACTCCTTGCGATCTAATATTTATTTGACAAAAAAAAGCAAAAGAGAATCATTAAAGCCGAAAAAAATTGAAAAAAAAAACGAGAAAAAAAATAGGTGGGTGTGGTTTTTAGTGCGCAGCCTCCAAAGAAAAGATCCGATGTAGCTGAATTGCAATCCCAAAATTTTCGAAACTATGCCTGATAGATTGGTATGCTTAAATTGTTAGTATCTCTTCTGGTTGCTTGCCAAATGACATTACTATCCGAACACGGACAGACGGACATCGCCTAATCAACTTCTCTATGTATAAGGATTCAGAATTATATAGTTTTTGGGGTCGGAAATGAATATTGCTGAAATTACACACGGACTGACAAACTTAGATATACCCTTTCCACCTGTGCTGAAGGGTATAAAAATGCATAACAATTTTGACAAAACCATTGTAATACCTGATAAGTCTTTGTATTAGAGTAAAGTAGTTTTGAATTCTATAATAATGGTTTTTATAGGAAATTTCTTTATAATTTCATTATTTATTATAAAACCAAATTTGTTATTTATTTAATGCCTTTAAACAAGATTTAATTTAAAATTCATGTCATTTGTGAACAATAACATTTTGCAATGATTCATTAAAAGTCGGCGTAACGAAAAGAAAATGAATTAAACTTTAAAGCCAAGAGATAAAATTTATACAATTAGAAAAAATTACAGATTAAAATGATAATTAAGCAACAATTATTTATTTTTTGTTGCTTAACAAATTGTCAAGAATATGATGTCATCATTTAAGTGAGGTAAAATTAAACCTTTAATAACCATTGAGATGGTTTAAAGTAAAGGAAAACAAAATAATAAAGTCATTAGGCAAAGTTTTAGAAACATTAAAAAAAAGGTTTGTTTTATTGTTATTTCAATAGAAAAGGAAACAGAGTTGTAAAGTGGTGTTAAATTAAATAATTAAAATTAATGGTGAACAAAAAAAAATCCCATTGTACGATATGTGTAACAAAACTTAAGTAATAAAATCTAAAAAAGTACAGCCCGTTCGCCGGTCTCAAGTCGTTGTACATGTAGACACTTAAAAAATTGTTTAACAGATTTTTTTTTCTTATAAAACAAATTTAATTGTTTACACATTAAAATAATTTTAAAACACTTGTTTGTGTTGAGTGTAGGTGTATTTCATTTTTTTTTCTTTGGTATAAATATTATTTCAGTCATTGATATTCGTTTGAAAAAAATTAAATTTTTAAATATAAATTTTGAACATATAATATTTAACGTTATGATTAGCATTTCAATGCTAATTAATTAATTAAGATTGTGGTTTTATTTCATTTAAGCCAAATATTTGTTTAACTATACATGTACGAGGGTGAGTCGAAAAGTCTTAACAACATCTAGTACTGAACGCTAACACTTTAAAAGAACGAATGTTTTCGAATCATGTTAAGCTTCAAAAGAAGACTGGCGTGTTTTTTGAGGATAAACCGTTATTAAGTTGGAGGGGGCATTTAACACCCCTCGCCACGCAGAACGGCCTATCTATGCCAATAAGTAAAACTGAAGCTTAACACGTGAGAACTTCGCGTTTTCATTGCTAAAGCCATTTTCACACTATTATACTGAGTATTAAGACTTGTCAAATACTCAAATCCAATAAGAAAGTGTGATAGTGTGAATGTAGTATGTTATCAAAATTTGAAATAATACGAAAAGAAATTTGACATCTCATTATACCAAACTAATTGTCAGGGTTGTTTTTTTTTTTGTTTAAGCAAATAACCAAGCTGAGTGAGTCGCTGCCGGTAGTTCGCCGCTGCCGATGATATTTTATATTTTTCCTGCACCTGCCTTAAATTTCCATCAGTCTTATCGCCTACGTATGTACTTTGTTTCTGCCACGCCTAGAAATTGTTGTATTTTTTTTTGTAGTTTTTTATATTTTTTATTAGCCGAAAACTTGAACTGCCAAACATACTTAAGATTCGGCACCTCTGCCGTTCACATAAAATTGCTCAGCCGACGCCGTTCAATGTCTCGTCTCGTCTCGTCTCGTCTCGGCTAGTGTGTGCCCACACACGTTGTGTGCATCCTCACAATATTTTGTCCGCTTTTGCTTTGAAAGTAATCCATACCAAAGTTTAAGTTTAATCCTAAAATTTATATAAAATTCTAAAAATTCTTGTAAAGCTCTGTGCTTAAAATATTTTCATAACAATGTAATTCCACAAAGTAAAAATACAAATCAAATACAAATTTCATTTAATTAGCTATTTGGCAGTAAGTTATTCATATTTTGTTATAATTTTAAAACAGCGCCATCTGTTGGGCAACCGTGTTTAAAATATACCACTTTCAATTCATGTTTTGTCATTATTTTAAAACAGCGCCATCTGTTGCGCAACCATATTTTAAATATCCCACTTTCAATCCATATTTTGTCATCATTATTTTAAAACAGCGCCATCTGTTGCGCAACCGTGTTTAAAATATCCCACTTTCAAAATTAAAATACGCATTAAAGTATGCAGTACCTTTAAATCTGTAAAATAAATCGGCGTACTTTGCTCCACTTTCTCTTGGAAACATGTTATTTTTTCTGAAAAAAGTACACTATATTAGTTTCACTATACTAAGGTACCTCCTCATAAAATTTTGTTCAAATCCATCCAGCAGTTTTTACGTGATGCGAACACAGACAGACTGAAACAATTGCTATAAAGCAATAGGCTCTAAGTACCGCTATCTATGGAATCTTTTGTACAGCCTTTACGTATCGAACAAGCCGGTTATTTTATACAGTGAAAGAATGATCTCTCCCCTGGAGACAGGGGAAGATCAAGAGAGTCTCTTAAGAATTTTTTCTACGCGACCTTAACGCAAGGCACCCGCAAAGTATGTGTTTCGAAGCTTAGCTTCACTCGTTTAGCTCACAGTACCTGCTAATTCTGCTCTCTATGTTTTCTAATGTTAATTGAAAACAACAATATCCGGTAACCCATTTCGTATATAGCTTTAAGTCACTCTTAGACCGAGATAACGTGATAAAACTTGTTGCTTTTCTCAACCCTGCCATAGCTTTCCAATTCCGAAATGTAACAATACAATTACATATTACAATATCACTTGATTGAAAATCGAAGAAGACGATACTTGCAGTCTATGCCTGGAGCAGGCTGAGACGGTAGCGCACATTGTGTGTGAATGTCTAGCACTGACTAGCGTAAGACTTAGGACCTTGTTAAATGTGGATGCCATGGGGGACATAAGCCTTTGAACATATACTAGCAATTACTAGAGACTGCGTTGAGAGAAAGAAAGCCGACAATTACCAGTTGACAGTCTCAAATCACTAAAGTCAAGATAAACGTTGGTTGTAGCACGTGACTCTATGACGGTAAGGTTGCCGTAATTACATTTCGGTTGTCTATAATCATAGAGGACGGAAGGGGGTCGAAAGGGGACCCATTAAGGAAGTGGTCTGCTTCGATATTCCTGCTAATTATTACTGAATTATCGTTGTAGAGAAACACCAAGAGGCTGGTGGGGGCAATCGAAACCACAACCCCTAGACTGACAGACTAGGACTAGTGACTGTTACTGTTTCTGAAAATCCACACATGATAAAAGTTTTTTTTTCCAGCATTTGTTTTTTCGATGGCATATGTGATTTTAACAAGTTGTTGCAAATTGCTGTACATCCCCTGCAACAATTCAATTGCTGTGTTACTTGTTCATCTTCTCTCTCTTTTCGCTGACCATTATAAACTCTTTAGATCTTTTGCAGTTTAACATCATTTGATTTCTTTTTATAGGGTTATTTAAAGCCAAAGATCAATGACAACAAGTTCACAACCAACTTTTTATTGAAAAAGGAAATTCAAAGCTGGAAATGTTCAACGAAAGAGAGAGTATTTGACAGCAAAGAGCATGGAGGCCATTTAGCCAATTTAAAAGTTGCTGAAAATTATATTCACATATGTATGTATGTATGTATATAAATGTAGTTTTAAAAAATAATTTAAAATAGTAATTATTTACAATATTAACGTCATATTTCCTCCTTTTATGAAAAAAAAAAAAATAAATAAAAAAAAATCGAAACAATGATAAAACGATTTGTTTTTACTCATTTAATACCTTTTAATACTTCAATCACGATTACAGTCACGATTTATTTAATTCAATTAAATTTAAAAATAATATAAAGAAGCAGTGTTGTTAAATGCATCTCATAAAATATTTCAAATGTAATGAGCTGTCAAAGTAAGTAAGTGACCTTGAAATCATCACTAAATCAAAACGAATTTATTTCGAATATATATTGAAATTCTCACGCCTTGATAGGAATAATTAAAAACAAAAATCTATTACAAGTTTGTTTTTTTTTTTTGTTTACTGAAAAAATAAACAAACGTATAGAATTTCGTACTTAGACGCTAATTGCAATCAATCTTATTGGTGAAGGTCAATTGCTTAAATACCTTAGGAAATAACAATCGTTTTTGATTGTTACATAAATAAACAATTTGTTTATCTTGCTTATTTTAATATTGGTTACTGGTGTTTTTTTTTAAGCTTAACCGATCTTTCAAGAGACATAACTACTTCATATCTCAAAACTATAATTTATTTTTACGTTTCTTTTCAGTAAATTATGGCCAAATCAACATAAACAACATTACAATCTAGCAACACTTTCACATGGTGGAAATATATTTTAAAAATCAGTGTTAAAGAGCAGTTTGTAAATTTTATGACGAACATGATCGTGCATGCTATTCAACGAAATACAAAACTAAAACAATTTCCTACCCCCTTTATAAATACCTGACATTAAAAAGAAATTTATTCGGATTTGTTCTGCCAGTTTATGAAATACTCCTACTTGGCAGATCAATTTGCGAGAAACGGCTCGAGTCTGGTCTGTGGTAGACGCCCAAGGGGACAACATCAACATCACCTTGGCCGGAATTTGTAACACGCTACGGGAAGGGTTGCTAAAGGAAACGGCTCGCTAACTACTTACAGATTGTCTAAAATTCTTTGGCCTTCAATTGACAAGAAAAGTATGAAGGCACTATTGACTATCGAGAAGAATTCGTTATCACTTCTTGTAGGCATTATAACGGGGCACTGTATGATTAGACGTATGTCTGAGCATATGAGAATCTCTCGTGGTGGGTGGCAGGAGGAGGAGGAGGAATCAGTCCAACACCTTCTCTGCGACTGTCCAAACACAGGCTCAAATTTTTGAGCCAAAGATTCTTTCAGGACCTGTACTGTCTAAGAGATTCGACACTGAGTAGCCTACTAGGCTTTGTGAAAAACTCCAGGTGGTTCTAACGAACTACCGTTATTGGAGTTCTATAGGGAAGAGTGGGGCTAGAGGGTCTTCGGGGCATCACAATGGGCCTTATTGGCTTCCGAGTAAAGTCACCATGTACGGGCGGCCCGCTTAACCTAACCTAAGCATATGAAATACTCTTGCGATCGCTTTCGATGTGAGCTTCAGTACTTTCTAAGACGTGATTTGATAATGGGGTTCATAATGACGGCCTTCGCCGAAAGGTATAACAACAAAAAAGCAAATATTCGTATCGAGAAACCCATTGCTGCTGTCAAAGTCAAAGTGTTTACGATGATCCCGAGTTCTCAGGAACTTGAACTTTGTCCATCCACCACAGAGAGTAGAGATCTTGGTTTGTTTGAAAATTAAAGTCTAATGAATATCAGTTGCGACGTACAATTACTGATTGTTGGTAGGTTAGGTTAGGTTAAGCAGACAGCTATGTGTACAGCTCACTTGGATCCACGTATTGGTCCCTTGAATTAATTTTGCTTGGTTCCAATAGTGAAACACAAGAGAGGCTCACAAAATTGTTGTCGTTGTCCAAGATGTTGAAGACGTTGGTATTCCAGTGCAGGGCATAGGCAGAGGAGGTGTTCAACCATTCCCGTCTCTTCCTCATCTTGGCAACTTTTGCAAAAGTGGTTGCAGGGGAGGCCCATTCTTCTTGCATAGGTTCCAAATAAACAATGCCTAGTAATATTAGGATAAACATATCAAGACCAAGAAGAACATGAGATTTAATACGACAAATACAAACAACTTCACACTGCAACAACAGCAGATTATCATTTTGCTACCTGGGGCCATAAGTACAACAAACGGATTTTCCAAAGAGAACGCTGAGAATTACACTAATAAAGCTCGTCAGGCCTATGGCAACTACATTAAGTGTGGGACTCCCAGCATATCTCACGACTCACTAAAATAAACGTTTACACTAGCTGTGTAAAGTCAGCTGCCTTAGACGGATGTGTGGAATTGTTGTGAGCTTCCAAGAATCCAGGTTTTTGTTAACTGATGTCTTTGCCGAATACTTAACATTTTCTGGCCAATTACCATTAGTAATGGGCCCAAACGGGGCAGAAACCAAATGATATCAAAATACTAGGTCTTAAGCACTGCATGATTATATAAACAGAAGTTCATAAGACGCTCATTAAATTCATGTCTGGTCATTGCATACGAGTAACGATGAGTGGACAATAATAAACAAAGGATACCAGCGAACTAAACGAGATGAGTTTACAGAGTTTCCATAAGCCAGTGTGAATGAGTATGAGTAAATGTTGAACATAATTACAATGAACTTGGCCGAGTTCAAGCAGTTTTAGGCTATGAGTGAAAAGGGTGTGAAGATAAATTCGTCAGTTAAATACGTCCCATATCTCTGTTAACTACGTTCCACAAACTGTAAGAAAAAGTTTTTACGAAGCATAAAACTAGTAGATTTCAGCAATATAATTTCTATGTCTACATTCTGCACAGTATCGGATATATATATATTTCAAAATTTTGATTTTTCGAAAAAAAAAGAAAAATTAAATTTTAATGTGGATCCAATGGGTATTTAGAGAAGACATGAATCGGGTCACCGGAATACTTAAATTAGCCTAAGACTAGTATATTCCAGCAGTATAATTTCTACGTACAGATTCTGTCCAGTATCGGAGATATATATATTTTAAAATATGAAAATTTTTTAACAACATTGCCTACGTACAAAAAAAAACATAAAACCACTAGTGAAAGCAAAACGCCCTAAGCCTCATCCAAAAGTTCTTCACAACTACAAAACACACTGAGTGTTGCAAACATGAGACGAGTAAATACGCCACTCACTAGTATAGAATGTTCGTTTTACTCGGTCAGCTCATTGCGTTTATGATACGAACGGAGTTTTGAATCATATGGTATCAGTAGGTATGTGTTTAGTATGAGTAGGTATGTGTTTAGTAAGGTAGTTTGTGTTTGAATATGACCATTTGCTCATGAGCTTATGAGCACAGCCATTAGATGAGCCTTCTCATGCAACTGTTTGACTAACACAGAAGTGGTGGTGGATCTCGCATACTTTAAACAGGCCCTAATCAGACACAACAAGGTGTGCAATGGACTGGAATTACCATGGCAGCCGACAGAGAGGACGCTCAAGTCATATATGGTGACCACACTTGGAAATAGAAGCATCAAAAATAAACAAATCGTGGTATGATCTGAAGCCATTTGCTGTATATAGAAGAAAATGGTGCTTATAGGAACACAAGGAATTTATACTTTTAATATAATTCATCCTTTAGAACTGGCAACTTCGGGAAAAGTGAGATTCAAGTTTAAAGAATTGCTGTCTTGATCATCGTGGAACGAGTATGGCTAGCGGTATAGGTTTGTTTATTCATTTTATTGACTTTTATTAACTTTCAATAACACAAAGTTATAGTTGCCAGACATTGTTGCCTAACATTGTTGCCAAACATTGTTGCTAAACATTGTTGCCAGACATTGTTGCCAAACATTGTTGCCAGACATTGTTGCCAGTTAATATATTTCAAAAACCAATTAGATGACTGAAATTATAATTTAAAGTTATTTAAGCATTAGGAAATCTATAAAAAAAGAAACTTTATAATCAAACTTGTCTTGTTATTTACAATTTTCATTTATAATTTAAACTTTATGGTGATGCTAATTGATATGCCATTAAAACATGTTTCAAGAAAAAACAAGACTTTAAATTATTTTGCATTAAAAGTGTTGTATAATTAAATTAGTTGCATTTCGTTTTTTTTTTTTTTTTTTTGTATTCCCAAAACATCATTAGCCAGCAGCCATGCACATACAAAAATTTATTTTCCGCCTTTACCATAATGACAAATTTGGAGAAAAAAACTTTTTCTTTTTAAACCTTAAAACAATCAGTTACAAAAGACCTTAATTTCTAATCATGTGACCTTAAAAGGCTTAACAAATTATTAATCGATTAAATCACAGAAAATAACAACAACAAAAACAACTCAAACAATATTGTCTACCTGTTTAACCAAACTGAAACGTTTGATGTTGTAAAAGCAAAAAAAAAAAAACAAAAACCTGCCACACATTAGTCCCCAATGAATGAATTAAATTAAAAGTTACACCTCAGAAAACTAGACTTTCAAAATGATAATAATGATGATGACAAGTTAACACATCTACAACAAAAGCCATAATAATGAAACACGAGATGTTGCAAGTTGAACAATAACAACAACAAAAATATATATTATCATCATCTTCAAAGTTGCAACAAAAAACCAAACACACGTCTTATGGAAAATATAAAGAAAAACATTAAAAATCACTATTAAAGAAAAAAAACTACAAAAAAATATATAAATAATTGCAAAAGAAAATCATCATTATCATCTTCATCATCTTCATGAGCTTTAACATTATTTTCCATTTGTTAAGTTGCATTATTACGTAATGTTTCACTGTAGAGTTGGCTACATGCAGCAAGCATGAGGTACATGTATAAGTCAAAAAGAAAATTACCGACTGATTTATTTTTTGCTTTAGATTGGGCATGATTTCCACAAAAAAAAGGATGATGATAAAATCACAAAATTTAATCAAAAGATTCACACGAGTTTATTCACTTTAAGACAATCAGATTTATTTTTTTTTTGCAACATGCAGGAAGAACTTTAAAGAACTTTAATTTCAGAGAGTTTCTGTTTTTCATAAAAAAACACCTTCAGAGAAAAAAGTTCGCCACCAACAACAACCAAAATTAATTTCGAATACAACTTGCATTAAATTTTTAATTGGATCAATTAATTATTTAATTAGAATATTATTTTATTCTTTCTTAATTAAGGATATAATTGAATTGATTAAAAATTAATTAAATTTGTATCTAAAACTAAACAGAATTTTAACTTTGATATGGCGTCAAGAGTAGTTCGCGAATTAGCTAACGGATGTCTTGGCATATAATTAGACATCTTGTCGACAAAATGACAGCTTAAAGCCCATTATTACAACTTTCCAATAGCTAAAGTTAGGATTTTATCGGAGCGATAAGTGGTTTTTCATTATTATAAGTCAGCTAAAAATAACCTTTAACTATCGCCTACAACAAAGGCAAGTTATAGTAAATATCCTAACCGTCCTTATTGCTATGAATATCTAATTATCTCTCCAACAAAATCCTCACTTTAACTATTGGCAAGTTATAAAAATGGGCTTACTAAGACTCATTTTATATTCCCTAAGGTAAAAACAATCAGATTCCATTCAAAATGCGCCCTAAATCCATGTTCATACCCTCAAATAGCTTCTCAAAACCAAGTGATCCCATAGTGTCCATCCGGTTTCTCATTAACACAGGAGAGTTACAGAGAATGTGTTTTACATTCCCTTCCTCATCCGTATTTAAAAAAAAAAATTTGGCAGAAGTCTTTAAATACGGCTCCTAACCGCTGGATGTGTGCCAACTTATGCTGCTGTGTTTGGTCAAAGCAAAAATCGTTACTTAAATGTTACTTCTGGTCAATAAAGGCGTTGAGGGAGAGCACTTCTCGCAAAACCAAGGTCCCAATCATCCCTAGTGGACCGTCATCTTCAAAGTCAGGTGCTGCAAGAAAACATTGAGCAAAACAAAGTCTTTCAAAACCGGTAGAACAGTGGTTTGCCGTAAGCGAGTGTGCTCTCAGTAATTTGATTTATAGCTCTTTGCGGTGTCTTTGTGGTGGCTGCTGGTAACATGCTTAGGTCTTATCTCTGCTAGGAAGCTGGGTAAATTAAGTCGACGGAACTCTGGATACCTGTCGACCTTTAGTATTAATATAGACATAACTGCCCATATGGAGCTCGGACTGGGTGGACAATTTTTGTAGGAATTATGAAATCTAATTTTGATAAAATCTAGCTGGACCATAATAACAAGACAGTGACAAACATGGAAGCTTCGCAAGAGGTGAAGAAATTAGTCTCTGCAGGAATTCCACTTTTAAATAGACAGAAGAGAAATACAAGTATACGACGCAAGAGGTGGAGGGGTTATTCTCTGAAGGCATTCTTGAGATAATAGCGTCATGTTATTTAGTCCAGAAAGTTGGTTCAAAATAACGGAGGTACCCTAAGCTGGACAACTGCGTGACAGGTCATGAAAACTTTAAGAATTATTTGTTCAAACGGAAAATCACAATATACTTGCAGACTGTACCTTTAAAGGCTGATAAGGTAGTGCACCTTCTGAATGTCCAGCACTGGCCAACATTAGACACGGACAAACACATATTAAATGTGGATGCTGTAGGGGACTTTAGCCTTAGACAAAAACTATCAATTACTGTTACAGATTCTGTGATGGGGAAAAAGGTCAACAGTTACTAGTCGACAGCAACTAGTAGACATTTACCAGTTGACAATAACCAGTCGGAAGTGATGGGGAAAAAGTTGACAGTTACTAGTGGACAGCTACCAGTGAACATTTACCAGTGGACAATAACCAGTCCGGAGATACCAGCCTGCATTTACCAGTCGATAGTTACTAGTCGATAGTTACCAATCGATAGTTACCAGTCGACAGTTACAATAACCAGTACGGAGTTACCAGCATGCAGTTGTTAGTTGATAGTTACTAGTCGACAGCTACCACTCGACAGCTACCACTCAACAGCTACCAGTTTACAGTTCCTAGTGGACACTTACCAGTCGACAGCTACTAGTGAACACACAGGTTGACAGTTACCAATCGACAGTTATTAGTCGACAAGAAACTGTCGTCAGTCTGAAATCACTAGAGTTGAGAATAAGAACCAGTGACTGCAGAAGACACCATTAAAATAATTTAATCTTAATCCAAAAATCATTGCGAAACGAAAAGAACGAAAAGGGATCCTTAAAGTTAGTGATCTGCTTCGGTATTACCTCTGAAAATAAAAAACCTTTGAGGCAGTTGAAGGCTGTTTTCGTCTTTACAAAATGATGATTGTAAAACTACAAGTATTGTTTAACTATCAGAGTATATATTTACGGCGGCTGTGAAAATGATATTTCAACCAATGCATTATCACTTTTAACGTCAGAATTTCTGTCAATAAAAAGCTTAGTTTTCTAGAGTAAAATTCGAAATCTACACCTAAACCATCGGTATAAATGTTCCCGCATTTACTACCTGTGTATTATTCCTGCATGAAGAACGAGATGGCAACAGTGTTGTATAGAGGAGTTATTTTTCACCACATATGAGTGTATTATTCCTGCATGAAGAACGACATGGGAAAAGTATAGAGAGGAGGTATTTTTCATCACTAATGAGTTGTGATCTACACTCTCCACCCAGTTAGTAGCTGCACTGGCCAAAAGTTATTTGAGTGCCTAAATAGACCGATTGGTAGGGCGTTAGTCTATCAGTCTGGAGGTTGCGGGTTCAATTCCCGCCAACGACTCTGGGTGTTTTCTGCAGAAAACCAAAAAGCTTCGCAGAGGTACTGTTGTTCTTAAAAAAACACTATGATGCCAAATACAACGTAAACGGGAAGCGGAGTTTGCTGTTTTTTACTTGTACCAATACCGGCTGAATGTAGGAGTTATCAAAGGCTACTGTTGAGAAATAAAAGAAAATCTCTCTTCTTTTAAAATTATTTCAAGTTTTGTTTTTTTTTTTTTTAAACAAGTCCTTCATCATTCTTAATTAAAAATTATTATAAAGAAATGGGCGACTGAAGCTCAGTGAATACATTAAAATACTTATGGTGAGACCCTATTTTTAGTTAAAACATGCATCGTAGAGGTTTACAGGAAAATTAATTTACAGGAAAGTCAATTTCTGCTTTTATAAAGACATAGTGATGTAAGAGGGGGTGGTAGAAAGGATTTGAATTAAAGGCTGGATCTGAAGTAATGCCTTCATTGCATCGAAAAGAGTCGCTACTATTATTAGGAGTGATTCAGAAAATAATAATTTATAATGCAGTAATTTTATTTCTTAGCTTTTTTAGAAAAGTACTTAAAGGTTAAAGATAAAAAATTGATTAATAAGGATAGCTTCTAGCTTAACTCAGTGTAGTCTACTATAAAAAAAATGAAGAGAAGATTTGTGCAGCTATAGCTCTGTGGTCATTTAAAATAATAAAAGAACTCTACAACCTATTGAAGCTTCTCTATAGACATTGATTTCATAACAGTAAATATTTCTAAATTTTATATATGTGAATTTCTAAAAGAAATATTTTATTTCTATTCACTTAACAATGACTTTTAAATATGCAAATTTTTATTATAAAAAAGATTTAAATCTAATTTTTTTTATAATAAAAATATTTTCAAGTTTCTTTTATTTTTATTTATTTAATTTTTTTTAGTAAATAACAAACAAACACACACTTACCTTATAAACACCATCAACCAATTTTGTTATTTCTTCCGACTCCATGTTGAGATTACAAACAGCAATAGCAAATGTTGAAAATAATGTTATCGATTTATTAATTTATTTTTAGTTTTGTTTTTTTTTTATTTTATTTGTTGTGTTAATGACTTTTTTAAAGAAATTTCTATGGCTAAAATATCAATCAAATTTTTAAAAATATTTCAATTTCTATAATGACTTTTGAAAAATTTCGTTTCTTTAAATTTAATAATAAATCATGCAAATTCACTTTCAGCAGCAGCACACACACACAGTTATAATGAAAAGAAAAAAATATATAAAAAGGAATAATTTCACTTTCTAAAAGAAACACACAAAATTGTTTATTTCTGAGCAAACAAAAAAAAACTAGTGGCAGGAAAAAAGATGAAACATAAAAAATGTTGCTGTCTTAAGTCTTTCATATCGTGCCACATTGATCACAATGAACAGAAAACTAATGTTCGTAGCTTAAGTCTTTCATATCTAAACAACATGTGCACAATAAAAATAAAACAAACACTCACACACACATACACATACAAGTACATATGGTACACGATTTCTTATTGTTGGTTTTTGATGATGACAACAACAACAACATCACAATGGTGCATTCGTTTAAAATTAAACAAAAAAAACCAGACCCGTTTAACTTGTCGTCTTTTTTTATTTTATTTTGTTTTTATCTTTTAAATAAAAGTAAAAATTTCTTTACAAAAAAACTTCCTGTATTATTGCTGAAGAAAGCAAATGTTAGTGTAGCATTTAATAGTCTTAATGGCCGGCAAAAGGTTACTGGTTATTTACAACAACAACAAAAACACTTTACAAACATTTACATAAACTCTTAAAATACCAGAGAAGAGAATCACAATTAAAATAAGTAACAAACAGCGTTGCCAGAAACGTTTATTTCTCAACAAAATTTACAAAACAACATTTTGGATGATCTCAAGCTTAACATCAAAATTATGCCTTAAAATTACCAGACATATAAAAAAAAATCAATAAAGAACTGTTGCTGCCTCACATAACAATAAATTTAGACGCAAGGAGTATCGATAATATTTTTTTATCTGGTCCTTCTATCTGAGCTCTTTGTTCGCGTCGAAAACATTTTTTAGCAGGAACATTTTTATTTATTCTCACGCCGTGACTTATGCAATACAAATGTTGTATTTTGATGCACTTGACCATGTTTACAGCTAATGTCGTTACTTTCCAAGCGCTGTAGTGGGTGCTTATGTCTATTAACAACTTTATGTATCGAAAGCTCCTAAGACTGCCTTATAAGATTGAGTGATAAGCTATGAATCAGCGCCATAGAAAAGGTATATATAATATCCCATATAGCTGAAGTACCATTATTCGGCAGAGAGCCTCGTCTCTCTAATATGCTTGCTTAGACCAAGAAGAAATATGTTGACAAGTATAAGTCTTCTTTTTATATTAAGGCTCAATTTGGAATTTGGAACCAAAAGGGAACTGTAAAACATAATTTCGTCTAATATACCCAACAATCGGCATAATTGGTTTAACCGGCACTTTAATTGTTTTGGAAACCATAAGCCTCTTCGCTGCCTTCAGGTGAATAAAATCTTTAAATCCTAACAAAAAACTTGCTAAAAATAAGCATGAAAAATAAAAATTCTCACGATTTTTTTTAAATCCCCAAAATGCCCAACCACAGAAATTTGCTTTAAGTTTTAAAAAAATGCAAAACAATACTAATCTTAACGAACAAATATGCAAAAACATTTTAAAGCAAATTCCCAATATATTATCACAAATTCCCAAAAATTCCCCGAAAAATTTAGTGGACAAAAAAAAGGTATTTTCAAAACTAAATTTAAAATTATTTTATTTTTATTTACCAAAACAAAAATACTTTAAGGGAACTTCCCATTATGTTCTCAAAAATAGCCAAAATTTTAAAACCCAAATGGGTGCTTTTTATAAAAAAAACCCAAATTAATTATTATTAAATTGACCAAAACGTTTAGAGTAATTATCCATGGAAACCAGGAGCCTAGTTGCCACCTTTAGAAGAATAAAACAAAAATTTTGCCAAAAAATAAAAATGAAAATTAATTTCGTAAAAATTTTAACGATTTTTTTTTTTTTGGAAATCGCCAAAATGACCATGAACCGAAATTAAATTTTTTTCTTTTTCTTGACTATTATAAATACCAAATCATACTAATTGAAACGACAAAAACTGTAAGAAAAAAGATTTTAGAAACAAATACCCATTATATTTTCAAAAATATCCAAAATACCCGAAAAAGTTAGTGGCCAAAAAAAGGTATTTTTAAAATTAAACATTAATTAATATTAATCTACAATAAATAATATTACAATTAATAACAAACTCCCATTATATTTTTAAAAATGCCTAAAAAGTACAAAATACCCGAAATTCATTTAATTTCATTTACCGAAAAATATATTTTCAAAACAAATTCTCAATAGATTCCTAAAAATACCCAAAGTATAAAACAATTATTATTTAGCTATTTTATTTAAATTAATGATTGCTAAATTAATTACAAAATGTTCAAGGTCGAAAGGGGTATTTTTGAAAACAAAATTAAAAATTATTATATTTAATTTAAATAAATATTTAATTAAATACGATCATATGGCATTATGATTTGACGAACTTTTTAAGTAAATTCCAATTATATTTTCAAAAATACATAAAATGCCATAACAACTCAGTAGCATAAAAGAGATATTGTTGAAACTATAAATATAGAATTATATTATATTTTATTTATAAAAAATTATTTTTAAAGCAAATTCCTAATATATCATTAAAAAATACCCAAAATGTCCAAGAAAGGAAATTGTATTTTTGAAAAGAATTTTATATTTAAATTAAAATAAATGCTTTATTAAATAAATGCCATTAAGGGTTTGTCCAAACATCTTTACAGCAAATTGCTATTGTATTTCTCAAAATACCCAAAATGTTTAAAACCGAAAGAGGTATTATTGAAAAAAAAAATTATTTTTAAATTAAAATTAAAATAAATGTTTGATTAAATATATTATATTAATGGTTTGACTATCGAATACTTCTAAAGTAAATTCCCATTATGTTTCCAAAAATACCCAAAATACACGAAAAACTTACTAGCCATACAGGGGTTTTTTTTAAACTAAATTTAATATTATTTTATTTTTATTAATAAAATTTTTGGGAATTTAAATATTAATTATTTAATATTATGCTAATTACCCATAACGTTTTATAATAAAAATGCTATTTATTTGTTGGGGGAAAGAGCTAGTCCCTATACGTATTTCACTGGTTGCTCAGGCCAGATCATCAGGAAACCTATTTCCTAATTTTAGAGAAGCAAAAAATACTCTATAAGTAATAAAATTCAACAAAACACAATGAGAATTATGATGTTAATAGAATAA
Source organism: Phasia obesa (assembly GCA_949628195.1). Taxonomy (NCBI): domain Eukaryota; kingdom Metazoa; phylum Arthropoda; class Insecta; order Diptera; family Tachinidae; genus Phasia; species Phasia obesa. The sequence continues at coordinate 136,041,657 of OX451217.1, forward strand.
TATTACAGAATATTAAAACTTCAACAAAACACCAACAAACAAACCACGTTTTTAGTTTTCCTTACTGTCCTTCTACAATTGGATGGTTTTTTGCCATCACTGAATTCAGACGTGAGGTGTGATGAAAAGCATACACAAGTTAATTTTGTTCCCGCAAGAGAATCGAAAAAAAAAATAAATAAAAACTATAAACACTATTTTTAAAGCAAATTCCCATTACATTTTTAAAAAATACCCAACATTTTAAAAAACGAAAGGGTAATATTTAAAAACAAAATTAATAATTATTTAATTTTAATTAGTTTAATTAATAAACAGCATCAAAAATATATTTTGTAAAACATCATTCTGGCAACGCTGGCAGCAAGATAACAGCAAGAATCTGTTTTATTGTGTACAAGAAAGCGGGAGAGTGTGAAAAAATGTAAACAACCAGTTTTTCTAGCTTTCTTTTTCCTACATTCTCACACAATTAACACCGTTTTACTCTCAGGTATATTATTACTAAATTAACTGTTTCATTGAATTTTTCTTATAAATTTTGCAAGTGTGTTTGTGTTAGTGTTGATTTTTATGTTCATCATTTGTTTTTTGTCAAATGTTATAATTTTTCATTAATGAAGTCAATAACTGGAATGTGGTAGTGAGTGTGTGTGTGTGTGTGTATGAAATATAACAAATTGTTAATTGCTGTCAATTATGTTGACTACGTTTTTTATTATTGTTATTGTTGTTGTTGTTTTTGTATTTATGTTGCATTAATACACGACATATTTTTCGATATGTTTTTCTTATTTAATACTTTTTTTTTTGATAAAATCAAAGTTATTTAATTATCTTCCTAGTTTGTTATTGTTGTTGCAATTACTAGTATATTGACATTTGTCGCATTTTTGTAGTTTATGTAGTTTTTCTTTTTATCTTTTTTATAGTTGTTTTTTTTAAATTTTTTTTTATAGCAACAGCCGCTTTTGCCACTTGTTTTACATGCTCAAGTGGTGTTTTTGGATGGCAGTAAAATATGAAAAACTGCGTTCATTGTATGTTCACAAGACATTAAAACTGTGGTTAATTGCTGTAATTAAAAGAAAAGAGGAAAAAGAAAAAAATAAATTTTTAATTAATAATTTAAATAAATTTATAAAAAAAATTAATTACGATAATAAAAGATCAAAGAGAATTAAATTAAAATTTCTTGGTATGTTAATTAGTTAATTTAAATATTAAATATTTTATCTTAATATTTTATCTTAATATTTTGATATTTTATTTCAAACTAGCTTTGCCCAAACACGTTGTATGCGTCCTAACAATATTTTGAGCAATTTTGGTTTGAAAGTAATCCATAACAAATTTTAAGGCTCCTACGTATTTACTTTATATAAAGTACCCATCCCTGGATTAAAAACTAAAATTTATTTAAAATTCTAAAAACTATTGTAAGGCTCTGTAAAATGTGTTTAAAATAATTTTATAACATTGTAATTCCACAGGGTAAAAATACAAATCAAATACAAATTTTATTCAATTGACTATTTGGCAGTGAGTAATGCATATTTTGTCATTATTTTAAAGCAGCGCCATCTGTTGCGCAACCGTTATTGAAATATATCGCTTTCAATTCATATTTTGTCAATAAAATATCCGACTTTAAAAAAGGATGTTTTAAAGTATGCAGTATCTTTAAATCGGTAAAAAATCAGCGTACTTTCACTATAAATTTAATTTTAGGGACCGATGTTGATTTTGAATAAAACACAAATTATTTAGGAAATTATTGTCATTTCTTTTGATTTTGATAATATTGGTATAGCTTAATTATGTATGGAACAAAATATCTCAAAATACCTCCATCCGATGCTCGAAATTTTCGATGGAGCTGAGTCATAATTGAGGTTCTATGCCGTTAATGTGCCGAATTATCTCATCCTTTAGCTCTTGAATTATTGCTGGCTTATAGACGTACACCTTCTCTTTCAAATAACCCCAAAGAAAGAATTCCAACGGTGTCAAACCACATGATCTTTGCGGCCAATTGACATCGCCACCACGTGAGATAACATGGCCATTGAATTTGTCGCCCAAAAGAGCCATTGTTTCGTTAGCTCTGTGGCAAGTGGCAATGTCCTGTTGAAACCACATATCGTCCACATCCATATCTTCTAATTCGGACCATAAAAAGTTCGTTATCATTTCACGATAGCGAAAATCATTCACAGTAACTGCCTGACCGGCCTCATTTTGGAAAAATACGGCCCGATGATGCCACCAGCCCATAAACCGCACCAAACAGTCACTCTTTGTGGGTGCATTGGTTTTTCGACAATCACTCTTGGATTATCATTCGCCCAAATGCGGCAATTCTGCTTATTGACGAATCCACTGGGGTGAAAATGTGCCTCATCACTGAAGATGATTTTCTTCGAAAATTGATCATCCACTGTTGCCATTTCTTGCCACCATTCTGACCATTGACGACGTTTGGAATGAACATGGTTCAAATTGAGTTAGTCTAAAATTGAGAAATGTCAAATTAAATGCAGAAAAAATTGACGGTTAGGCGTGGTTCGCATTCACAATCGGCCCTTAAAATTTAACCACCCGATATAAAGGCACCCATGCCTGGATAAAATTCTAAAATTTATATAAAATTCTAAAAATTATTGTAAAGCTCTGTAAAAGACAGATGGGAAATAAACAGCGCCATCTGTTCTCTGCACTATTGCTTAAAATATACTGATTTCAAAAATAGAGTAGATCAAAAATAGAGATGCCTAAAAGTATGCAGCACCTTTAAAACGGTAAAAAATTCGGCGTACTTTCACTAGTTTTTCTCCACTTTCTCTTGGAAATAACATATTTTTGCTGAATAAAAGTATCCTATATTGGAATCAGGATACTAAGGTACCTTCTTACAAAATTTTGTTAAAATCCATCCAGTAGTTTTTACGTGATGCGAACACAAATAATATATATTATTCATTTGAAAGTAAATACCAGACTACGTCGGAAGCCAAAATATTACTGGTCTATTTAAACATTACCACAAATAACAGGGTGGTCCAAAATGAACTTTCTTTTTATTTTGGTAAAATTATTTTTTTTAGAAAATTTTTATTGATTAAATTTTAATTAATTTTAAATAAAAAAAAATTAAAATTACAAAAAGTAAAATTAATTTGTTTTTTCGAAAAAAATTTTAAATATTAAAAATAAAAAAAAATTAAAAATTAAAATTTTTTTTTTTTGTAAAAATTTTAAAAATTATAATTTTTTTTTAGAAAATTTTAAAAAATAAAATTTTTTTTAGAAAATTTTAAAAATTAAAATTTTTTTTAGAAAATTTTAAAAATTAAAATTTTTTTTAGAAAATTTTAAAATTAAATTTTTTTAGAAAATCTTAATTTTTAAGTCCCTATAACATTTTTGTTTTAAAATATTTTGGTAGAAAATATATTTTTTTTTTAATTATACCACTTATAAGCTATTAGTTTTCAATAAATGTTTTCTTTGTGTGTCTCAAAAATTATTTTAAACTTTTTTAAAAAAAAAGATGCGTGTTGCTTTAAAATCTCCGTCTTAATGGAGCGTATATAATATATTGTTAATGTTAATACCAGAGATTAATTTAGTGTACACTTTTTATCCTCTATACACAAGCTACACAATGTACATTGAAAAAAAATACATTGAAAAATGTATGCATGACTCAATTTATACACGAATAACTCTTGAGTGTCCACTTCTGTGCATTATATCTAAATGTGTACATTGAAGACATTAAAAGCATCGAATTAACTTTATATATGTACGTATGCACATTCGTGGTGAAGATACCATTGAATTTGTTTTGTAACTTCATAAGATTAGTGTGTGTGTGTGCTGTAAAAGCATATACTGAAAATATTATAAATACCCAATATCACTTTTAGCAAATACTGAAAATATTATAAATACCCAATATCACTTTTATGTCTCTAGTTCAAAAGTTACAAAAAGCACTAATATGGCAACTCCCAACCATGTATTTGCTGGCTAAAGCATATACACAAGATGTACACAAGTACAGTCATAGCCACACATTAATATCCGATGTACATGCCGAAAGAAAGGCAATGTCTTCAATGTATAGAAGGTGTACAGTGTTTTCAAGGTGTCCATTAATATTTCTTGTACATTTCTACGATCTCGGGTTTATACTTTAAAAAATAAAAAAAACTAAAAATGCGATAATTTTTATAACCGAAAATCGTATGGTTGAGAGTTACATTTATTGTGCTCACAGAAAAAAATGTTGTCTCAAACTGAAGGTTTTAATTGGTTACAGATTAATTAAATTAATTAAAAAATTATTATCAATTAATTAAATCAATTAATTGTTTAATTGAGAATTTTTTTTTTTTGGTTTTGTTTTAAACATATTTAATAATATTTAAATCAATTAAAAAATTAATTGAACTTTAATTTAAAACTTATTAAAACTTAATTGATGCAAAAAAAATTTTTTCTGTGTAAAACCTTTCAACATAACCATATTATTAACTGTCACATTGTTGCCTGTTGTTAAGTCCCCTGCCATGTCATAAGCATTTGTTAAGATTTTCTTATGTCTGTATTAAATGAAACAACGATTTTGAAACCCTCAATTTTCTGACATATAATTTAGCCAATTACACCAATTTGTGATTTTTTGCGGCCTTTTTTTACTGCGCATTTTTCACCACCAAAAGAGGATGTGAATGAACTTGATTGTTTTTAAGTTTTTGTGCCAGCTTCAACCACTAATTTTAAAAATAAACATAACGAATTGAAATATTTGTGTTATTGTCCAACCTAAAATAAAACGATTTCATTGTTATTGACAAGTCAACAAAAGAAGTGGAAATATTTTTTGTTTTTAGTATTTTGTGTATTTGTATTGATTTTATCTTAAGTATGGAATCTGGCAAGAAAAAAATATGAAGACATTGTGTTATTTATAAAAAAAATATAGCGAAGAAACTTTGTGTAAACAAATCATAATAAAAAAAAAATACTTTAAACAAATTTAAAAAATTCCAAATTTATTTTTTATGAAAAAAATACGCAGTAACATATTAAATCACAATCGTATTTTTTTATAAATTAAAAGTATAATTTTTATACTTAAAGTTTAAATTTGTTAGACACAGTTTCAAAAGCCTATAAAAAAATCTCTTCATTAATCTCTTCCTCAAACTTTAATAACAAAATTTCATTTCTCAGTATCACTTAAAAACAACGACATAAAATAAATGATAATAATAATACGTGCTGATATTTAAATAAAATCATTTAAACAAAATCGTTTCATGTTAAAACATGTGAAACATTTTTATAATTTGAAACAATTAAACCCTAAAGAATGTCAAATGTTCATATAACAAGTCTCAACCAGTTTCTATCCGCAATGTTTTGTTTTTCTTAAAACTTTTATCACTTCTTTTACATTTTTTTATCTGTCTTGTTGATCGTTATTAAGACATCTCTTTCATGACATTAAACTTTCTTTAAATTAAATTAACGTGTGCTTTGGACAACATTTACCTAAACAAAAATGCAATTAACCTTAAATTCAATCGTGTCAAAATATGAATTGTAGTTGTTTATAAATTTTCACTTTTCATAGAAGTTGTTTTTAATTGTTGTTTATTTTTTTATTGTTGCCACGGCAATAAAAAAGTTATATATTATGTCGCCTTAACTAGTTTATGTCTTGTTTAGTCTATGGCTTGTCTATTCTATGTTTCATCTAAGCTATGTTATGTCAAGTTCATGTCTTGTCTATGGTTGGTTGTCTAGTATAGAATTTTTGTCTTGTCTATGTTCAGAGAAGTCTACGTCTTGCTTAGTCTATGTCTTTTTTTAGTTTATGTCTTATCCAGTCTATGTCCTGTCTAGTCATTGGTTTTTCTAGTCTATGTGTGTCCTAGTTTATATATTGTTAATAATATGTTTTGTCTGTGGCTTTTTCAGTATATGTGTTGTATAGTATATGTTTAGAGTAGTAAAGGGTGTTTTTTTATAGAGGTATAGAACTATAAGTTGCAATAAAACAACGATGGATTATTCGATTGACATGAATTTTATTTATCTGAAAGATAATCTTGTGGCATTACATTTTAAATATGATTTCTGGCATATGACCCCCACGGCTGGCGCGGATGTAGTCCAATCTGGACGTCCAATTTTCGATGACTTTTTCCAACATTTGTGGCCGCATATCGACAATAACACGGCGAATGTTGTCTTTCAAATGGTCAAGCGTTTGTGGCTTATCCGCATAGTCTAACTTTACATAGCCGCACAGAAAGTAGTCTAGCGGTGTTAAATCACAAGATCTTGGAGGCCAATTCACAGGTCCAAAACGTGAAATTAGGCGGTCACCAAACGTGTCTCTCAATAAATCTATTGTGGCACGAGCTGCGTGACATGTTGCGCCGTCTTGTTGAAACCACATCTCCTGGACATCATGGTTATTCAATTCAGTAATGAAATAGTTAGTAATCATGGCTCTATACCGATCACCATTGACTGTAACGTTCTGGCCACCATCGTTTTTGAAAAAGTACGGACCAATGATTCCACCAGCCCATAAAGCGCACCAAGTCAGTTTTCTGGATGTAACGGTGCTACGACATATACTTGAGGATTACCTTCACTCCAAATGCGGCAGTTTTGTTTGTTGACGTAGCCATTCAACTAGAAGTGCGCTTCATCGCTAAACAAAATTCGCTTATGAAAATCGGGAACAACCGTAATCTCGTTTTGGGCCCATTCGACGAGTCTACGTCTTACGTTCAGGCGTGAGTCTATTCATGATGAATTGCCAAACCAAACTGAGAATAAATCACTTGACAGCTGTTCAATCGGTCGCCATCTTGAAAAGTAATGCCAACTTAAAGTTCTATACCTCTATAAAAAACAGCTATTATATGGTTTATCAAGTTTATGTCTTGTCTAATCTATGTCGTCTTGTCTATTTCTTGTGTACTCTATGTCTTGTCTATGGCTTCTTTAATATAGGACCTGTCTGGGCTATGTTGCCTGGCCTGCGGCTTGTCTAGTCTATATCTTGTTAATACTCCATCTATGGCTTCTTTAGTATAGGTCTTGTCTAATGTATATTTAGAATACTAATGTTTAGTTTATGTCTAATCTAGTGTATACTTTGTCTAGTCAAGGTCTAAATTAGATCTAGTTTATAACTTGTCTAGTATGTGTCTTGTCTAGTCTATGTGTTCTCTATGGCTTCTTTAATATAGGACCTGTCTAGTCTTTGTTTAGAAACGCCTATGTCTTGTCTAGTCTATGCCTAGTCTTTGGCTTGTCTAGTCTATATTTCGTCTAGATAATATCTTGTCAATACTCCATCTTGTCTATGGTATAGGTCTTGTCTAATGTATATTTCGAATAGTCTTGTTTAGTTTATGACGAATCTAGTTTATACTTTATTTAATCGATGCATTGTCTGGTCTAAACTGTGTTTTGTCTATGTCTTGTCTATGGCTTCTCTAATATAGGACCTTTCAAGTCTATTTTTAGAATCGTAGTCTATTTTTAGAATCGTATATAGTCTATACCTTGTCAATTTTATATCTTGTCTATGGCTTTTTAGCATAGGTCTTGTCTAGTAGATATTTAGAGTAGTCGATGTCTTGTCTTATTTTGTCTCTTCATGCCTTGTCTATATTTAGACAGATTAACGTCAGTACCTGACCGTGTTGGCTTTAATTTGACGTTTTTTTACCACTGGGTATATATGATACGTCTACCAATGCCTTTGTTGCACATAGCGATACAATAAGTGCTCAATTTACAATATAACTGGCAGGTTCATGTTCATACCCCTCGTTTGGAAATTGGAAACCATCTAAACCATCCCCTTAAAGTGCAACAGCATGTCGGACTAAATCTTCCCTAAATCTCCCCCTGTCTAGTCCTTTTCTTTTCTAGTGCGCTACACTGCACAGAAAAAATTACTTTCACCAATTAAACCCTTTAATTAATTTCAGATAAAAATTAATTTTAAATATTTAATTGATTTAATTAATTATTTATTTAATTTTTTTTTTTTTTTGTTCTTTTTTAAACAAATAAATGTTTGAATTAACAAAAAAATTAATTGATCTTTAATTTAAAACGGATTAAAACGTTTATTTGGTGAAAAAAAAATTTTTTCTGTATAGTCTAAAGGTTGCAAGTTCGATTCACGCAAAAGTCTCTGAATCTTTGCAGCTAATGTTGTCTTTAACAAAAAATCTAGTCTGTGTTGTCTATGTCATGTCCATATTATATATAGGTTATCTGTCTTGTCTATGTCTCGTTGATGTCTTATCTACGTCTTGTCTTTGTTTTGTTTATGGCTTGTCAATGTCTTTTTTATGTCTTGTCTATGTTTTGGATATATTTTCACTATGTCTTGTTTATGTCTTATCTATGTCTTGTCTATGTTTTGTATATTGCTTGTTTAATTATTTTTTTTTGGTCCTGTTTTAAGCATATAAATGTTTGAATCAATTAAAAAATCAATTGTACTTTAATTTAAAAGTGATTAAAACATTCAATTGTTGAAAAAAATTTTTCTGTCTAGCCTGAAGGTTGCAGGTTCGTTTCACGCAAAAGTCTCTAGATGTTTAAAGCAAACAACCAGGAGCTTTTGCAGCTAGTGTTGTCTTTTACAAAAAATCTAGTATATGTGTTTTCTATGTCATGTCTTTATTATATCTAGCTGATGTCTATGTCTTTCCTATGTCTATGTCTCATTTATGGCTTATCTACGTCTTGATTATGTTTTGTTTATGTCTTGGATATGTTTTCTCTATGTCTTGTTTATGTCTTCTCTATGTCTGGTCTATATTTTTTTATGGCTTGTCAATGTATTCTTTATGTCTTGTTTAGGTTTTTTCTATGTCTTGTTTATGTCTTATCTATGTCTTGTCTATGTTTTGTTTATTGCTTGTTTAATTATTTTTTTTTTGTCCTGTTTTAAGCAAATAAATGTTTGAATCAATTAAAAAATCAATTGTACTTTAATTTTAAACTGATTAAAACCTTCAATTGGTAAAAAAAAATTTTTATGTGTAGCCTGAAGGTTGCAGGTTCGATTCACGCAAAAGTCTCTGGATGTTTAATGCAAACAACCAGAAGGTTTTGCGGCTAGTGTTGTCTTTTACAAAAAATCTAGTCTATGTGTTGTCTATGTCATGTCTATATTATATCTAGCTGATGTCTATGTCTTGCCTATGTCTATGTCTCGTTTATGTCTTTTGATTATGTTTTTATATTTTATGTTTTGATTATGTTTTGTTTATGTCTTGGATATGTTTTCTCTATGTCTTGTTTATGTGTTCTCTATGTCTTGTCTATATTTTTTGTTTGCCAATGTCTTGTCAATGTATTCTTTATGTCTTGTTTAGGTTTTGTTTATATCTTTTTTATGTCTTGGCTATGTCTTGGGTATATCTTGTCTATTTTTTGTGTATCTTGTCCATGTCTTAACTGCATATTGTCAATGTTTCGTCTTAGCTGGTCTCTTTTTTATCTGTTCTTTGTATAGTCTATGTCTATTGCGTGGCTAGTTTATGGCCATTTTATGATCATGTCTAGTATAAATCATGTTCCATGACCTAAAATGTTTGTACAAATAAAAACCATAAAACAAACCTGGTTTCATTGTTGGAACAGTAAAAGAAGACTTAAATGCTAACTGCGCAAGATGAGCTAGTCTCAAGTGTAGAAACAGCATAATAATAAATTTTCTCTTTAAACAAATTTATAAAAAGTATACAAATTTTAGTTTTCTCTTTTATTATTGTGATAGCAATAGTATTTTAATGATCAAATTTTTACTTTTATTTTGATATTTTATATTGACCAGTAAATATTTTGCATAAAATTGTTTCAAAAACAAACCTTCACTTAAATTCATCAAAGTAACGCAAAGTAGATATTAAAATTTTATTCGTTCATAATTCATTCAGCCGCTTGTTTTCTAAGCTTGTTATTATTATTAATTCTTTTTTTTTCAAATAATAATATGGTAATTCCCAATAGCAGTTACTTTTTTCTGCGTCTCCACTTTGTGTTTTTTTTTCCTTTAACAATTTTTATAATTTTCTTTGTTTTTTTATTGATGTTTTGATTTATGAACTGGTATTTAGAAAAAAAATAATTGGCAAATCTTTGCAAAAAAAAAACTGCTTTTGGCAACCAAAACAAAAAACCCAATAAAAAGCCTTTCAAGAAACTCATATGATTTTTAATTTTTTAAACCAACAAAAACTCAAACTATAAAATAAAATACTAAAAACTTTAGTTTAAACGTGTCAGATTTTTAATGTTAAATGTTCATAAAGTTAAAAAATCTTTGTTCTTTTATTTGCCGCAGACTGATTGATTGTCTGTCTGAAATACATAAAAATAATAGATGGAAATATCAAAAAAGTAGACCAATCTTTAGTCATGCAACATGTGAGGCTGAAGTCAAGTTAAGATCAATATGAATTCATTTTTTTTCTTAAGATTTTATAATATAACGAACATTATTGTTAAGCTAAATGAAAATACAAAAAATAAATAATTTTATTTACGTTCGAAAAGAGTAATAAAAATACACCGGTTGTTGTTGCTTATGGAGGTATGCTCAAAAACAGGCAACATCCTCTTTTCGAAATTAAGCCAAAAAATCACATTTTCACTAAAAAAAAAATTACAACATAAACAAAACATTTTATTGAGTCATTTTTATAGCCTTCACCACAGGTGGAAAGGATATACATAAGTTAGACATTCCATGTATAATTTCTACAATATTAATTTCCGACCCCATAAAGTATATATATATTCTGGATCCTTATACATAAAGAAGTTGATTGAGTGAACCCGTCTGTTCGTCTGTGGTCGGGTTGAAATCAACTTTACCAAGGCACCAGAAGAGATACAGAAAATTTTAGCCAGTCATAGTTTCGAAAATTTTACTAATGGAATTCAGCAACATTCCATTCGAGGCTGTGGGAAAAAACCACGGCCACCTATATTTTTTCACGTTGATTTTATATTTTTTCGGTTGAAATGATTCTAGTTTGCTTTTTTTGTTAAATAAATATAAGACTGCGACCAGTAGATCGCATGGAGTGCATACCAGTAGATCGCATGGAGTTGAATAAACCCCTGCGAGGGGTTATTTTTGTTTGTTTTTAGGTTGGTAGGACTTTTCTGCTTTTAGGGTGCCCACTGGAAATCAATAAAATTCGATAAAAATTTTTCGATAAAATTTTAACAAAAAATTGTTTATAAAGATTTTACAAAAAATTTCGATAAAATTTTTAAAACAAAATTTCGATAAAATTTTTACAAAAAAAAATTTCGATAAAATTTTTACAAAAAATTCTTTATAAGTTTTTACAAAAAAAAATCGATTTAATTTTTACAAAAAATTTTCGTAAAATTTTTATAAAACAATTTCGATAAAATTTTTACAAAACAATTTCGTAAAATTTTTATAAAAAAATTTCGAAAAAATTTTTACAAAACAATTTAGTAAAATTTTTACAAAAAAATCTTCGATTAAATTTTTACAAACAAATTTTCGATAAAATTTTTACAAAAAAAAAACGATAAAATGTTTACAAATAATTTTTAATGAAATTAAAAGACAAAAATGCGATAAAATTTTTACAAAAAAAAAATTTCGATAAAATTTTAACAAAAAATTTTCGATAAAATTTTTATAAAAAAATTTCGATAAAATTTTTACAAAAAAAATTTTCGTTAAAATTTTTACAAAAAAAATTTTAATAAAATTTTAATAAAAAATTTTAGATAAAATTTTTGCAAAAAAAACGATAAAATTTTTACAAATAATTTTAAATGATATTAAAAAAAATTTTTTTTTTTAAATTTTTACAAAATATTTTAGATAAAATTTCTAAAAATTTCCGATAAAAATTGAACCAAAAATTTTCGATAGCATTTTTGCAAACAAATTTCTATACAATTACACACTGTGTAATTTTTTAAGTCATGGCAAAATAACCATATACGGACACGACTATGAGCTTGAGTAAATGATCATTTTTTTTTGCACTATGTTATAACAAAAAAATTTCGATAAAATTATTACAAAAAATTTCAATGGAATTTTTACAAAAAAATTCGATGGAAATTTCAATAAAATTTCGATGGAACTTTTACAAAAAAATTTTCGACAAAATTTTAAAAAAAAAATTCGATAAAATTTTTACAAAAAATTTTCGATAAAATTTTTACAAAAAATTTTCGATATAATTTTAACAAAAAATTTTCGATAAAATTAAAGAAAACCTTAAAATTTTTACAAATAAATTTTAATGAAATTAAAAAAAGGTTTTTTTAAAATTTTGACAAAATATTTTAGATAACATTTCTACAAATTTCCGATAAAAATTGAACTAAAAATTTTCGATAGAATTTTTACAAACAAATTTCGATACAATTTTAACAAAAACATATCGACAAAATTTTTACAAAAAATTTCGATGGAATTTTTACAAAAAATTTCGATGGAATTTTTACAAAAAATTTCGATGGAATTTTTAAAAAAAAATTTTTTGATATAAATTTTAAAAAAAATTTTTGATAAAATTTTTATAAAAATTTTTTGATAAATTTTTTACAAAAAATTTTCGATAAAATTTTTACAAAAAATGTTCGATATAATTTTAACAAAAAATTTTCTATAAAACTTTTACAAAAAAATGACGATAAAATTTCGGTAAAATTTTCAAAAAAAAATTTTCGATCTAATTATAAAAAAAATTTAAAAAAAAAGATGAAATTTTTACAAAAAATGTTCGATTAAATTTTTACAAAAAAATTTCGAAAAAATTTTACGAAAACATAACATATAAGACAACTAAAATATGACAACATTCTATAAAGACTTCTGTCATTAAATTGAAGACAGTTTTCACCTCATTGATGACATATATCAGAACATTGATGCCATAATTAATCAAACGATAATTTTTTTCTGAAATTGCATTCAATCTAAAGAAATAGACTCTAAATCAAATCTGTAACAGCAAATCTATTTAACAAAATATTTTAAAAATTCTAAAATTGGAATAATTTAAAAAAGAAAAAAATTATGGCGGAGTTAATACAAGCTTCGTCGTAGCCGTTTACAATAGCCTGTGTTGTTATAACTATTTGACATTGTTAACATTACTTAAGATGCATTTTAAATTTTACTTCAGTATAATTTTATACTATGTATTTCTTTTTAATAGATTTTCAAAGATAAATTGTTAAATGAACAAGCGCACCACCACTCTTACTCATGCAAGTTTGCTGCTTAAGTCTTTTGTTTGTCATAACATTTAACTGAGGAATTTAAATTATTTTCAGTTTGTTTTGCAATCTTAGATTGTGCGAGTGTATTATGACAATTGTTTATGAAATTCTTGGAAAAAAAACAAAACAAAAAGCGTCACACAGGCAGCAAAATCTTATGCAAGAGATTGTTAATAACACTTGTACACTATTAGTTCTACCTTATCATTATACAGCATTAACATTCTTGTCTCAAACATATTCAATGATCTTGAACACATTCAAGATCTAAATAATAAATGAATCATTATAGAAATATGTACAACTAGTACAGTGGTTATATAAAATAATATTATTCGATTGTTTAGCCTGCAGAATTAATTCTAAGACTAAATACGGATTAAACAGCATTAGTGGTATAAAAAAAAATTCTTTTAATTTATAAAGAAAGTATTTCAACTTTTGTCTCTTTAAAAGATTTCTCCTTTTAATATTTTTTTAAAGAATAAACAAAATAATCAGTGTATTATTCTTGAGCTTAAGCTGAAATTAACATTTTAAATTCTGTCCCAAAATCTAGCATTAAAACACAACCGGTTCGGGGTTTTTATATTCATATTCATAACAGCATTATCTCAGTTTCACAAATAAGATAATGCCTACAAATACCTTAAAAAAAAAACATTTAACAAAAATCCAAAAATCTTTTACTTAACTTTCTGTTCTTAATACAACTGTCCACTACAAGAATTTATTGTTGGCTTAAGGTTATTTAACATAAATTTCTACTTTTAATGTGGAATTTTTTTGTGGCCTTAACAACAAAAGCAGCAATTAAAATCCCATATAATTTATAGAAGAAAAAACAACGAACACAATTAATTAGCGGAAAAATTTGAATACAAGAAATGGGTAATAAATAAAACAAACAAAAAGTGTGTAGTAGAGTTCACATTCGAAGCCTTAAAGGTTAAACAAAATTTTAATTTAAAACAAAGAAACTGACATAAACATAAATTATCAAAATTCCACAACAATAAATTATTAACAAAAAAATTATGTTTTTTTTTTTAATAATTTAGACAACAAAATAAATTTGCTGGTACAAAACCATCATCAAAAATCAAAGAACTTGGCAAAACTTGGGCTTAAAATAAATTTTATTCCACTTATAATCGAAATATTTGGACATGTTCGATTTGTTTCCAATATCTATGTCCTCATCTGCATTGGATGGTTATAGTTTTTTCAATATTTATGTCAATATCTATGTCGATTTTAATGTCATGCTAATAACCTATCTTGGTCTATAGAACGCCTTTTCTTATGAACTATTTCTATCTCTGTAATGCTACATTAATGGTTTTTTTTATAATTTTAATATAGAGGAAATATCGAAGCAGACCACTTCCTTAATTGGTCCCTTTTCGACCCCCTTCCGTCCTCCATGATTATAGATAACTGAAATGTAATTACGGCAACCTTACCCTCATAGAGTCGCGTGCTACAACCAGCTTTTAATCTTCACTTTAATCATTTCAGACTGTCGACTGGTAACTGTCGGTCGGTCTTCTTTCTCATCACCCAGTCGTGTAGCTATGTTGCTTTGTTGGCTTCAAAATATTATGTGTATTTTATTTTTGACAGTTTGTAGTCGGCATCCTGATGTTGTCTATGTGCTTAATGGATCTAGGTTTTAAAACAGAGATCTCATCTATTTAGGAATCAAACGCATTTAAAACGAGTAAAACTGCTATATTTGGCCGTGCCGAATCTTTTATACCCTTCACCACGGTGATTTTATTTTTACAGACATGTACAGCATTATCCATATTGTTGACTCTTTACTTAAATTAAATCGTATGAGAAAAATTCATTATTCATGCTTGAAAGAAATAGAAGACGAATGAAAACAAATTCCGTTGGCTACAATTGTCGCGTGTTGTCAGCTACATCTAAAACTCTGACATTGTTGTAGAAATACTTATTTTGCTTTTATAAAATTAAATAACTTTTTCAAAAAATTATAAATATTTCCTCCAAAACTTTTTGTTTCTATATGAATTTTTAATTTACAATTTTGTGACATTTTCTTTTGTTGAATAAAATAGAAATTAGCCTAAGTTGAAGACAGCCACAACGGTGGTCGTGTAGCCATGTAGCTTTGCTGGCTTAAAAATAATCGTTTACTTATAAACGTGTGTATTTTATTTTTGACAGTTTGTAGTCGGTATCCTGATGTTTTCTATGTGTTTTTTGTGAAATTTTTGTTTGAATCAAGGCGAATTTATATAAGGTGGCATCGCCGCGACAACAAATACAACACAAAAAACACCCACATGCATTTCGTTGTTGGTTACATGTACGACAGACGCCAAAAGCACTAATTAAAATATCACATCCAACAACTAAAAACACTTCTTCCTTACCTTTTCTGGTAGTATTTTGTATTTTTTTTTTTTTAATATTGAAACATTTTTTTTTAAAATAATTTAATTTTATTTCAATTTTTTTTTTTCGAATTTAAAAATAATAAACGAATTTTTGACAGCTGCCTGCCATGCACAAAAAAGTAAAGCGAAAATAATTAAATTCGCCGTGCTGCCACCAAGTAAAATAGATTCGCCTTGGTTTTAATTTTTCAAAAATTGTTTGTAAAAATATTTTTTTTAAATTTTTTGTAAAATTTTATTCAAAAAATTTTCGGAAAATTTTTTAAACAATTTTTAAAAAATTTTTTTTTCGAATATTTTTTTCTAAGATATCTTTTTGAAAATGTTTTGTAAATTATTTTGTAAATATTTTTGAAAAAAAAATTTTAATTGTTTTTTTTAAATTTAAAAAAATTTACTGAAATTTTTCTGTTAAATTTAGAACTTTTCTGCAATCTATATTGAGTTAGGATGGTCAAACTAAAGCAAAAATAAATCCTTACAAAAAAAATTTCCTCATATTGACCCGCCATGTGCCTTTTAACTGCTCCTCTTTACCAGTGGGTACTCTGTGGGTCCATTGGCTACCTCCAACGCAATTGTCTATTGCAACTGGCTATTGCATTCTATAAAGGTCTCTAATACAAATCAAAGCAGAAAACCCCTACCAATCTAAGAACAAACAAAAATCGACTCTCGCAGGGGGTTATTGATCCCCCGAGATCTCTATGTACTCCTTGCGATCTACCTGTCGCAATCTAATATTTATTTCACAAAAAAAGGCAAAAGATAATCATTAGATCCGAAAAAATTAACAAAAAAACCTGAAAAAAATATAGGTGGGCGTAGTTTTTTGCCCGCAGCCTCCAAAGGAATGAACCGATGTTGCTGAATTGTAATACCAAAATTTTCGAAACTATGCCTGACAGATTGGTGGGCTTCAATTTTTTGTATCTCTTCTGGTGCCTTGGCAAACGACATTACTAACCGAACACGAACAGTCAGACATCGCTTAATCAACTTCTCTATGTATAAGGATCCAGAATTATATACTTTATGGGGTCGGAAGTTAATATTGTAGAAATTACACACGGAATGATAAACTTATACATATATACCCTTTTCCTCCTGTAGTGAAGGGTATAAAAATAGCAAAATATTTTGGTTTTAAGCTAGATATGGTGAAGGTTATAAAAACGAAATTTGGTTAAAAATGTTAAAAAATCCAAAATTTTTAAAAAATCGAATTGATAAAAATCAAAATAAAATTTGATAAAAAATTAATATTTAAATCAATTTTTTTTTTTTTGTGGAATTCAAGCTAGATCTGGTGAAGGTTATAAAAACGAAATTTGTTTAAAAAATTTAAAAAATCCAAAATTTTTTAAAAATCGAATTGATAAAAATCAAAATAAAATTTGATAAAAAATTAATATTTAAATCATTTTTTTTTTTTTTTTTTGAATTTGACTACAAAAAGAAAATTTGCAAAAAAAGCAAGCATTTTGATATTTATTTTTATTGAGCCGATTTTTATATAAGAAATGTATCTATACACAACACTTATATGCCATAAAGTGTACCTTAAATCGTAAACAATATAATTCTATGTCTGAAATTACTAAGGTGAAGGGTATATAAGATTCATCATGGCCGCATGTATCTCTTTGTTATTAGTTTAAAATCAATTCGCCAAAAAAAATTTTTGTGAAATTCCTTTACCAAAAACCACTGAGAATAACAATCAAGCCAAACAAACTAATTGACATAATTGTTGTTTAGCTTAGTGTGTTTATTGAAGGGTAACTGCCCGACCCATGTACTCGTATTCACAAAGAATAACAACGATTTTTCACTTTTATTTTACAACTCTAACTAACTCATTAGTAATCTAAACTAGTTTCAAGTGATGGAGAGAGAGAGAGAGAGAGAGAGATAGAGAGAGAGAAAAAAATCACTGATTTCATTGAATTTCTTGTCAAGTAATGAAACTACAACTATAAATCTGCATATGTGTCTATGTCTAAGTCTATGCCATAAATAAGAAATAAATATTTCGTTTTTCTAAGCTGTAACTTTGAGGACCGTGAAATCTATGTACATGCTGGCATACGAGTTATTTGGAAATTTAAAAAAGATTGAAAGACAACACAAGAAAATATTTAAAGTGGGTTGGTACAAATGTCGAAAACATCTTAAGAATATTTTTTATTATTATTATTATTTTTGTTTTTTGTTTCTTTTTTTTTGAGAAATGATGAGTTAATGAATGCTGATGTTTTTCATTTTTCCTAATAGCAGAAAGCGCTTTCTGTAGGAGTGTTAAGGAAAAGAAGTGAAACTAATCAAAAAAATATAAGAAAATGACACTGACGCCAACGTTTTAAAAAAAAATACATCGGTGCTTGTAAACGTTTAAATGCAAAAATAATAAATTAAACATGAAATAATATCATGTACAAAACGTGTGTCTCTGATGACTGTCGTCGCGTCTGTCTAGCTGTGACTAGTGCCAGAATGTGTAGGCATTTGAATGAAATTGTATATGAGACCTTAAGGATTTTAAAACAAAATTATTTATCAATTTAAATAGTTTTATATTTTGCAAATTGCAAAGCATTTCTTTGACGTTAAATGAAGAATAATGAGATTTTTGAGGACAACTATCTCACATATAATAGTTTCCAAGAAAGCAAGTTAAACTGAATTTAACGACTTCATAAACACTTTGTAAACACTTTTTAAAGTCTTTTTAATTTCTTTGATTTAAACAGTTTACTAAGCAGTACTCCAGAAAAATGGTTTGTTTTAATTAAACGTTTTAATTAGATTTAACATACAATTTTAATTAAATTTTTAATTGAACTAATTACTTATTTTATTAGAATAATAATTTATTATTCCTTAATTGGCTAAATAATTGTATCAATCACCAAATTAATTTAATTAATTAAATCCCTTAATTGGTGTAAAAGAATTAATCTGTGTATTTAGCCTCTGTTTATGTTGTCTTCTTTATCTATTGCAGCAATTTGTGTTAATAGCCCTTCATTATGAGCAATAAAAACCCTAACAGCCCCAATCCTTAGGGACATTAGTATGGGGACTAA
Source organism: Phasia obesa (assembly GCA_949628195.1). Lineage (NCBI taxonomy): Eukaryota > Metazoa > Arthropoda > Insecta > Diptera > Tachinidae > Phasia > Phasia obesa. The sequence continues at coordinate 136,060,531 of OX451217.1, forward strand.
TTTAAACTTATTTTGTCAAATATAGTTTCTTAGATAATAAAAGACCAGCCGATCGAAAATTTATTGCATTGTTTTTAAAAAGGAAAAACACTTATTTTGTAAAATATTTCCGTGAAACCTAAAGACGAAAGGACAGATAATATAGTCTCGTAAAGAGGTTCTGAGTCGACTGATGTAAAAATTGGTTATAACTTTTTGGTACTGACTCAAATAAAAACGCTATTTTCAAGTCAATATACATTGAAATTTGTATATATGAAACTAGCTGTGCCCACACACGTTGTGTACGTCCTGACAATATTTTGTTCGATTTTGCATTGAAAGTAATACACACCAAATTGTAAGACTTTATATAAAGGTATCCCTTCCTGGAATAAAATTCTAAAATTCTAAACATTATAAAATATGTTTGAAATATTTTAATAACAATGTAATTCCCCAAAGTAAAAATACAAATATTTATTCAATTAGCTATTTGAAGTAATTTATATTTTGTGATTATTTTAAAACAGCGCCATCTGTTATGCAACCGTGTTTAAAATATCCCGCTTTCAATTCATATTTTGTCATTATTTTAAAACAACGCCATCTGTTGCGCAACATTGCTTAAAATATAGTGCTTTCAATAATAAAAGATGCCTAAAAGTATACAGTATCTTTAAATCGGTAAAAAATAGTCGGCGTACTTTCATTGCTTTTTCTCCACTTTCTCTTGGAAATAAGATATTTTTGCGGAAAAAAAGTATTCTACATTGTAATCTGGATACTAAGTTACCTCTCATAAATTTTTGTTAAAAGCCATCCAGTAGTTTTTACGTGATGCGAATACACATAAGTTACCAGTGGAAAAAAAGAGGTGTGTATAGATTTTCCTAATAAAAAACTTCTTGTGAGAAAGTCACTCTCAGCTCTTAAATACCAATTTGCAAAGAAGCAGAATATAAGATACTAGCTGTGCCTGCCACTTTTTCAGTGTCCTTGCAATATTTTTTCGATTTTGCTTTGAAATCAATCCACACCACCAAAGAACCCTACTTTTTTAGTGTTTCAGTTATGGTTTATGTATTTACTTTATTTAAAGGTTCTCTTCCCTACTAAAGATAAGTAAATACATAAACCATAACTGAAGCACTAACCGATATGTTTAAACTATGCATATCGGTTAGTGCTTAAACTATGCATATCGGTTAGTGCTTCATATGCATAGATTAAGCATATCGGCTAGTGCTTCAGTTATGGTTTATGTATTTACTAAATAAAGAGTCTCATCTTTACTAAAATAACTGCGTACTTTCACTGCCTTTTCACCACTTTCTCCAGAAAATAAGATATCCTATATTGAAATCAAGATACTAAGGTACCTCCTCATAGAATTTTGTTTTTACTTGATGCGAACAAAAAACAGAAAGTCAGACAGAGAGACAGAAAGACAAAAAATTAGTTACTATTTTATTATATGTATAGATTAGCTGCCTTTTGAATATGTCTATTAACAGTTGCATGATAGGCGACAACAAATGAGATTTCTGCAACACAAATAATATAATGTCCACTGTAATCTGTACACCATATTCTCTCTAACTATCGGTGATTTTAATCAACTTAATTAAGTATTGAGTAACTAACAGATGTAATACAAAGAGAATCGCAACAGTACCTTACTGCACCACCGCTTAAAAAGCTGCATGCATATCAAAAATCTTTGCAAGAGAAGTCTTAGACTACAAACATTGCTCTTACTGACTACCTCAACAGCCTGACCGATAGAGATTTTTATTTTTACAAAGAAATGCAAATTTTGATTGTTATCGATTACACTGTTTTTAGTAGAAAAAACTCTAGCCAGCTGTAGACAATTTCTTAAATTTATAGGAGTTTCTTTCACACAGATGGGTAAATTTACTGCTGTTGTTGATGATGACTATGTCTTAAAAAAAAAAAATTTTTAAATATTCTGTTTTTTCACACAATAAAAATCATCAAGACAAATTATAGCGTCGATCACTAAATGCAAATGTTATCTAAAGGAGTGTCTTCTTGTAAAAATGAAGCTTGTATTATACTTTTTTTAAACATTAACGCATTTCCCAGTCGACTATTTAACATTTATTAATAGGAAAAAATAATTCATAACACCCTAGCTTGGATAAGAGTCCGACAGTCGATTTTATGCCGCTTCCAAAAATCAGCTTTTTTTTCTGTCATTACAATTGAATTTGAAAACAACAACTGGTTCCAACTGTGGATAATGGAGCAATATCAATATTAAAGGCATCACTATCAATGATCTTTTGAAATTACCCTTTCCTCTAGGAAGGCTCGTTATATAAAAGGTAAGGATTGTAATGTCCAAAACTAAAAGCTTTAACTCTATTACATCTATATCTTCTATAGGCAAGTGAAATTAGCTAAACCCCATAGAATATACAAATTTATTTTATTTTTTTGTCCCACTGTGCCGCGGAAATAAATTTATACTTTTGCTTAATTAACAAAATTTTGCTAAATTTAAATATATAATATTATTTATCAAGGTTGATTATATCTTCACAATTATAGACAACACGCTCAGTCAGACTGATTGATCATATGCCATGTTTTGCTTTGAAAGTGTTTGTTGCTTAAGTCTTTTGTTTTTTATTTTGTTTGGGGGGGTGGTGGTGGTGAGTTTTGTAGGTGTTGGTCTGCATTAAAGAAAGAAATTATTTTAACAATGCATGGCAATGTTTAACATTGTGTGAAATTGCTTTAAATTATATATCTAGGGACTTGTGGCAAAACGACTTAAGTCGACTTAAGAAAAAAATTTTTTTTTTCAAAAAGTAAATTTTTAAAAGCTTGTATTTTGAGCAAAATATATCCATTTTCACGATATAAAAATTTTGTTCAAAAAAATAAATAACTAATATCCTGATTTGTTTAGCATTAAAACATTTTTTTTTTTTTGCTTTCCTGAAAATTTTGCATATTATATTTAGGTTGTAGGGTGCAAGGTCCCTTAATATGATTTCAATTTAGTAAAAATAAGAATTTAAGAATTTATGATTTATTTTTTAAAAGGCAATACTGTCTGCGTAGCTTTTTGCTTGTCTGCAGAAAACACAAAGTCTTTTGCAAGAATCGAACCCACAACAATAAGACTGATAGACTACCAATCGGTGTACTAAAGCACTCAATAAATACAAATAAATATAAATATACAAATAAATAGAATATTATATTATATAACTTAATATTCGCCTCTTTTTAAAATTAGAATTCGTATTATTTTTTTTTTAGATAAATTTAATATCAAATTGATTTCTACTTTCAACCATTTTTTCGCTATTTATTAAACATTTTGTTTTATAGGTTTTTAATTGCAACACAGTCTTGACCTGCAGCATTAAATATATGTGTTTCTGTTTTATTAGTTACTAACTGTGCCCACATACGTTGTGTGCGTCCTGGCAATATTTTTTTCGATTTTGCTTTAAAAGTTATCCACACAAAATTGTAAGACTCCTGCGTATTTACTTTATATAAAGGTACCCATCCCTGGATAAAATTCTAAAATTCTTGAAATTATTGTGAAGCTCTTTAAAAGGTGTTTTAAATATTTTTATAACAATGTAATTCCACAAAGTAAAAATACAAATCAAATACAAATTTTATATATTTTGTGATTATTTTAAAACAGCGCCATCTGTTGCACAACTATGTTTAAAATATCCCGCTTCAAATTTACATTTTGTCATTAGTTTAAAACAGCGCCATCTGTTGCGCAACCATGTTTAAAATATCCCGCTTTCAATTCATATTTTGTTATTATTTTAAAACAGCGCCATCTGTTGCGCAACCGTGTTTAAAAATTAAAAGATGCCTTAAAGTATACAGTATTTTTAAATCGGTAAAAAAAAATTCGGCGTACTTTTACTGCTTTTTCTGCACTTTCTCTGGGATATAATATATTTTAGCGCAAAAAAGTATCCCATATTGGAATCAGGATATCAAGGTACCCCTTCACAAAATTTTATTAAAATACATCCAGTAGTTTTTACGTGATGCAAACACAGACACAAAGACAGACAGACAGAAAATGAGTTACTGTTTTATTATATGTATAGATTCAACTGAAATGTCCCACTGTCCGGTGTAAAAAAAAGGAGGTGTGCATAAATTTTCCCAATAAAAAATATCTTGTGAGAAAAACATCCCCAACTCTTAAAAATAAATTTGAGTGGGTTCAAAGCAACAGAAAAGAAGCAGATTATAAGATACTAGCTATGCCCGCCACTTCGTCAGCGTCCTTGCAATATATTTTACGATTTTACTTTGAAATCAATCCACACCACCAAAGACCCCTACTTTTTTAGTGTTTCAGTTATGGTTTATGTATTTACTTTATTTAAAGGTTCTCGTCCCTACTAAAAATAAGTAAATGCAAAAACCATAACTTAAGCACTAACCGATATGTTTAAACTATGCATATCGGTTAGTGCTTCATATGCATAGTTTAAGCATATCGGTTAGTGCTTCAGTTATGGTTTATGTATTTACTAAATAAAGAGTCTCATCCATCTTTATTAAAATAAATGCTTACTTTCATTGCTTTTTCTCCCCTTTCTCTGAGAAATAAGATATTTCTGCGAAAAAAAAAGTATCCTATATTGGAATCAGCATACTAAGGTACCTCCTCACAAAATTTTGTTAAAATCCATCTAGTAGGTTTTACGTGATGCGAACACAAAAAATGAATGACAGACAGACAGGAAGTGAGTTACTATTTTATTTTATAGATAGATTTTCTCAAATATCTTGTCTGCATTTTAACTTTCATTTTTCGAATTTCTTTATTAGTTGCCTCTAAATACAAGACGACACCTTCTTTTTAGAAAATATTTTTTTTTAATTTTATATTTTTAATATTTAAATTCCCTGTGTCTTCATTTAAATAAGTATGAAGTAAAACAGGTTTAGATTTTTAATACATCAGGTCAGTCAAATTAAAAAGAAAGCATAAAAGAAATCTTAAAAGAAATATGACCGCATTAACAGGGACAGGGAAATAGTTTACAAATTAATGAAAGAGGCAGCATAATAAAGTAAATTTGTTGTTAAAAATTTCATTAATAAATTTAAACTTATTAAACACACATACACATATAAATTTGAAAATGCTTTTCTATTTTAAATCTATTCAGATTTTATAGTTTTATATAATTTTTTTGTTTCACATTCTTAACATCAATTGATGTTTGCCTTGTTCTTAATAAAGTTTATTTTCTGAACACAGAACATTTCGAATGCTAGTTGCAGTAATGAAAAATTCTATAATAATTGCATCGCAGTTAAGCAATAATAAATTTATTTTTAATTATTTATATGTCACATAAGTATGTACAAGTATGTGTAATAGACTAATGAGGGACATGTCAGCAAACATATAAACAGCAAAAAGAAAAAAAAACTATAAATATAGATTAATTTATAAAAAGCAACTAAGAATCAATGAGTAAAGAAAAAAACTACACATAATTTTTATGTTTCACATCTAAAAAAATTTGTCTAGAAATAGAGCAGCCATTGAAAATTCATGGAAACTGATGAAGTTTTAGAAATAGATATTGACATTATTATTAACGAATATAAATGTTGATACTACTAGGTGATCCTTTTAGAGGAGGTTTCTTGTTCACAGTCCTTGTTTTGCAAAACACACTTGGCTTGTATCATACTCTCATCTTATTTCTATTCAGTATTGTTTGACAATTCATAACAGAGAGATACGCAGCGCAACAATGCACAGAGGGATATTTTGCCAATCTACTCGGACATTAAGCCAAATATTATATTTGAGAAATGTAAAAATTTAACAACGCAGATCAACAGACAACAAAATTCTGTATCGTTCAATGAATTTTCATGGCTTTTGCTTAAGATTTGTCATTTTGGGACCGTGTTAAAATCAGGAAACTTGAGTAAATCGCATACGTTTTTATTGACTTTATACGATTTTTGAGAGGCTTGCCATATATTTTATTGTGGCTAAACGAATAAAGCTTTTATAATAATTTTATTTTCTGTGAAAGATTATATTAGCAGCTGCTTATATTAATTTTTAGAAAAATTTTAGTTTAAATTTTTATAAGAAAAAATTTCGTTCGAAATTAAACAAAAAAAAAATGTTTTTTTTTTTTTTGTTCACTTTTTTGACAAAAAAAACAAAGTGACAAGGTTGTTGAGTGTGAGGGCCATCGTGATCCTAAAAATGTTATATATCACTATAAAATATACGATCTCTACTTTTATACTGTAGAAAAAAAAAAAGTTAAACGTTTTTGGCCAATTTTTTACAATTTTTTCCAAATTTCACTTTTTTTTTTGTTTTTGCTCATGTTGCCTGGGTAGATACGAGTAAGAAACCTTTTGTCGGCCCTAAAATGTTATTGGTTTCTAAGTTGTTTTAAATAGATAAATTAAATACTATAAAGTAATAAATTACAAAAATGACTTTTATTAATATTCTTCTCTTTGCCATAAAATCTTAAAAATTAATAATTTCGGAAATTAGCAAAAAATTTAAAAAAATTCACATGGATGTTTCGGGGTGGATGGGATTGGAGGGATACCTCTACCTGCCCATAAAAACTCAAAAATTTTATTTTTATGGTATTAAGGCGTATTTAATCCATTTCTTTTAATAATTACATTATTTTTGCAAGTAATATTTTATGTCACTGCCCACAAAAGGGGGAGGGGAGAAAAATTGCATTTTAGAATCTTCAGTGTCCAGGTTTAGGTTGTTAAACATTCGCTGACTATAAAAGTTGCATTTGCTAAACAAAAGTATGGGAAAACTTTAAAAAAATGAATTTTTCGAAGGTAGGATTAGTTCTTCTACGGGGAATTTTTTTCTCCTTGGTCCGGTTTTGCTTTTTTTATAGATTTAATAGCCTATGACCATAAAAGATTTTTCTGCCCAGTTTCATTAATCTCAGTAAATTTTTAGAGCCAACAATATTTAAAACATTTATGTCCGGCTAGATTGACAAAATACCCCTATGTGCGAAGTACCTGCTCGGCCTGAGCCACCTCACCCATGTTCATACTACTATGGATTTTATGTACAATCCTTGGCGCGACTACCTCTTGCAGGCGATCGGAATATTTGGCATCATTTGTGTTGGTGCGTCTACAAAGCAAGTCAGTAAACCACTTTGTAACCATTGAAATTTAGGGAGGTGGGGTCTTCAAATTAGTTATCAAGTCATTCTGTGGTTTCGGTGATGGTTTGTTTTTTAAGAGGAGTAATACTCAGGCAATTATTGCCTATGTAAGCCATGTTATTTCCTTTGGAAAGGGTTATGAGTAGATAAGACTAATGGTTAGTGTGATAGTAAAGCTTAACTTATGGCAACACTGCATTTGCACGTTATGATTAATTTTAAAACAGTGTTGCTGCAGCGCCTCTGGTGTTATGTAGGCGTATTAGTTTGAATCTTAGCATAGTCAATTTATAATTATTTTACTTTGCTGGAAATTTATATTTTTCAATTTTCGATAAAATTAATATGCGTGTCGTCATTATTCCAGAGAAAGACAAGAGTTAACAAAAAAGGCCGCTAGTTTTAATTTTATTTTAGAGCCACTCGATCTATTAAAACACGGGGTGATGGTGTTGATTGGTTACTAGGGAAGAATTTTATTATGTTTTTAATACCAAAGTTTTCATTTAAATCTTGTTCATTTCTGATCGATTGCCGAATTGAAATAAACTCCCTGCAGAGATCTTTCCTCTAAATGTTGAGCTTAAAATTGAGTGGCTCATTTCTATTACAAGGTCCCCAAACTTCATATTTCTTACGACTAGTGTAGGGGTATTTGGTTTTTAGTTAAAAATATATGAAATAAATATGAATTTACAAATCCAGAAAAACCAAAACAAAAAAAAACAAAATTTTTTACTACTATATTCAAACAAAATATTGTCAGGACGCACACAACGTGTGTGTGGGCACAGCTAGTTAATTAATAAAATGATATTGATGAACTTTTACAATTTTTATTTTTTAAATCATTTTTACTACTTTTGTATAATTAAGTCTTGACGCATTCCCGGTTCTGCTTTGACATTCAATTACTTTTAATGTTTAAAAATGTTGTAAAGGCAACGCCTAAAACGCCTGCTCTATATAAAAGTAATAACTTTAATTATAACTTTAAGTTAATTGTTTATATAACAGATTTATGTATGTACGAGTATATGCAATATAAAATGGCATGAAGCATTTCACAAAAACATTAGTAATTCAAATTTGCTTTCAAAGCTTAAGCATTATTAATTTCATAATGACGGGTTACAGACCGACACGCAGACAGACAATCACTACAAAAGTTTGCTGAATATAAGCGAAAATAATTAAAATGCAATTTAATTTAGAAGAAAAAAAAACTTCAAATGATAATTGGCATTTGATATGAAAACTATAATGAGATCATAAAATCTGACACTTTATGAAAAAAAAAAATAAAGTAAATTTATTTTAAAGATTTGAAAGAAAAGAAATCAAACTTACAATAAGTCTTACAATAGCGATAATAGCTAAAGCTGACTGAAGGACAGACGCTAAGGCAGACAGACAAGTGTATAAAACATATAGACATGCACATTCAAACACATTCATGCATATTTATGTTTACCTCGATACAGTCATGGTGTTCTTGTTGTTCCTTTCGTATGTTGAGTGTCTACAGATACATTTAAGAGTAACAAAATGTTGCCGAGATATTGAAAGTTGTTAGTTGGGTTAAATATTTTGAATACGGTAGTAAAAAATTGAGTTTTTTATTTTTGTTTTTGTTTTGCTGGATTTGTAAATTTATATTTATTTCAGATATTTTTTACTAAAAACCAAATACCCCTACACTAGTTGTAAGAAATAATAGAAATGAGCCACTCAATTTTAAGCTCAACATTTAGAGGAAAGATCTCTGCAAAGAGTTTATTTCGATTCGACAATCGATCAGTAATGAACAAGATTTAAATGAAAACTTTATTATAAAAAACATAATTAAACTCTTCCCTAGTAACCAATCAAAACCATCACCCTGTGTTTTAATAGATCGAGTGGCTCCAAAATAAAATTAAAACTAGCGGCCTTTGTTTTAATTATTATCTTTTATTGGAATACTGACGACACGCTCATGTATTTTATCGAAAATGGAAAAATAATTGTAAATTATCTATGCTAACATAACACCAGAGGCGCTGCTGCAACACTGTTCTAATAATAATCATAATGTGCAATTGGAGTGTTGCCACAAGTGAAGCTTTACCACGAGTATCATATTAACCATCTGTCTTATCTACTCCTATCTCTTTCCAAAGGAAGTAACATGGTTTATATAGGCAATAATTGCCTGAGTATTACTCCTCTTAAAAAAAACCATCACCGAAACCACAGAATGACTTGATAACTAATTTGAAGACCCCACCACCATAAATGGCAATGGTTACAAAGTGGTTTACTGAGTTGCTTTGTGGTCGTACCAACATAAATGATGCCAAATATGCGGATCGCAGACAAATGGTAGTCGCGCCAAAAATTATCGATCAAATCCATAGTGGTATGAAAATGGGCAAGGTGAGTAGGTACAACGTGCTTAGGGGTATTTGGCCAATCTAGCCGGACATAAAATTTTTAAATATTGTTGGCTCTAAAAATTTACTGAGATTAATGAAACTGGGCAGAAAAATCTTTTATGGTCATAGGCTATTAAATCTATAAAAAAAAAGCAAAATCGGACCAAGGAGAAAAAAATTCCCCTTAGAAGAACTAATCCTACCTTTGAAAAATTCATTTTTTTTAAGTTTTCCCATACTTTTGTTTAGCAAATGCAACTTTTATAGTCAGCGAATGTTTAACAACCTAAACTTGGACACTGAAGATTCTAAAATGCAATTTTTCTCCCCTCCCCCTTTTGTGGGCAGTGACATAAAATATTACTTGCAAAAATAATGTAATTATTAAAAAAACAGGACTACATACGCTTTAATACCATAAAAATAAAATTTGCAAGTTTTTATGGGCAGGTAGAGGTATCCCTCCAATCTCATCTACTCCGAAACATCCATGTGAATTGTTTTAAATTTTTTGCTAATTTCCGAAAATATTAATTTTTAAGATTTTATGGCGAAGAGAAAAATATTAATAAAAGTCATTTTTGTAATTTATTACTTTATAGTATTTAATTTACCTGGGAATAATTAATTTATTTATAACTAGTTGTGCGCGCCACTTCGTCAGCGTCCTTATTTTGCTTTGAATTTAATCCACTTTAAGACTCTTAATTTTATAGGACTTTGGATTTGGTTTGTGTATTTACTTTATATAAAGATACCCACCCTTGGGTAATTACTCACAAATATAGGCTTTATATAAAAATCTAAAATCTGTATAAAATTCCAAAATTATTGTAGAGTACTGTAAATAGTGTTTGAAATTTCGCGCTGACAAAAATAAAAGTTGCTGCCAAGTTTGCAGTACCATTGAATCGGTGAAATTGCGTACTTTCACTACTTGTTGTCCCACTTTCTTTGAAATCAGATATATTTACAGGGGAATAATATCCTATATTTGAAACATAATACTAAGGTATCTCTCCGTAAAATTTTATTATAATTCATCCAGTAGTTTTTACGTGATGCGAACACAAACGTCTGTCTGTTTGAAAATCAGAGTTTCATTGTATACATATATAGATAATTACTTATTTATATTAGTAACAATACATTTTATTTAAAATAATAATAATTAATTTAATAATTATTTTAAAAATAAAAACAAATTAGAAACCAAAAATATTTTATGACCGACAAAAGGGTTTCTTACTCGTATCTACCAATGCAAAATGAGCAAAAACAGAAAAAAGGTGAAATTAGGAAAAAATCACAAAAAAAATGGCGCAAAAATGCGCAACGGTTTTTTCTACAGTATAAAAGTAGAGATTGTAAATTTTATAGTGAAATATAACATTTTTAGGCCCTCACTCTCAAAAACCTTTTCACTTTTTTTTTTTTTTTTGACAAAAGAGTTAACAAAATAATCTTTTTTTTAATTTCGAACAAAATTTTTTTATCATAAAAACATAAAATAAAATTTTTCTAAAAATTAATATAAGTAGCTGCTAATATAGCCTTTCACAGAAAATAAAATTATTACAAAAACTCTATTCGTTTAGCCTCAAAAAAATATATTGATAGCCTCTCAAAATCGTATAAAGTCTATAAAAACGTACGCGATTTACTCAAGTTTCCTGATTTTAACACGATCCCAAAATGACAAATCTTAAGCAACAGCCATGAAAATTCACTATACGATACAGAATTGTTGTCTGTTGAGCTGCGTACTTAAATTTTTAGATTTCTCAAAATTGATTTTTGGCCTAATGTCCGGCTAGATTTGCAAAATACACCTCTGTGCATCGCATAGACGCCTGTAGTCCAATAATGGCTAAAAGTTGTCCCTTTTAAACTTAATGCGCTGGACATATAGAAAGTTACAGAATAATTAAACTGCCCTCGTATCTTAATTGGGGATATTTTGTCACTTGATTGAATGATTGCAATAATGATCACCTGTGTGTTATTGTGTTAGTTTTCTTATTTCGGCAAGTTCTTTTCTGTTAGACCGACAATTTTGATTGTTAAAGCTGACGTTGCATAGAGAAAATCAGTGACGAAATGTGTATGACTTGGGGTCTTCGGAATGACCGAATGGCAAAGATCCAAAGATCGTAAAAAGCTGCCATCGATCGCTAGAACTTGGAACTATGAAAATTAGCGGTTTAAAATTTTTCGCTGAATTACTCCCATTGATCTAGCGAACTGTCATGAATTGGAGTTAAAGCCCAAATTAGTATCCTAATGATTTTTGAAAACCCTCTTTCTTAAACCTATTTCGTTTTTAAGACAGCACTATCGCGAAGCTCTTGGCTTGTCTGCAGAAAAGAAAAAAACCCAGGATCATTGGCGGGAATCAAACCTGCAACCCTCATACTGATAGATTAGCGTACTACTAATCCGTCTATCGAAGCACTCTTTTGGGTTTTAATTCAAAATTTACCCAATCACTTTAATCACTCGTCCGCACCATTAGTGATTAAATTAATGTTTTCAATGAGCCTCAGCCCTTGATTTGTTCATTCTTAAGCAACTGTCGATCGTAAACTGTCCAATGCATGACTTCTATGCTACTTTTTTCCAACCTCTACTTATCAATCAAGCTGGGTGCCCCCCGAAAAACTGCTTAAGTTTTGAAAGGCAAATTGAAAATGGGTCTAAAACAGCAGTATCCCTCCTTTACAAATATGAATTGCCGATGCAAGCCTAATATTAAACGGTTGGTTATTTCAGCCTTTATTACCGAATGTAGGGTACAACTCTATGTAATTTTGTAAACTCGTTTTCAAATCTAAAACTTTACTTACCACAAACTAACAAACAGCAGAAACCCACTTTGCAAATTTGAAATTGTGGTTAAAGTTTAAAGTTTTTTTTTCCTTTTTTTATTTCAGCAAAAAACTTATTAAAAAAAAATAAGAAAAATTCAAAAAAACCAGTTTTTAATTTTAAAATGTTGAAATATTTATTTGTATGTGGGTTTGTTGTTAAGTTGGTATTTTTTAATTGATTGTTTGGAAAAAATATTTGAAATTTACCAACAAGTGTTTGCAAAAATATTTCTATGAATATAGGAAAAAATGGAAAAACTATGGGTGAAAAACCGAAAGTGAATTCAATATTTATGTTGCGCATAATAAAAATAGTCACCATCATAAAACAGGCAGGGGCTGCTGCCATCATACATATACATGCATACAAACAGTATTTTAGTTGGCTAAAATAGTTTGTGTTATCGCAATGTTTAATAGCAACTTAAAGTTTAATAACCATTAGCATGTTTTAGCAGTTTTATTTTAATCTCGTTTTTTATTTTTTTTTTTATAATTTTCAATTTTCAATATTCGAAATTCGATTTTTTTTTTGCTTGCCTCGGTATAAAGTTTATGGCCAAAATGTTGATGAACTTGTTTATTTAGCTTTGAGTTTTAATGAAATTTTAATACAGATGGTTGGGGGGTTTCTAAGAAAATTGATTTATTGCATTTATTTTAAAGAAGAAAAAATAAATAAAATTTCCAATAAAAGCATAGTTATGCTATAACACCTGTGTGTATGAACAGGAAAACTATAAATGCATTTGACATAAGCAGGAGTTTCCATAAAGCTGTTTACCAAAAAAAAAAACAATATTACGTCCACCAGTTATTCAGCTTGGAATGTTTTCCTGTGGACAAATCTCTTTTAATGTTAATTAATTTTATAACCGGTGGGCTGCATAAGATTTCCTTAAAAAAATCAAGGTATTTACTTCCTTGAAAAACAAGGTGTTTCTTTAAAAACAGCAAGCAATATGTTGGATGGTCAAAAATTATATAAAGTATTTATAATACTAGTTACACATGATGCTTAACACCAGTACTTTTGGTAAAAGCTTTTTTTACTACAAGGTACTTTTAATAAAAGCTATTTTTACTAAAAGGTACTTTTAATAAAAAATACTATTAGTAAAAGATACATAAAATAAAAGTTACTTTTAATAAAAGGTACTTTTAAAAAGAGGTACTATTAATAAAGGATACTTTTTACAAAAAATACTTTTTATAAGACATTTTTTAATAAAGCTACTTTTTATAAAATATACTTTTTATACAAAATACTTTTTATTAAAAATACTTTTTATTAAAGATACTTTTTACAAAAGATACTTTTTTGTAAAAGATACCTTCTTTTAAGAAACTTTTTATAAAAGATACTATTTTATAAATGATACTTTTTATTAAAAATAATTTTTATTAATGATACCTTTTATTAAAGATACTTTCAATAAAAGATACTTTTTATAAAAGATACTTTTTATAAAATATACTTTTTATTAAAAATACTTTTTATAAAAGATACTTTTTTATAAAATATACTTTTTATAAAAGATACCTTCTTTTAAGATACTTTTTATTAAAGATACTTTTTTGAAAGATACTTTTTATAAAAGATGCTTTTTTATAAAAGATACTTTTTATAAAAGATACTTTTTATAAAAGATACTATTTTATAAAAGATACTTTTTATTAAAAATAATTTTTTATTAATGATACCTTTTATTAAAGATACTTTTTATAAAAAATACCTTTTATAAAAGATACTTTTTATAAAATATACTTTTTATTAAAAATACTTTTTATAAAAGATTCTTTTTTATAAAAGATACTTTTTATAAAAGATACCTTCTTTTAAGATACTTTTTATGAAAGATACTTTTTATAAAAGATACTTTTTATTAAAGATACTTTGTATTAAAGATACTTCTTATAAAAGATACTTTCTATAAAAGATACTTTTTATAAAAGGTACTTTTTATTAAAAATACTTTTTATTAAAAATACTTTTTATTAAAGATACTTTTTATAAACGATACTTTTTTATAAAAGATACTTTTTATAAAAGATACCTTCTATTAAGATACTTTTTAAAAAAGATACTCTTTTATAAAAGATCATTTTATTACAGATACTTTTTAAAAAGATACTTTTTTATAAAATATACTTTTTATTAAAGATACTTTTTATAAAAGATACTTTTTAAAAAACATACTTTTTATAAAAAATACTTTTTATTAACAATACTTTTTTTTAAAGATACTTTTTATAAAATATACTTTGTATAAAAGATATTTTTAATAAAACATATTGCTCAAAAAAGATACTTTTTATAAAAGACACTTTTTTATAAAATATTTTTTATAAAAAATACTTTTGATAATAGATACTTTTTTTAAAAGATACTTTTTTATAAAAGATACTTTTTATAAAAGATACTTTTTATACAAAATAATTACTTTTTATAAAAAAAAAACTTTTTATTAAAAATACTTTTTATTAAAGATACTTTTTTAAAATATACTTTTTTATAAGAGATACTTTATATAAAAGATACTTTTTATAAAATATACATTTTATCAAAAATACTTTTTATTAAAGATACTTTTTTGAAAGATAAAATATACTTTGTATAAAAGATATTTTTAATAAAAGATACTTTTTATAAAAGATACTTTTTATAAAAGATACTTTTTATAAAAGATACTTTTTATACAAAATACTTTTTATAAACGATACTTTTTATTAAAAATACTTTTTATTAAAGATACTTTTTTAAAAGATACGTTTAATAAAAGATTCTTTTTATACAAAATACTTTTTATAAAAAATACTTTTTATAGAAAATACTTTTAATAAAAGATACTTTTTTTAAAAGATACTTTTTTATAAAAGATACTTTTTATAAAAGATATTTTTTATAAAAAGTACTTTTTATTAAAAGTACTTTTTATTAAAAATACTTTTTATTAAAAATAATTTTTTATAAAATTTAGAGCAATTCACGTGTGGCATTACCTTTAACTGTGTCATCACTAGATCTTCTTCCTAAAGTGATCTGAAAGGCTTGACATAGGGGAAGATCTAAGTTTGCTGGAGTAAATTCTCAAGCTGATGAAAATTGATATACTAAAACTTCAAGTAGAAAAGGGTCTTTTGTTACAGGTACTAAATAATATCTTTAAAGTAACTTTTGATAAATGGTACTTGATAAAAGGTGTTTCTATGAAAGGTATTGGAGTATTTCATATTTAATTTTTTTTTTTTTTCAATGCCTTAACAAACAAGATGGTTAATTACCGCAAACTGTTATAAATCAAAAACACTTGCAAATTTGCGTAAAATGTGAAAAGAAATAAAAACAAAAAAACGCAACAACACAAAAGTATTGATTAGTTTTCTTTTAAGCCGGCACAATAAATCTACATCAATGGTTCGTTAAAAAATACGAGTTTGAGAAAAATAAATTACATTTTTCCATCTCATTCGTTATAGTTAACAAGACAAATAAAAATTTACTTTCAATTTTAGATGAATATTTGTTTAAATTATTTGAAAAAATAGGGGGGTCTAGCACTTGATTTCATGTTGCAATAAAATTTGCTTAAATCTATGCGAGTGAGTTCAACAAGTACAATTATTTGAATGGAAAAATGTGTATCACTTTTTTATTTCTACTCTTTCTTATTGCCAATTTGTTAATCAGCTTAAAAATACAAATTCAGGTTAAAAGAGCAGTATTTGATTTGGTTTGTGGCATGCAACAGAAAAAAAACTCTAAAATAAATTGCATTATAATGAGATATTGAGGTTTTAAGGTGAAATTTTCAAATAAAAAATCAATAAATATTTGTGTTTTTTTTTTTATTATGAAACAACTTAATTGTAAATGTACGTAAATTGCATTTTTTATTTCTTAAATTTGTTAATTATTAGACAATAGTGTATAATTAAATCATTTGCTTACATCTAAAGCATTTTATTTTCACTTTCACTTACAAATTTGCCTCTAAACTTCCAACTCAATAATAACAATAGTATGGATGGATGGTGAGGCAAGTAACGTAAGTACGTGCATACATACATACATATGTATGTACATCAAGATATTTACATGCCTTGAAAAAATTACATATATGCCCAAACATGCTTTCGTTCCCTTGCTCCAATTCAAAACATTTTTTATCAGTAAGCAAATACCAAACAAGTCCTCTTACTTTCATACCATGACCGTTTAAACTTTATCTTACACGCGGCAAGAAATTGTTGAAAAACAACAATTACAATATTTAAATTGTACAATATATACAATTTTGAATTGGCTTAAAAGAAGACACTTAAGTAACGAGTGATTTTTTAAGAGCTTGAGAACTTTTTTTTAAAAAAAAAACGCATAAAATTTGCAAAATCTCATCGGTTCTTTATTTGAAACGTTAGATTGGTCCATGACATTTACTTTTTGAAGATAATTTCATTTAAATGTTGACCGCGGCTGCGTCTTAGGTGGTCCATTCGGAAAGTCCAATTTTGGGCAACTTTTTCGAGCATTTCGGCCGGAATAGCCCGAATTTCTTCGGAAATGTTGTCTTCCAAAGCTGGAATAGTTGCTGGCTTATTTCTGTAGACTTTAGACTTGACGTAGCCCCACAAAAAATAGTCTAAAGGCGTCAAATCGCATGATCTTGGTGGCCAACTTACCGGTCCATTTCTTGAGATGAATTGTTCTCCGAAGTTTTCCCTCAAAATGGCCATAGAATCGCGAGCTGTGTGGCATGTAGCGCCATCTTGTTGAAACCACATGTCAACCAAGTTCAGTTGTTCCATTTTTGGCAACAAAAAGTTTGTTAGCATCGAACGATAGCGATCGCCATTCACCGTAACGTTGCGTCCAACAGCATCTTTGAAAAAATACGGTCCAATGATTCCACCAGCGTACAAACCACACCAAACAGTGCATTTTTCGGGATGCATGGGCAGTTCTTGAACGGCTTCTGGTTGCTCTTCACTCCAAATGCGGCAATTTTGCTTATTTACGTAGCCATTCAACCAGAAATGAGCCTCATCGCTGAACAAAATTTGTCACATTTGAACATTTCGAACCGAACACTGACTTTGGTAATAAAATTCAATGATTTGCAAGCGTTGCTCGTTAGTAAGTCTATTCATGATGAAATGTCAAAGCATACTGAGCATCTTTCTCTTTGGCACCATGTCTGAAATCTCACGTGATCTGTCAAATACTAATGCATGAAAATCCTAACCTCAAAAAAATCACCCATTATATGAAAAAAAAATATTTTTTTAAAAATGTATTATTTTATAAAAAGTACTTTTTATATGATATTGTTTCCTAATAAATACGATTATATAAGGTATTTTTTTTTTAAGTATATTTTTTAATAATACCTGTGCATAAAAGGTACCTTTTAATAAAAATTACTTTTTTTTATAAAAGATACCTTTTTAAAAAGTACTTTTTTATAAAAAAAACTTTCTTTAAAAGACACTTTTTATAAGAAATATTTTTTAAAAAGATGCTCTCTTATTAACGGTATTAAAAACATTTTTTTTATAAAAGGTTCTGTTTTATAAAAAAAATACCTTTTTATAAAACGTACTTTTTTAAAAAATACCTACTTTTTCTGTTTTATGCAAACACATTCTTTTAATCAGGGCCTCTCTTATTAAAGGTATTTTTTAAATAAAAAACTTTTTTCTAAAAGGTACTTTTTATAAGAGGCACTGTTTAATAAAAAGCTACTGTTTTATAAAAATATTTTTTATATGAATTTATAAAAAGGTACTATTTTATGAAAGGTATTTTTCAAATAAAAAACTTTTTTATATAAGGTACTTTTTTTATAAAAGAAACTATTTTATAAAAAAAATGCATTTTTATAAAAGGTACTTTATAAAATCCTCCTTTTTTCTCAAACTTTTTTATAAAAAACACTTTTTTAAAAATGTACTCCTTTATTAAATATATTTTTCAAATAAAAAACTTTTATATATAAGGTACTTTTTTATAAAAGATACTATTTTATATAAAAAAAAATACCTTTTTATAAAAGGTACTTTTAAAAAATTCCGTAGTTTTTTCTTAAACTTTTTATAAAACACACTTTTTTAAAAAGGTAGTCTTTTCTTAAAGGCATTATTTTACTTAAAAAAAAATTTATAAAAGGTACTTTTTATCAAAGGTAGTGTTTTATAAAAACACTTTTAAAAAGATATTTTTTTATTAAAGGTATTTTTTAAGTAAAACACTTTGTATAGAAAGCTTGGATAAAAAAAATCAATTTGTACTTTTTTTTAAGCCTACTTTTTTAAAAGAGTTTTATAAAAAGCAATTTTTTTTTAAAAGGTACTCTGTTATTAAAAGTATTTTTTAAATAAAAAAAAATTTATAAAATATACATTTTTAGAAAAGATACTGTTTTATAATAAATACCTTTTACAAAATTTTTGAGTAATTATTTTGAATGATTTTAAAAGTACTGAACAAAATAAATTGTTTTATAAAAGGTAGTTTTAAATCAGGATTTTTTTACAAAAGGTTCTTTTTTTAAAATGTAATTGAATATAAAACGTAGTTGTAGATAAAACGTACTTTGAAAGAAGTACTTTTTTAAAAAGGCGATTTTTTATTAAACTTACTTTTTTATAAAAAGTAGTTTTGTATAAAAGTTATATAAATGATGGGTACTGTAAACATACTTTTTAGAGTAAAGACTTTTTTAGAAAAGTTACTTTTTTCAAAGATACTTTAAAATTTTGTTGGTAAGTACTTTATCAAAACAGGTGATTTTCTAACACATGTACTTTCAGAAAAACGTACTTTTCTAAATGAGGTGCTTTTTTATAAACGAATTTCTTAAAACTACATTTTTTAAAGGTACCTTTTAAATTTTTTTTACTGTAAAAAAACCTACTTTTCTAAATAAGCTACTTTTTATAAAAAAAAAAATTTATATGTAAATTTTGTATAAGTACCTTTTTCGAAAAGGTACTTTTTTCAAACGTACTTTAAAATTTTTTTAACATGTAACTTTTCAAATCAGGTAGTTTTCTTGCAAATATACTTAAAAACACTTTCTATAAAGTTTTTCTTTAAGTTTTGTAAAGGTACCTTTTTGAAAAAGTTACATTTTTCAAAGTTACTTTAACATTTTTTAACAAGCACTTTTTTAAAACAGAGACTTTTCTAACAAAAATACTTTTTAAAAACCTAATTTTTTAAATAGGTGCTTTTTTATATAGGAATTTCTTAAGACTACATTTTTTAAAAGTACCTTTTTAATTTTTTTAGCGACTACTTTTTCAAAACAAGTACTTTTCTATTTTTTAAAAAACCTACTTCTCTAAATAAGGTGCTTTTAATACAGAATTTTTTTAAATCTAAATTAAGTACCTTTTTCGAAAAGGTACTTTTTTCAAGGGTACATAAAACTTTTTTTAACAAGTAACTGTTGAAAATAGGCACTTTTCTAACAAATATACTTAAAGAAAAAAAACTTCCTATACAGCTTTTCTATAAAAAGATTTTATAAATCTAAGTTTTGTAAAGGCCCCTTTTTAAAAGTTTTTTTTTCAAAGCTACTTTAACATTTTTTAGCAAGTACTTTTTCAAAACAGGCTCTTTTCTGATAAATATACTTACAAAAAAAAAAACTATTTTCTATTTAAAGTGTTTTTATTTTTGTGAGGGTCTTTCATACAAACATTTTGTAAAGGTACTTTTTTGGAAAGTACTTTGTATAAACGATACTTTTTTGGTAGAGGTATTTTTATGGGAGTTACTTTATTATAAAATGTGGTAAAATGGTAAAAATAAAAGGTTGTTTTAAAAAACGATAAAATTTTTATAAAGATACCCTTTAAAGTATATAGTACTTTTAAAAAAGTACTTTTTGTAATATTAAAATTATTATTAAGGGATTTTTAATTAAATACGTTTTTGACTAAAATATGTATAATTTTTAATATTTTTAGTTCACAGTCTGTCTTAAGCAAGGCGAATTCATACCAGGTGTGAGCAGTAGGACAACAACTACAACAAAACAACAACTTTGACATTAGATTAGCAGATAAGAAACAATATATTTTTTGACAAGACATTTACAAAAAAACCAGAGCAAAAAACAATCAGCTGGGCTATCGACTTCACCTGGTATGAATTCGCCTTGGTCTAAAGCAAACTTACATACCTTTTTTAAAACAACTGTGGAATGGTGTGTTAACACTTTTTTTAACACCTAAGATTTCTTCCGCTGTTTTGTCCATACAGACCAGAAAAAAGAAAATTTTTTTTAACTTTTTAATTTATGGAAGAAATTAATAAAATTATTAATTTACCGATAAACTTCAAACTTTATTAATAAAACATAAAAAAAAAAAACATCCGCTTCGACAAATATGTATTTGCGCATGTGTCTTTCTTTATATAATTAAAACTTGCAAGCATTTGGTAATATTTTGTTCAATTACCACTACAAGTGAATTTGAAATATTCTTGTTTTAAAAACGAGTATCTAGTTTCATTCTATTCAACTGTTAAATGACCTTGGCAAATAACTTTCAAACTGACAAAGATTCAATAAACGTTTACAGAGAATTTGTTTGAGTCGTAGTAAATTTTGAAAATCTTAAGATCTTTTCTAAATTGAAATACGTATGCAGTACGTTCAGAAGATACTTGCTCGTTTGCATGTAGGTATGTCTAGGTATGAGTGTAAAGAATTTTATGTACAATCTAAATTCATTTTTTTATATAATTTTATTTACAAATCAAGCATTAAGAAAAAATGTACGCAAACATTGCAAACATTTCATTACGAATAAATTATATGCCAAATGAAAATACCGGAGAATAATTGTTTAAGTAATGAAAAGAATTAATGCGCATATGCAACCGATTAAATCATTAAAAATTAAAACATTAAAAATTTATGATTTTTAATGGGGTACCCCTTGGCGTAGGAGGACATATTTTCTAGGGGGGGGGAGGTAAAACCACTTTTATTGGAAAATTGTATTATGAAAACAAAACTATAGTACAATTTTCAAAAATTGTGGGGGCAATAGCATGTCTGGAGGGGGCATGGAACGCCCAGAATGGCCTTCCTACGCCAAAGTAAGTACCTATACTTAAAAAAGGTATACTTTTAATTAAGTACTCTTTTTTTTAATTTTCTTTTAGAAAGTAACTTTTATAAAAAGTACCTTTCTTAAAAAGTAACTTTCATATAAAGTACTTTTTATAAAAAATACTTTTTATAAAAAGTAACTTTTATATAAAGTACTTTTTGTAAAAACAACCTTTTACAAAAAGTAACTTTTGTTTAAAATACATTTTATAAAAAGTATCTAATATAAAAAGTACCTTATATAAATAGTACCTATTCTAAAAAGTACTTTTTCTACAAAGTACTTCTTACAGAAATTATCTTTCATAAAAATTACCTTTTCTAAAAAGTACAATTTATAAAAAGTACTTTTTATTAAAAGTTACTTTAAAAAAAGTGCTTTTCATAAAAAGTCTTTATTACAAAACGTAAAAAAATGGGCTTAAGCATTTAAAAACAATTCAATTGTATAAAGTTTAGAAAGTTTAGACCAATAACGGTCGGTTTGGTTTATCGGACACAGTATTCTAAGATACCACCAGTTCCTCTTTGGCTATTTCGAAGAACAAACAATGCATATTTGGCTTAACTCATTATCATTTAAACATAGGATTCCATAAGATACATACGGTCTCTGAGTGAATAAGCTAACTTGCTTTAAAATTTTCCTGTATGTAAAACAACCCATGGGTCGTGGTACATTTGACCTCGGTAAATGTCATATATTAGGATCCCTTATTTTTGGATGTACCAATTAGTAACCTAGTTCAAAGCATTCACTGCCTAAGTTGTAAGCTGAGAAAAGACTCAAGGAAGCCAAAACCAAATTCTGCGAAAGATCACAACCGTTTTCTAGTATAAGAGGGAAATTGGATAAGTTCTTGGCTCTGACAACTCCTTTGTATGCTGGATGGGGTAGCAGCTCATGTATTTTTCATGAATTTCTGGCATCTTCATCATTCTTTGGCGACCTGAACGTTTGGTGTCATTTGTGCCGATACGATCCCAATGGGACTCATTACACCGCTTATTAACCCTTGAAATTAAAGGTGCATAGCCGCCATAATATTTATCGCATACCATATTTTCGACTAATACTGCGCTGTAAATTCGCTTCGGTAATTATTCAAAAGGATCAAACCAAGCCAACGGTTGAAGCTGAAATCGCATAACCAGCGGCAATGTATTTAAAGAAACATAAACAAATTCAGCGATCAAGTAACATCCTAAACGATCGTGTCATCATTCATTTAATAAAAAAGTTTTTATAAACAGCGCTGGACTTATTTAAGTACAAGGATGATAGAAGACAAGGTTACGCCATCACGAAAATAAAATTGAACGAATGACGTCACAAAATGTCTTCCTATTGGCTAATAATTCTGACTGAGAGTATATGTATATATAAATTATGAAAGTTTTTAATAAAAATGTTGAGAGTTTATTTGCAGGGTTGCCAATTATGGCCTATTACTTAGATATTTTTGTGCGTATATATAGTTGAAGCAATTTGTTGATTACAGACTTGGCAACTTTAAATTGGCCGAACAACGTCATCTAACGGGACAACATGCGCATGACGTAATCTTGTCTTCTATCATTCTTGATTTGAGTATAATTTTTTAGACTTTAAATTGAAGGTTCAATAACTAAATACTTAAAAAAAATTATTTAAAAAAAACATTGCAATAAATATTATAAATGAAAAAGGTACCATTTTTAGTACCACTGTAGGACAATATGTACTTAAGTTTAGAATAAAAACATAAAAATAAGTCTTTGTAATAAATCTGTGATCCTTTGATAAAATAGTTAAGTCGCTGTTATTGTCTAATCGATTCTTCTACGATACTTTAATATAAAAATAATATGACGCTGCAATTTTTCTCTTTTCTATTCCAAAATTGCATTTGAGTTAATATAGTGCAATTTTTATTGCCGCAATTTGTATGGATATATACATATGTATGTTTGCATTTCAAACTTCATAATTAAAACTATGAATGAAGCCGAAAACGAATACATGTGTGTACCCCTTTTAATTCCTCTCCCCCAATCCACCCTTGCCTATGAAGTAAAAATTGCCGAGACAAAAGTTGCATTATGTAAAAGGGGACTATGTTACTTTTAAGTCAGATATCTTTTTTACTACGCAATTATTTTTATCTTGAATGTTTTTTTTTTTCAGAAAAATCACTGTTTTTGAGATAAAAAAACCATAAAACAACACGATTTGGTTTTAAGATTTTTCTTGTTGTTGTTTAATAAACTCCACATGTTAATGTTAGTGGTAAAAAGGAGGATTATAAAGGCCTTTGATAAGGCCTCTTTACTCTTTCTTTAGTAGTTACAAAGCCTTCTCTAGTCGCATTTCATACTCATATCCTTTTTACATTCTCCATTCCATTCTCGCTTCCGCCGCCGGCAAGCATTCCAGAAGGTCTTTCGAAAATTGTCTGCTAGAAGGCAAAAAAAAATGTTTTGTAGAAGATTATTATTGTTTTTCCAATTTTATTAAGCATTTCAAATTTATTCTATGCATGTTTGTGAATTTTTTCTTAATTTTTTGGGAATCAAACCCGCAACCTCTAGTGTAATGCATTACCAATCAGTCTACCGAGGCGTTTAAATGGCAAGCAGTTGATTAGATAAAGGTTAATCAAATGAACTTTTGTTTTTTAAATAAATGAGAAATAGGAATGTGTAGTAGATCTTTTAGAAGAGGGAGCCAAGGTCTTCTTTGGAGGCAACAGAAAATTGAGAGTCGTACAGAGAGAAGGTATAAAGGCCACACAATCGTACAATTCAAACACAAAAAAATCTAACAGAATTCGGTCCTACTCAAAAAATCGTTTCAAAATGGTGATGTAGATGCCACACTATCATTAGATTTTGCAACTGTGATCGCATGGAAAAAATACTATTTTATGAATGTTTTTCAAAAGATTTTCAAATCGTACAGACCTGTCAAAAGGTCTGTCACATGCATACATTTCCAATCCACACTATCATACCTTTTTTTAGCACACATGCTATTTTTGACAGATCGTACGACTGAGTATGATAGTGAATGATGGCCTTAAGCATGCCTTATAGAAGGCCTGAAGTGAGAAGGCCTTTTAAGTATTACCACCACTGGGTATGTATTATGTTTTAAAAATAATTTTATAACTACTCGTACAACGAAATATGTATGAAATATTTCGCATTATATATATATTTTATTTTTTTCTAATACTCAAACTCAGCTCTGGACTTTTAGATTTGCAATTAATAATAATGGTTTTAGCCAAGTAACTACAAGCAAACATATATACAACATAATACTTACGAGTATAAGAAGTAGTACAAGCTGGTAGCAGTAGCAGAAGCAGTAGAAGTTGATGTAGAAGTACTCAATGTATAAGTAGTAGTAGTAGTAGTAACAGAATTTGCTGTTTCAGCAACCAGTATTGTTGTTGTATTAACAAGTTTGTATCTTTAAGATTTGTTAAAGTGTTTTTTAAACAAAACAAAATTTAAAGGCGTGTTTCTTAAATATATACTCGTATATATATATTTTTTTTTAATTTGAGTTTAGCAGCATTAAAACTTGTGTTTGCGATTCTTAGGAATTTTAATAATTTTTTGCTATTTTGTTTGTGTTTTTTTTTCTCTTTTCATCTAAAGTTTTCTAACGTAGTGTTTTGCAGCGCTTTAGAAAATCTAATAAAGTTTAAAGTTAATAAATTGTAGAGTTAGTGTTTTATGACCAATAACTTGTGCCTGTGCGAGAATTTTTTAATACAATTTAAAAATTGACTTTTGAAAAGATAAGAAATCGAAATTAGTTTGAAAGGCTAGCGTTAGATACTTTTCTTATCATGTTTAACACATCTAAATAAAACTTTTCTTAAGACCAGCAGGCGGCATCATATGGAAAGAAAGAAAAAACATTCTAAGGTTATTAAATAAAAATGATTAAAGTTTGAAACCAATTATTGCATGATGGTAATAAAGACGACTTGGCAAAAGTTTTCTTGCTGAACTAGAAGGTGGGGCAAAAGTAATTGCTAAATGTAAATGGTATACCAAGCACTATGGTTCAGAGAACCAGTTTTTTGGCCAAAATTATTTAAATAAAAATTACAGTATTTTTTGCGTTACACAGTGCAACACGGAAAAAAAATAACCATATACGGACACCACTACGTGATAAAAGACCAAAAAAAAAGACCCCTGTCTCCCAGTTTTGCCCAAAGTCCTCCAGGTTTGTTTTTTATGGGCCCTCAAAGATGTGGGGCCTGGATGTCAATTTTGCAAAAAAATGATCATTTACTCAAGCTCATATTTTGCAAACCGTTTGAAATTTTGATATACTCTCTGAGGCAAAGTTGTAGCTCTTGTCATAAAGAACAAAAATTGTTAACATATAAAATCAAAAGAACTTCATCTTCAAGGTCAAAATGGCAAAAAACTTTAAAAAAAGTGAAAAATTTCCCGGCTACCTAAGCGCTACCTAAAAGGTGTTAAGAATCATTCCTAGGAAGTTCATATGTTCTAGAAAGTTGTTTATTGAGATCTTAGGTTCATTTTTGTAGTTGATTGTTTCCTTGAATTTTGAACGTTTTGCTACCTATGGACCTGAACAGGGGAAAAAAATGAATTTTTTAAAGTTTTTTGCCATTTTGACCTTGAAGATGAAGTTCTTTTGATTTTATATGTTAACAATTTTTGTTCTTTATGACAAGAGCTACAACTTTGCCCCAGAGAGTATATCAAAATTTCAAACGGTTTGCAAAATATGAGCTTGAGTAAATGATCATTTTTTTGCAAAAATAAATTCGAGGCCCCACATCTTTGAGGGCCCATAAAAAAAAACCTGGAGGACTTTGGGCAAAACTGGGAGACATGGGTCTTTTTTTTGGTCTTTTATGACGTAGTGGTGTCCGTATATGGTTATTTTGCCATGACTTAAAAAATTACACAGTGTGTTATCATACAACGGTATAGTAAGATATTGTTTATTTATAAAAATTTTAACATAGATATACCTTATTAATGCAAATAAATCAAAGTTACTTTGTGCTTTTGTTGTAAAAACACACTAGAAAAATTTTATTTTTTTTAATTATTATTTTATTTAAATTTCCACACTGATTTATTTTTTTTAATGGAAAATGTGTTATAATTCACTTTCTAATACTAAATTATTTTCTAAATTATCGTTCTTACACGAATCCATACTTTTATCGTGTTCTTCTAGCTCGTCGGTTAATAATGGTTCTTTCGCATTTGGGGCACATAATAACTGAATAACTTCTGGGGGAAGAGCTAAACGCTTTTGCTTGTGAACTAGTGTGTTTAAGCGCAACGATGAGATAATAGGATCTGATGTATCCATTGCTCTACAAAATACAATAAAAAGATTATTTGTTCGACCACTTTTATGGGTATAATGTATTCTTTCACTTTTATATATTTTATGACGTGATTCTGCCGCGTCTTCTCCAAAACAACCAACCGGAAGCATCGTATTTTGCATTATGTGCTTAGAGTGAATTAGCACTTTATGTACGGTAGGTGTCATTATTACAATTACAATTACTTGTAATTTGTAATTGAACTTTTTCAATTACAATTACGTGTAATTAGTAATTGGAAAATTAATTGAAATTTTTCAATTACAAATTACAAGTAATTGTAATTGATTTTGTCCCTGATTTCAATTACAATTACTTGTAATTAGTAATTGGAAATTTTCAATTACAAATTACCTGTAATTGTAATTGAAATGTAATTGAATCCCCCCATGTCTGGTATGTACACATGTATATAAATAAAATACTTTACAAATATACCTCTCCTAAATTGCTGACCTCTGGGGGGTTACTCTCTATTGCGATGCGAAAGCAATTTCGATTCAAAAGTTCAATGCGATAAGAGAGCAAATCGGTACTCTCTATGACTTTCACAACACCATTCGCAAAGTTTTGAAAAAGTGGCAACATTAACAGTTTAAAATGTGTAAACAAAAGTTAAGCCATTAATAAAATTTTTTGGGAATTTAAATATTAATTATTTAATATTTTGCTAATTACCCATAACGTTTTATAATAAAAATGCAATTTATTTGTTGGGGGAAAAGAGCTAGCCCCTATACGTATTTCACTGGTTAAATTTTTGGTTTTTTACCTCTATCAACCGTTCTTTACCTCTATTATCCGTGCAGCATTCATATGATTTTTTATAATGTTAATTTGAAGCCGGTGATTCCCCTCTTTAATGTGTGGACAATTGTACTACGTGCTTGTATGTATGTTTATTCATTATGTAAGTAAGATTTGATCTGTTAACACCTGTTTTGGGATGGACGATGGCTCCTTCAAATAGCAAATTGCCAAATTCCGAATATGAAGAGACTGAAATTGAAACTTCAACTTTATCATAGGCAATAGAAGCCTGTAATGTTTTGTTAAAGTTCATAGAAAATTCTCAAGCAATATCTGAAACAGATATAATTCAGATACATCGTATTGAAAACCATTTTTTTTTTTTTATTTCGGACCAGCACTCAGGGGATGACCCCTACTCATGCAAAGCATTGTGCCAGAACTAGGAAATTAGGTTATGGGAAGGAGGATAGAGGGAGTAATGTTTGTGGACATTCGATTTGAATTTTCCAACATTGTAGTTGACAGGAAAGACCTCTGTAGGAAGATGATTCCACAAGCGAACTGTACGGCTAAAAAATGAATTTTCTCTGTAATGCATTGTGCGATTCACTGGCCAATCGAACACAAATGGATGAGCTCTTAAAGAAAAGCGTGTTGTGCGCGAAAACGTGCGGATATCGGGAACTAGTTCCCTAATCTCATCAGAGCACATTCCATTGTAGTAGCGATAAAACAGCGAAACACAACCCACATTGCGTCGATGTTCAAGAGAGTCAATAGAGTTGGATACCCTACTGTCACCTATGAGCTTCTTCGCCCTCTCCTGCACGCGGTCAAGTAGTTCCAAAATAGACTTTGGAGCACCGGCCCATACATGAGAGTTGTATTCCATTTTTGGCCGGATGTAAGTGGTATAAATAGTAAGGAGATCGGATGAGGTGAAATGTGTTTTACACCGTTTGAGAAAACCGAGACACTTGAAAGCTTCTTTTGAGACTTGAAAAATGTGCTTAGTCCATCGAACGTCACACTGGATTTTCATGCCAAGAACATCAAGAGCTTCTGATTCCTTAATACTTATACCACCCATAATTACAGATGTAGCACCATTATCGGCCGAACGCCGGTGCGTTAGCATACAACATTGAGTCTTACGAGCGTTAAAGTCGACTCTATTTGCCCGGCCCCAATTAGATATTGTTACGAGATCGTGATTGAGCGTATCAGTCATGTTTTGCCGCTTGGCCCCAATCTCTAAAAGGCTCGGCCGTCTGCAGAATGAATACGAATGGCAAATGCTGCTATCATCTGCAAAAGAGTAGATAGGGTTGGAAGTTTGACAAAGAAGGTCATTTAGAAAAATAAGAAACAGGGTAGGAGAAAGAACAGAGCCTTGCGGTACCCCTGAATTAATCTTGAACTCGTTTGATGAAATCCCATCTATAACAACTCGTATAGTGCGATCCCTGAGAAAGCTCTTAAAAACAAGGAAGCAAACTAATATAAAAGAATATTTTAAATCAATGAATAGTTGTATGTTTTAAATTAAACTATGTGGTATATTTGAATCTGTAAATATATAAATTGAATTCTTGAATAAAAATAATTTAAAAAAATAAAATTTAAACCGTGTATTTCGATTATCCGTGCTAGTCCCGGTCCCCCGCGAGCCGGTTAATCAAGGTTTAACTGTACATAGCTCCATTTTAACTTTGTCCGTTACTGAAAGTTCTACAGGAAAACCACGCAAATACTTACTTACATAAATAATAGCATAATATATAAAGTTTTTAACCAGATATATCCCTTACAGGATCTCCATCAGATTGTCTAAATATTTTGTGCTACATTTTGCTTCCGGCTTGTTAGGCATTAACTCGCAGCAACTGTTTCATGGCCAAAATCACTATCTACTAAAAATTAAAAACTGTCGTTGTTTTATTTGTAACTATTTGGCTTTGGTTTTTCTAAAAATTATTATAAGTCTTCTTCCTTTGCGCTTGCTCTTTTACTATCGCAAAATATTTGGGCTTATCGTACGAATTTGACATACGCTTTCGCATTACAGAGTGTGGTGCTGCCATCTTTGCGAAAAAGATATGCGAAAGAAAAATGCGCGAACGCTTTAAAGAGTACGAATCATTCGATTTCGTACCATTTTTCTTTCGTATCGCAATAGAGAGTAACCCCCCTGATTCGGATATGCTCCTGCCTTTAAAAATTTTTGCAAAATTACAAAAAAAATATTGTCCCTGCCTGGTTTGTACCAAAAATATAATTATTTTTTCAAACTAATAATTTTTTTTTGTTGTTTTGTTAAAAGTTTAAGATCTAAGGAAAAAAAACTTAGCCTAGCTTTAATTTAATTTAAATTAAAGTCATATTCATGTAAACCTTAATTATAAAAAATATGGCAGCTGTATTTTCTGTAAAAAAAAAAACTAAAAATCCTAAAGCACAAATTGCAAAAAAAAATTGTAAATTGAGCAAAGCACTTGTTAAGCAAAAAGCGGTTGTAAACATCAGTTGAAATCATTTAGATTTGAATATATGTACATATGTATGTAAAGGGTGTTTTTTATAGAGGTATAGAACTTTAAGTTGCCATAAAACAACGATGGATTATTCGATTGACATGAATTTTATTTATCCGAAAGATAATCTTGTGGCATTACATTTTAAATATGATTTCTGGCATACGACCGCCACGGCTGGCGCGGATGTAGTCCAATCTGGACGTCCAGTTTTCAATGACTTTTTTCCAACTTTTGTGGCCGCATATCGGCAATAACACGGCGAATGTTGTCTTCCAAATGGTCAAGCGTTTGTGGCTTATCCGCATAGACCAATGACTTTACCTAGCCCCACAGAAAGTAGTCTAGCGGTGTTAAATCACAAGATCTTGGAGGCACATTCACAGGTCCAAAACGTGAAATTAGGCGGTCACCAAACGTATCTTTCAATAAATCTATTGTGGCATGAGCTGTGTGACATGTTGCGCCGTCTTGTTAAAACCACATCTCCTGGAGATCATGGTTATTCAATTCAGGAATGAAAAAGTTAGTAATCATGGCTCTATACCAATCACTATTGACTGTAACGTTCTGGCCACCGTCGTTTTTGAAAAAGAACGGAGCAATGATTCCCCCAGCCCATAAAGCGCACCAAACAGTCAGTTTTTCTCGATGTAACGGTGCTACGACATAGACTTGAGGATTACCTTCACTCCAAATGCGGCAGTTTTGTTTGTTGACGTAGCCATTCAACCAGAAGTGCGCTTCATCGCTAAACAAAATTCGCTTATGAAAATCGGGAACAACGGTAATATTCTTTTGGGCCCCTTCGACGACTATTTGCAAGCGTTGTTCAGGCGTGAGTCTATTCATGATGAATTGCCAAACCAAACTGTGAATAAATCACTTGACAGCTGTTAAATCGGTCGTCATCTTGAAAAGTAATGCCAACTTAAAGTTCTATACCTCTATAAAAAACACCCTTTACATACATATTGAAAGGATTTAATGCAAATAAATATTAATATATTTTTTATGCTAATTTAATTACATGGAATAAGAATCAGTAATAAAGTTCTGAATTACTTACCATAAAGATATTATGCCATAAATGTCGTTAAGTTTTAATTAACTAATTTATATTAGGATGGGGTTTCCAATTTGGGTGTTATACATTTACGGTAATTATAGTCATAATATTACATATAATTTAAATAATACAGTTATTAAAACTTTTGACACACACAACTTCGAAAATCGCACACTCACATTCACTCATAGAAATTCGCACACCTCTCAAAATTAGTTCAATGCACGCAAATCGGATTAGAAGGTATAGGAAATGTGAAGCCTAGAACAGCTAAATAGAAACACCTTTTAATTAAGTACGTAGACACTTGATAGTTTGAAAAGTTTCAAGATTTTTTAAACCAAATTTCTAACAATTAAAATAATAATTTAGTGTATTTTTCAAAATCGCTTTATCTTTTTCAACCATCATTTACTTAATCCTATAATTTTATTTAAACTTATTTTTCAATATTTCTTTGTTGCCATTTTAATTTTTTTTTTCTTTTGCAACTCTTAAAGATTGCGCAATCTTTATAACAGAATTCTCAACTTTAACTCTAAAATTATTACGTTTTTTTTTTTTCTTTAATTTTTTGCTTAAGTTTGAAAATATTTTTTTAGTTGTTTGTTTTTCAAATCCCACAAAAGAAAAGCAGTAAATCTAACGCATTGAAATAAAATACGCGCTTTTAACAACCATTCACTCTGAAGACCGTAACTCAACTGTTTAGTTTTTGTTTTTATTCAAGAGGGGGCCAAAGAAACAAAAACAAAGCATTAAGGAAAAAAGCAACAATACATAATAGTTAAGCATGTGTGTGTGTGTGTGTTAAAGAGATCTCATTGTGAAAAGAAATAAAAACCTTTATTTCAAATGAAAACAAAGTAACTGCTTGTGGGGCTAGTTGCCAGATTAAAATGTGAATAAATCATAGAAAAATGTGGCAAAAATCGTCAAAAAAGTTGCATACTTCGAAATAAGAAGATGTCTGCAGGGATTCTGATTCCTGTTTTAACCGACTTCAAAAAAGAAGGAGGTTATCTATTCGTCTGAATGTTGCTTTTTTGTTTTTATGTATGTAACCGCAGAACTCAGCCATTTCTGAACCGATTTTAAATTTTTTTTCTTTATTTGAAAGGTTATGCTTTCAGGTTGGTCCCATTTTAAAATTAGTTCATTATATTAAAAATTAAAGGGTGTCCCCATACAACATACATGTTTTTTAAGTGTATTAAGAACCGTAAAGGGCACCAAATTAAAATTTTAAAAAATCGCGTTTCGCTATAGTTCCCAACAGTAGAAATTAACAAAAAAAAAAAAATTTTAAATTTAAAGGGTGTCCCCATAGGTGACGTAATTTGACCTATTAGAGCCTATCTTTTGAATCGTTATAGTCAAAACCTTGAAAATTTGACAGAATGTCGATTACTCTAAACGTTACAACTAAATGTATAAATATTCAAAATTTTAAAGGGTGCTCCAATAGTTCATTTAATTTGATGTATATGGCCATACTTTTGAACAGTTGTACAAAGAACCTGCATTGCTAAGTCCGCTATAACAAAAAGTATAAAATTTGAATTTGGAAATAAAAGAGTGTCCCAATAGTTAATGTAATTCTATGTATGTGGCCAAACTTTTGAACTGTTATAGACAGATAGCTGAAATTTACAAGGAACCTGTATTGCAAAGTCCACTATAGCAAGTATATAATTTGAATTTAGAAACTAAAGGGTGTCCCCATAAATTATGTAATTTGATCTATATGGCCCTATCTTTTGAACCGTTAAACACAAACATTTGAAAATTAGGCAGAATATCCACTACTTTCTTTGGTATGATAACAAGTATAAATATTTGGAATTATAATGTAAAGGGTGTCCCAATAGTTCATGTAATTTGATATATATGGTTAAACTTTTTAACCGTTATATACAGATAGTTGAAATTTACAAAGAATCTTTGTGGCCAAGTCCTCTATAACAACATCTCTTTAATTTAAAATTGTAAATTAAAGGGTGTCCGAATAGGTGATGTTATTTGATCTATGTGACCCTATCTTTGAAACCGTTATAGACAGAGACTTGAATGGTGTCCCCATAAAAGACGGATGCTGGTGAAAATAGCTTAAATTTTGAAGAGTAATAGGTAGATGCTTGCCATTCACATAGTCTTTACTTTTTTCCGCTAATTGTGGAGCATCTATTATTTGGTTTAAATCTAATTCTTACAGATTACTTCTTACATTTTTAGTTTATAATTGGTGCCCGTCTATCTGTTTTGAAGTCGATTTTTTTTTTGCAAAAATTATCTTATTTGATAGCTTATGCTTACAAATTGGAAAAATAATCAGCCCAATCATAAATACTCTCGAGAATTTAATTTAATTCCCCAATCATAAATTTCGTGGGAATGTGGGAATGAAATAAAAGGGAAAGGGAAAATAGAATTTTCGAAATCAGCTGTTTTGCTTAGTGTCATTTAATTTTTTAGTTATTTACAAACGTGCATCAGAGCATTTGTTTTATATTTCAATTAAAAGAGGAAAACATAAAAAATAACATTTTATATAAAATGCATAGTATTGCGGAAAGTATGCTAGTTAAAGAATATGAGCGACAACTGAGAAATCGAAAGACTGAAAGAAAGTATAGGTTTTTTTCCATAAGAGCGCTACAAAGCGCCCAATTCACGAACATACGACGCTTCTGGTAGTCAAGCGGCATCAGTTCTTGCAAAATTCGCCACAACGACGTCACAGAGATGCCCAACGCTCTTGGGAACGACGTGTGAGAGACACATTTGGGCTTTCTTCAACTGAAGCCTCAGCGGCAGCAATATTCTTGACACTACGGGCACTTCTTTGTCTCACTGGCACGGGAACATTTTGTACTGTGGCCTGTGGATTCAAATTTTTCCACTAGACGCTTAATTGTTGATCTGCTAGGACGATTATGACGACCATAAATTGCATGTAGCGCTCTTAACGTTGAGGGATTCTGATCCTATTTTTATTATTTGATAGCTTATGTTTACAGATTATCAGTCTCATTTAAAACAAAAAAAATAATCAGCCCAATCATAAATACTCTCGAAAATTTTCTCGAGATAAAATTTCCCCATTCATCAATTCCGTGGGAATGAAAAGTAAGCGAAAGGGAAAATAGAATTTTCGAAATCAGCTGTTTTGCTTAGTGTCATTTAATTTTTACGTGAGCCAAGATAGCGTCGATGTTTAGAATTTAAAACCGGGGCAAAATAAATACCCTGTAATAGGGAATTTTACTAATAGCGTAGATTTTAGGTATATACATATGTATAAAAAAGGGGAAAATGGTTACTGATTTTCTATGGAAACTATGATACTCCCATGAAAAATGACTATATACTACTTTGAAAATATAGAGTTTAATGAACATTTTGAGCCAACCGTGCTAAATATCCGCAGAGCCGTTCCCGAGAAAAGTGGCTTCATCCCTAATGGTCACAAAAAACCGTTGCTGATTTTTCCCATGGAAACTATGATACTCCTAGGAAAAATGACTATATATTTTTAAAATATAGACTTTAATGAGATAACAATGCCATTGAATTTGTCGCTCAATAGAGCCATTGTTGCGTTAGCTGTGTGGCAAGTGGCACCGTCCTGTACACATCCATTTCTTTCAATTCGGGCCATAAAAATTTTGTTATCATCTTACGATAGCGAACACCATTCACAGCAACTGCCTGACCGGCCTCATTTTGGAAAAAATACGGTCCGATGATGCCGCCAGCCCATAAACCGCACCAAACAGTCACTCTCTGTGGGTGCATTGGTTTTTCGACAATCACTCTTGAATTATCATTCGCTCAAATGCGGCAATTCTGCTTATTGACGAACCCACTGAGGTGAAAATCTGCCTCATCACAGAAAATAATTTTCTTCGAAAATTGATCATCCACTATTACCATTTCTTGCCACCATTCTGACCATTGCTAGATTATATATCTTTCCATGGTTCAAATTGAGTTAGTCTGAAATTGAGAAATGTCAAATTAAATGCAGAAAAAAACTTGACGTTTAGGTGTGGTTCACATTTAACATCGCCTTAACCACCCGATATATTGCTACGTCTAAAACAGCAAGAGGGTTTTAGAGGGTTTCCCAATAAAAGACGTAATTTTTACCTGCATTTAGTATAATATTCAACGTAATCGTTCATTTAAGTCCACTACAAGCAAAATTGTAAACAAATTTAAACAAACTTCAAATCATTAAAATCAATTTTTATTCTAGCATCTTTCCAAGCTATTCGGTGAAACTTGTCTCAAAAGAACAGCTGCTACCTTTATAACGCTTTTGTACAGCTGGTTCAAAACCAACAAGGTCGTAACAGATCAAAAAGCACATAAAATAAACACAGAAAAGCCACTGCTTGGAACGCCAATTTAAAAGAATGTTATAGATTGTATTAACTGACAAAATTATTATTCAGAAATTTTATAAACTAAATTACGTAAAAAATGTATTTTGACCATTTTTATTAAATTAGTACCAAATATCATAATTTGATTTAATAGAATAGTCTGGCAGCTTAGATTTTAACGATGAGCGTTAGGCAAAGAAATAGTGTGGCAAGTTTGAG
This sequence comes from Phasia obesa, assembly GCA_949628195.1. Classification (NCBI taxonomy): domain Eukaryota; kingdom Metazoa; phylum Arthropoda; class Insecta; order Diptera; family Tachinidae; genus Phasia; species Phasia obesa. The sequence continues at coordinate 136,096,504 of OX451217.1, forward strand.
TTTAAGTTAATGTAGTGGAGCTTGATTACCTTAAAAGAATGCAATCATTAAATTAAATTAGTTATCTTAATTTTAAGAAAAATCTGATCATAAATAGCCCACATAGGTATTAAATAAAAGGTAAACAATTTTTTAAAATAAATGTTTAAGTTTCATTTAAATTTTTTACTTAATGGCAGCAATCGGGAATCCTTAAATAAACATTATTTTTGGTTAAATAGATGATGCTTACAACTAAACACTACCCAAAGTAGATAGATACGAAGAGTGCTGATGACGGGCGTAGCTGTCTAGAAAATGTGCATTCCGTTCTGCTGGTGTCTAAAAATTTAATTTTTCTTTAAGTAATAATTTGTAATTTGTCCCCAAAAATTTTAATTTAAAACTACAAGTTGTTTTTCGTGCGAGTTTAATCACGCAAACTCGTTTAAATGTATTTTTATCTTTCATTTCTTGTCTTTTATTTATTACATTTTTTTTTTTTAATTTAATTTTTTATAATTTTTTTCGAATATTTTTTTATTTTATTTTTTTTTTCGATTTCAATAAGTTCAATATTTAATATTTGTAATAATTAACCATTTAATTGTATGAATCACTTATTTAATAATATCAATTAAATTTTATTGAAATTTATAGGTTTTCAATAAATTTTATTTGTAGTTTTTTAGTTGTTTTTCTTTTAAAATAAATAAATAAATCGTTTTAAAAATAGTAAAACAAAATTTAAGAGATAAAGAATTAAAACAAACACAAAAATAAATCGACAATTTTGTATCTGACTCCCATACGAAGGGACCCGAACCGCTGTAGTTTAAAAAAACAACATATAAAATGCGTTTTAACTTATTAAAAATTTTGAAATTTTACGCTGACGAATTCTTGACGTTTTTTCTGAGAATTTTGATGACGATTTTGTTGTGATTTTATCCGGCAACAGAAAATGCGAATTTTTATTATTTAAAGTATATTATTCGAAGCATAGTTTAAGGATTTATTGAAATTTATTTAAAAATCTCGTTTTTTGTAACTTTATTCTATTATTGTTATATAGTGATTCAAGAGAAATAGACAGACATCGGCAGACATTAGATAAGGAATGCCAAAAAGCCATCAACACCAGCTGAGCCCATTTTATTTTTTTAATTAAAAAATGTATCTTATTTTGCATATTTTTCCCATTCGACTAATGCTATTGTGAATTTTGCTCATTTAAATCGCGAGTCAAAACTGCGGGGCCTGTTTGAAAATACTTCACTGCGTATGTAGTATGTAGTGTTTAGTTTGCAATGCTGACGTAAATCACATCAAGAATATTTACGTATTTGTTTACAATTTCGAATTCGAAAATACAATACTAATATTAAATATAATTTGAAATTTGTGTAAAAATAAAAATCGTATAAAATTTTACCATCGGAAAAATAAGAGGGATCTTAGAATTCGTTCATCTTTCTTGTCTCTAACTTTTCTTATCTCGATTTAAGACGGTTTGATAAAAATCCACTGAACCTATAATAATTTTGAAATTTAATTCGAATTAAAGAATTTTTCGAAAATGAAGATTTAAAAATTCTATACAAAATTAGAAATTTTCTTATAATTTTCAAAGGGGTTTACTGCGTATTTTGACTTGAAAGAAAAATCATTCGAATTTGTATGATTTATTCATTGTGTTTCGAACATTTTTTCTTTCGAACCGAGATACTCGGTAACCAAATTTCAAGATGTTAATGAGAACTGAAAGATTACGAAAATTTTTTATTCGACACTTTTTTTATATCACTGCACTCCTATCGCGAATGATTATTCCCTTGAAAAAAAAAACTCCCAAATGTTCTATCGTGAATGATTCCAATAACAAACTTAAGGCCATGATTCACTATCATACTCAGTGGTACGATTTGTCAAAAATTGCATTTGTGCTCAAAAAGTATGATAGTGTGGATTAAAAGTGTATGTGTGTAACAGACTAATTGACAGTCTGTACGATTTGATAATCTTTTGAAAAAAATCATAAAATAGTATTTTTCCATGCGATCAGAGTTTCTTGTTTTGAATGATAGTGTGGCATCTACAACGCCATTTTGAAAGGATCTTTTAAGTAGGTCAGAATTCTGTCCATTGCGTAGTATAACAACAGGGGTTTGGAGACTATCCAAACTCCGTTCTGTTGAGAGTGCAACAGCACACTTGATCGACCCTGCACCATACCTACATAAATCAATCGATAAACCACAACCACCACGTGTACCCCCGAAGGGGACCTCACCAACAACCGGTCACAGAGAGAATAGGCTCTCTGTGGGGCTACCGATTCCCGTGGTACCAGTCCTTTGGGCACTGGTCGGGCCTCGAAGAGGACCCGTGTAAGATTTACGCCCCTATTTTCTCCGAGAGAACCGCGTCAAAGCATTTGCAATCTTCTGCAGTGACCAATGGGAACCCCCGGGGGGACGATTGTGTAGGATTTTGAATCCTGGCCTTTACTTTTAGTTTACGGTAGAATTCATTCACGATAGAAAATTTGGGAGTTTTTTTCATGGGAATAATAATTCGCATAGAGGTGATTGTTTCAAGTATAGTGTTCGTGCTTTTACAAACAAAATTGAAGTGAAATAGTTTTGGGTGATCTTGCCCAAGTAGTCTTAATTTGACACATTCACCCCTATCGCAAATATTTATTCCCATAAAAAAACTCCCAAAATGTCTATCGTGAATGATTTATACCGTAAAATACAAGTAAATTGTTATTGGAATCATTCACTATAGTAAAATTTGGGAATTTATTTATGGGAATAATTAAACGCAATAGCGGTGATTTACTACATCATAGATTTGGATTATATATTTGGATTATTTTTGCATCACTTCTGGCCCCTTATAGAGCAAATTTTTCATCAGTGTATGGACTACCTGCTGCTTTTGCAGAGCTTTGTGGGCTATGTCACACCTATTGTAATACATGTTATGTCTATAAGACGTTAATATCAATTAGAAAAAGGCTTACGAACATTTATGGTCATTGATGCCTCGTTGATTACTCGAAATCCATAAAATCATTGTAGTAGGCAAAAGTTCGTTCTTTAGTTTGGAAATTCGAACATTATTTTTACTTTACCATTCGTAGTATAAGGTAAAGTATAGTAATCATGAAAAAAAAACGAGGTCGGGATTTCGATGGATTTATACGTTTAGAGGTTTCCTGAATCCATTTTGGCTATTTTCGCGATGATGTCTGTGGGTGGGTGGGTGTGTATGCTATTTTTGTGGAGTTTGTACAGGTCATACCGTTTTACATATCAAAATGAAATTTAGTATGTGCCTTTGGTATATGGAAATGAAGAGCTGTATAGTTTTTGGGCATAATCGGGACGGGGCAAGGGGTAGTTTCCTTACCCCCAAATTTTGTAAAGGCTCTACAGGTCATACCGTAAGACATATTAAAATGAAATTTAGTATGTGCCTTTAGTTTAAATAAATAAAGAACTGTTTTAAATTTGGGCATAATCGGGAAGGGGTTGTTTACTTACTCCCGAATTTTGTAAATGCTCTACAGGTCATAACGTAAGACATATCAAAATGAAATTCAGTATTTGACTTTGGTTTATGGAGATGAAGAGCTGTATAAATTTTGACCAGAATCGGGAAGGGGCAAGGGGTAGTTTACCTAACACCCCAAACCGAAAATAATTAATTTTTCGATTCGAATAAGCTTCGAAATTTTATTCTTTATGTAATATATCCATAAAAATATCTGTTTCCATTGGGTATGGTAAAGTTGAGTGTAGGCCACTCCAGTTTTTTTTTTTTTTATTATTAAATAAATGAAAATATATAATTTATAAATAATAATTATTAATTAATATAAGAAAAAAAAAAAATAAAATAAAAACTATAAAAACATATTTTAAGTACTTTTTATTTAAAATCAAGAAAAATATATATAAGTTTTCGAAATTAATTTCAATGGTAGAACATAAAGAAGTTATTAATTAAATAAGAATTTTTTTTTTAATTTAAATGAATCAATAAATTTTTTTTTAAACTTTTGAATGCAAAAAGAGGATGTTTGGGGGAAGAATAAAATTAAACAAATGCTTTTAACAACTTCGTAGCTTTTTATGACTTTTGCTTTTTAAGAAAACAATTTTTTTGGTTTATGTTTCACAAGTTCTTTTGTTTTTTGATAGCTTACTTACATCTGTAGTTATGTTTATTAAATATGCTTTGTTAAAGTATGTTTCCTAAGTTTGTATGGTATTTGGTATAGTTGGTTGTATAAATGTGAGGCTTTTTTGTATTAAAATAGTAAATGTTTACAAGAGGAATTTTATGGCTGTTGTTTTTTTTTTTTTCTATTTAACTTTTTCAAGGTGTCATTTTGAAAAGCTTTATATAAAATATTTTAAAGCGAAAAAAAAACGTCAGAAAATATTGTTTTCGAAACTTTGTTGTTTGTAAAATAGTGTACAAAATTTATTAGAAAAAATTTGGTAGGTTTTATTATTATTGAAAGATTTGTTATAACTACAATAGTGTTGTTGCTATTAAACTTAAAAGTTTACTAAAGTTTTTTGTTGTAAAGTTTTTAAAAACAATAAATTCTTTTTATTTGCTCGGCTTAACTAAAATAGTTAATGGTTTTTATTAATTTCTAAATAATTGTGTTTAAAGTGCAGTAATTAAATAAGTGTTGATCAGTTGGCTTTGCTTTGTTAGACAAAAAAAATGTTTTTCTTAATTCAACAAAAAATAAAATAAATATTAAAAAAAAACTTATTAAAAAAGGTAGCAGAGTATTAAAAAATATCAAAACACTTTTAATTGCTTCAAAGTGAGCGAGGCGAATTTATTTATTTTATTCTACCAGTTTAAGGCATGGCTTAAAATGCCAAACATTATATACAAAAAATAATATAATGCTTGGCATCAAGGCGAATGAATAGTATTTGATGGCACGGGCGAATTAAGGATTTCTCGTCTCCTTTGCATGTCTCAAACTGCGTATATAAGAAAAAATTGTTGATAATTTTTTTATAGGGGTTTTGACGTTTGAACTTCAAACAAATGATAAGCTTTTTCGCCACTGCAATCAGCTGTTTTAGATTCGCCTTACTAGACATGTTTAGTCATCCAAGACGAATTATTATGATTGCACGAGCAAATTCAGACATTTTTCTTCCTTTGCAAGTGTCAAACTTCAGATATAAAAATTTTTTTATAATTTTCTTATATGGAGTTTGACATTTCGATTTCAAACATATGTATGATATGCTTTTTCGTCACTACAATCACCTTTTATGGATTCGCCTTGCAATCATGCTGTAAAAAAATTAATTCGCCTTTTCCACTACTTACAAAATGAATTCTCCTTAAAAATAATTCCTCCTTTTTTTAATGTAGAGCAATTCTCTTTTTTTTTACAATATTTAATTTTTGTATAAAAAAAAACTCCGCTTTTTGATTCTATATGACATTTCTGCTTCTTTTGAAATGTGTTTATAATTTCTACAATTTTGTTCAGATTAATGTTTTTCGCTTAAGTACAGTTCAATTTAAAATTTGTTTGTGTTTTAGTTTAGTTTAGTTTCGTTTTTTTTTTTTTTTTTTTTGTTTCATTTTAAACTTTAATTCCTACACTTACACATAATAAAAACATAATGGCGGCACTTAAAATTGCCGTTACCGGTACCGTTACTATCCAGGCATACGCTATGTTACGAAACAGATGCCAATCAACACTGCCATCAGGACGTACTGGTGTTTCGGTTTCCTGTGCGTCTTGTTGTTCTATTATTTTCAAATCCTTTTCTTTAGTTAGCTTGGCATTAGCATCATCGCCATTTCTTTTTACTCCTTTCGCCGCAATATGACCGACAAAGACTACAGAGCCCACTTTACAGTGGGTGGTTGAAATGGGTAAACCAATTTTGCTGGCCAGCAGTACGGTTATAGCAGCACCAATTTCAATTGTAAAACCACTAGAAAATGAAAAGATAAAACAAAAGACAATTAGTTAGAGTTGAAGTGAAATATGATATTCAACTATATGACCGTCGTCTTAAATAGATTATCTAGAAGTATACTCGTTTTAAACTGTTAGTTGGGGATACTATACGGGGGATTAAGACGTTTGAGATCGGAAAAAAAATTATTGGAATTTGTATGTTTTAAATTATGTTTCTAAAATGCTGTTTTCGAATCGAGATACGCGGTAAGGATTGAGGGTCAAAATAGATTTTCGAATTTGTCTTTGTTTTTGACTCTATTTCGAAATAAAAATATAATTTTCGAAACTGCTGATCTCCCTTTACAGTTAAAAATTAATACTAGGACATTGCACGGGCGAATTCAGCCATTTTTGTTTTCTTCTCCATCAGAAACATAGGGTGTTTACTTAGAATCTCCATTGTTGTGAGTCTACTGCTAGTCTTTTTAGTTCATTAAATGATCTTCCAGTTTCACTGTTAACACTACGTCTCCAGGTTGTCTTCGGTCTACCGGGTGATCTTGAGCCCTGTGGGTTCCATTCGTGAGTTTCAGATTTCGTCAAATGGTTTCCTGAGTGTATGGCCTAACCAATGGTTTTTTCTTCTTTTTATTTGGGTATTAATAATATCTTCTTAACAGCGATGCGAAGAAATTGTTTGTTGGTTATTACTCGCGGCCACCAGATTTTTAAGATATATCGGCGGCACCTGATGGTTTGCGTTTGATGCTCTCATTTACCAACCAGTTTTCGCTACCGTAGAGTAGGATGGATTTCAAAGACAGGGCATTTGAGTTCCAAACGCTCTTCAAATTGTGGTATGCGGCTCTCGCTTTATGTAGGCGTGCATCTATGTAACCGTTAGCACTACCGTCAGGTGATATATTACTGTCTAAGTAGTTTACAATCATCACACATTTGGTTGTTGCTGCGTTGTTTTGCAATCCATATTCAAATGCATCGGAAGCTAGGTCATCTTTTTTCTTCTGCATGCTGTTCTTTGTTGTAGTCAGCAAAACAAGGGCGTCAGCATAATCCAGGCTTTCCAACTGCTGATTTATTCTCCACTGTATACCCCTAGTTTTGCCCGAAACACATACATGCATATAAAAAACTCTTTTCAATTTTTTATACGATTATAAATTTGATGGGCTTTTCGCCACTGCAATCACCTGTTATGAATTCGCCTCGGTGTAATAATAACACAGAACATATAATGTGGTCGTGATATAGAATCTATTTTAATTTAACAGCGTTTTGCTTATGCTCTCATTTTAGAACACTCATTATCTCAACAATGTTACCCTATCCAAATTGGAGCACATTTACACATACATAGCAGGTGAGTCTTGAGTTTATAGAAAGCAGACAAAAGGAGGAGAATTGAAAGGGCTACAGAATTGTCTGCACTTGCAATTCTTTTTTATTTATTTATCTTTCGTATTCCTTTTTTAATTTACTTTTGGAAATCGAAAGTTCAATCTTAAATAATAAAATACTTACGTTGATGAGGTAATTTTGGTTAAATCATTGCCGATTGTTTCAATAACTCTACGTCCCCAGAGCCATAAACCTATAGAAATGCCAATGCCACCATAAATTAAGATATAAATGGGACTTTCGGCTTTTTGCATCACAGAACCTTCACGATAAATCATATACAAAGCAATTAAAGGACCAATGGCATTGCTGCAAAAGGAAATAAATAAAAACTCAAGGATTAATGGAAATATAAAAAACTTTATTTTTTACTTTAATTACCTGACATCATTACCACCGTGGGCAAAACTACCAAACGTAGCAGTTAAAATTTGTAAAAACGAAAACAGCATAGAAACCTCTTCTGTCTCTTCGTCTTGATGTACCAGCGGCGTATTCTTAAAATCATTAATGGCCTCTTTGCTCTCAATCAAAGGAATTTTACTCGAATTAGGCGAAAGGGTGGAGGAAATCATCATTTCCAAACTGGAGCCACTTTCAACGACCTTAATCAGATTCTTATCCGTCTTATTATCACATTCAGCTGGGTTCAATGAGGAACAGCCAGTTTTTATATCTTTGGTAGTGCTAATGTTATTATTAACAGCGATATTTTTAGGAAGCTCTTTCGATTGTAATGTAGTAATCTCTTTTTCCCTAAAACCTTCCTCCTCTAGTTGAGCGGGGTTTTCCGAGGTAACAAGTGCAGCTTTATGTAAACCATTCAAACCATTGCCATTTTGATGTTCATCGATAAAATTTAAACTAGTTATGGTTAGATCAGTATTATCTAAACTGACTTTGCCTAAAAGATCTTCGGCTTTCTTAATGATATCGGGATTAATTTTATAGCCATCGGGGGTGGAGCCATTCGGTTTGCCGTTGATGGTGAAGGGAGCCAATTTAAAGGTTTTGGGCGAATTGTCTGTCAACGAGACCAGCTCGGTTATTTCGGCAATCGCAGGCAGTTGTTTACCATCGCTCACCAAAGACAGTGGGCGACGGTTTTTCTTAGGACTACCGGACGGCGAAGACTCTGTTAGAATATGCCAAGATTTGAAATGTCGAAAAATTTTAATATGGAATATTTCTTTAATTTGCTGCAAGGCGAATTCAATTTACTAGTTGAGAGAGATAATAGAGCAGCTGATTATTTTTTGCTCTTCTTTTTTGCAAATGTTTTTTTTTTATTTATTTTGTTGTCGTAGTGCTCTCAACTGTTAAAAATAAATTCGCCTTAATTTCTTACTCACCCACAGAATCTTCAAATTGAAATTTTACAGGATTCTTAGCTCTTAATTGTTTAGCGATTTTACGTTTTTGCATGGGCACTAACAACAGATGAGTCAATAGGGCCACCAATAAACCCAAAGCAATACTAACAGTCACAGCCAACCAGGTGGGTATATTATCCATATAAAGCACTTAAATTTATAGTAAAATAATAAATTAAAATAATTTTTCTGATAACAAAAAACAAACAAAAACTTACATTTGGGACCATCCAACATCACACTGATCACATTGATGAAAAATGTTGCACCATAGAAAATGGGCAACGAACGAAAGCCAGCCTTGAGGGGATCGGTGGCACGCAATATGAACTTTCTTATGGCCAAGAATAGTAAAATACTAACAAGGCCACTAAGAACAGGCGATATAAACCATGAACCAACTATGGTACCCATGGTAGACCATTTCAAACCTTGGGTACCTCTGGCCACTAACGAGAAGCCAATAGTTGAGCCCACTATGCTATGCGTACCGGAAATTGGAAGTTTTAGGAATGTGGCCACCAATAGCCATATAGCACTACCGGCTAAGGCTGCCAAACATCCTAACATGAGTTCCTCTTCGTAACCTTCATAAAGACTAACTTCCAAAATGCCTTTACGCATCGTGTCCGATACTTTGTAGCCTAGGGGAGGAAAGACAGACAAGTTTAAAAATAAATTCTTAAATTTCCTGTAAAAAATGGCGGTTGCAGAGTTGCCATTTTCAAAAAAATTATAACTCAGCTGTTTGCATTGTATTAAAATTTTGGAAAATTTTACAATTCCCAATCACTTACCAATTAAAACAGCTCCCGAAATTTCACAAAACGTTGCCAAAACACAAGCCTGACGTATGGTTAAAACGCCAGAACCCACACTAGTACCAAATGAGTTTGCAACATCGTTGGCACCAATACCAAAAGCCAAAGCGAAGGCAATTATAAAACCTAAGATAACAATCCATAATATTTCCGATGAAAAGGGTTCCATCTTGTTTTCGAACTTTATGCGCGACCACGGAGACAAATTACAACAACACTAACAACAAAATAAGGAACAACTATACTCTCACACAAGTAAACTGAACAATTAACTGACTGAAATGACTGACGTTTTGGTCTGTTTTTAGTTGAGTTTAGTTTAGTTAAGATAAAGCTTGGCTGTATCTTTTAGAGAATGTTTTTGTTTTTGGACTAAATTGGAGGCTAATCGAGTAGTGTTATTGTTCAGTAAGTAAGCAAGAGATGGTGGGTGGTGTAAACCTATATATATTTTTACTTGTAGTTTTAAAAATACTTAAAATAAAAAAAATTAAAAAAAAAATATCTGAAATTTGATTGGGAGATTTGTATAAAACAATCAAAATTATTTTCAAATATTTAGACAGCCGTATTTGCGCTTAAATTTCATTTTTGCAATTTTCATTTTTGTTCAACAAAAGAAGCGAAATAAATTGTAGATGAATTTAAGCTTGTAATTTAAATAATACTAACAGAAAGTTAGGTTAGAGAGAGAGAGAGAGAGAAAGTCGGCGAGTATAAAAAGAGAAAAAGCCTCTTTTTAGGAGATTTGAAAGTGTTACAAATTTCTTAAACTTTAAATATAAATTTTAAAAATAAATATAACAAATAATTTAAGCCTTTAAATCCTTTACTCTTTCCTTCCTTTCCGACAGAGATTTTTGTATTTAATTTAAGAGAAAAAAAAATGCTACAACTTAATTAAAAAAAATATTTTTAATTTTAGGAATTATTGACGTTTAAGGTAAAGATGCGATAATTAATAATTTGTTGGATTTGTTATTTGTTTTGCTTTTGGCTTTTTAAATTAACAAATTTCTTTGTTATGTTGAGTAAAACGTTGTTGAGATGATGTTGTTTATCTGTAATAAAAAAAAGAAAGAAACAATTAATCGCCTGATAAACACTTCTTAGAGGAATCAAACTAATTTTAAACAAGAATCCATTAGAGTGAATAGAAAATATTGTGAAGAAACTATAGACCTTTAACGAAGACTATAGTAAATTTGCTATAAAATTATGCTGCGCCATTACCAACTATTTTGAAACAGATGCATTCAAATATCATATGGTACAGCATTGCATTTTTTTGTTCTCTACTATATACATATAACTGTTAAAACAAATAAAAAACATGTAAGACTGCTATATTCGGCCATACCGAATCTTCTATACCCTTCACCACGTGATTTTTTTAATTCTTTCGTTGAATTAAATAGAAATTAGCCTAAGTTTACTACAGCCACAACGGTGGTCGTGTAGCCATGTAGCTGTACTGGCTTCAAAATAATCGCTTACCTATAAACGTGTGTATTTTATTTTTGACAGTTTGTAGTCGGTATCCTGATGTTTTCTATGTGTTTAATGCATCTAGGTTTTAAAACAGAGATCTCATCTATTTAAAAATCAAACGCATTTAAAAAAATATGTTACCCTATATATATACATACATATCGATACCTTAATATAGATAGACCCTAACTAACGTTTTTCCTACTTTACAAAAGACGGAAAAAAAACTTAATAATTTTTTTTTTTTCATTTTCACAGAAATATTGAATTTTTATTTTAACTTTTCGAAAATTGTAAAATTTTTTTGAAAAATATTTTTTTTTTAAATTTTTTTGAAAATTTTTTAAAAAAAATTTTTTCGAAAATTTTTTTTTTAAAAATATCCTTTTGAAAATGTTTTCATTTTCACAGAAATATTGAAAATTTTTTTTTTAAATTTTCAAAAATTAAAAATATTTTTTTGAAAATTTTTTGTAAAATTTTATTCGAAAATTCTTTGTAAAATTTTAATCGAAAATTTTTTGGAAAAATTTTTAAAAAATTTTTTTCGAAAAATTTTCTGTCAAAATATATTTTTAAAAATGTTTTGTAATTTTTTTTAATAAATATTTAAAAACAAAAAAAATTTTTAATTTTTTTTTAACTTTTTAGCTTTTATTGAAAATTTTTTTTTTGTTAAATTTAGGACCTTCCTGCAATCTATATTGAGTTAGAATGGTCAGACTAAAGCAAAAAGAAATCCTTAATTTCATATATTCATATTCATACAGGAAAACCCTACCAACCTAAAAACAAACAAAAATCGCCCCTCGCAGGGGTTATTGATCCCCCGAGATCTATATGCACTCCTAGCAATCTATCTGTGGCGGTCAAATATTTATTTGACAAAAAAAAAGCAAAAAAGAATCATTAAAGCCGAAAAAAATTAAAAAATAAAAAACGTGAAACAAATATAGGCAACCTCCAAAGGAATGATCCGATGTTGCTCAATTGCAATCCCAACATTTTCGAAACTATACCTGACAGATTGGTGTGCTTAAATTTTTTGTATCTCTTCTGGTGCTCTGGCAAATGACATTACTACCCGAACACGGGACACAGACGGGCTTCGCTTAATCAACTTCTCTATGTATAAGGATCCAGAATATATATACTTTATGGGGTCGGATATGAATGCTGTAAAAATTACACACGGAATGACAAACTTATATATACCCTTTTCCACCTGTGGTGAAGGGTATAATAAAATGACGAATAAATTTTAACCTCGAGCAACTTTTTTCCTCAACATGTATTTGTCAGACATAGGGGAATTCAATTACGCTTCGATTACAATTAAAATTACAGGTAATGTAAAATAATAATCACCCCTATCGCGAATAATTATTCCCATAAAAAAACTCCCAAATTTTTCTATCGTGAATGATTCCAATAACAATTTACTTCTATTTTACGGTAGAAATCATTCACGATAGAAATGTGGGAGTTTTTTCATGGGAATAAACATTCGCGATAGGGGTGAGTATGTAATAATTATAATAATTGAGAATATGCAATTCTCAAACACATATTACGACTAAAGTCAATTACAACTACTTGTAATTTGTAATTGAAAATTTTTAATTTTACATATAATTGTAATTTAAATTATTATACATTACATTGTAATTGTAATTGGAAATTTTTAATTACAAAAATTACAAGTAATTGTAATTAGGCAGTAATCAGTACCTGAAATTGAACAAAATTCAATTATATTCTTAACAATTTTCCATTACATGTAATTATAATTCATTTTTTGTCATTTACAAATACTTTTAATTGTAATTGGAATTGTTTAATTACAAATTACAAGTAATTGTAATTCTAATTTTTCAATTACAAATTATATGTAATGAATGTGTGATTGAAAAAATCTTAATTACAATGACCAATAATTGAATGTAATTGTAATTGAAAAATTACAATTTCAATTACATATAATTGCGTAATTGAAAGTGTAATTAATGACAAACTGTAATCGACATCCCCCAAATCTGGTATTTGTTCCATTCGAATTACGAAGGTTTAAAAAGTTACATACCTGGCGTTTAGAAAAACATAACTGTTTATATGAAGTGGTAAAAAGAAGTATCATGTCTGTAAAGAAAAAAGAAAACAAAATAAATTATTAAAATGTAGTAAAACAATTCTAATTAAAAACTATAAAAAATTTGTATTCAAAAAAATTTAAATAAATAAAATAAAGCCCCCTTTAAAAAAAATAGGTTTAACAACAGACATAGAACAGCAATAGAGACCACCTGGAAAGTTTGTTTTTGTGTGCTCTTATTGTGATTTAAATTTATATGACACATTTTTCTGTTTACATTTACTGGGCACAAAAATAAGTCAACTAAATTTTTTAAATAACAAAACATTTAATTGTTCAAAAAACATGTTCTAAATAAATCTATCATTGCTAATTGCCACTTTCGCATTGTTTTAAAACAAAAGTTTTATTTCTGTTATCTGGTTTAATTAACTAATTTAAAAATAATTAAAGTAAATATTTAAATAAACAATAGTTATTTTTTTATTTAAAATAAATTATTTAACAATGTTAAATAACAGAATTTCTATAAACAAAAAAAAAACAATAGGGAAGTTTTAGACGAAAATTTACAAATGGTATAAACAAAAAATTAATTTAAAAATGTTACATCATTTAAATGAGATCATATTTTGAAATGCAAAAAACATTTTTGTAAGAAAAAACTTTATAAAAAAAATAACATATTATTAACGAAAAATTTTTAAAAGGTTACTTCTTCAATACAAAATGTAGCCTAAACAAGTAAGAGTGTTATATTCGGCCATGCCGAATCGTATATACACTTCACCATAGTAATGTTAAATATTCCCTTACTCTGTTATGTTTACCAATTTCACAAAAATATACATTTGGTTCTTAAATTTTTATGATTTTCAACTTCATTATTACAAATCTATACATATAATAAAATAGTAACTCATTTCCTATCTGTTTGTCTTTCTGTTTATGTTCACATCACGTAAAAACTACTGGATGGATTTTAACAACATTTTGTGAGGAGGTACCTTAGTATCCCAGTTCCAATATAGGATACTTTTTTACGCAAAAATATCTTATTTCCCAGAGAAAGTGGAGAAAAAGCAGTGAAAGTAAGCCGATTTTTATCGATTTAAAGGTACTGCATACTCTAAGGCATCTTTCATTTGTGAAAGCGGTATAATTAAAACACAAGTGCGCAAAAGATGGCGCTGTTTTAAAATAATGACAAAATATAAATTGAAAGCGGTATATTTTAAACACGGTTATGCAACAGATGGCGCTGTTTTAGAATAATGACAAAAATAAGAATTATTTACTGCCAAATTTTTAGAATTTTATATAACCAAAATATTGTCAGGACGCACACAACGTGTATGGGCACAGCTAGTATAAAATATATGTATATATACAATTTTTTTCTAATAATTTTATCGAAAATTTTTTGTAAAATTTTATAGAAAATGTTTTGTAAAAATTTTATAAAAATGTTTTGTAAAAATTTTTTAGAAAATTTTTTGTAATTTTTAAAAATTTTATAGAAAATTTTTCGTAACAATTTTATAGAAAATTTTTTGTAATTTTTAAAAATTTTATAGAAAATTTTTCGTAACAATTTTATAGAAAATTTTTCGTAACAATTTTATAGAAAATTTTTCGTAACAATTTTATAGAAAATTTTTCGTAACAATTTTATAGAAAATTTTTCGTAACAATTTTATAGAAAATTTTTCGTAACAATTTTATAGAAAATTTTTCGTAACAATTTTATAGAAAATTTTTCGTAACAATTTTATAGAAAATTTTTCGTAACAATTTTATAGAAAATTTTTCGTAACAATTTTATAGAAAATTTTTCGTAACAATTTTATAGAAAATTTTTTTAGAAAAATTTTATAGAAAAATTTTATAGAAAAATTTTTTTAGAAAAATTTTATAGAAAATTTTTTTTAGAAAAATTTTATAGAAAATTTTTTTTAGAAAAATTTTATAGAAAATTTTTTTTAGAAAAATTTTATAGAAAATTTTTTTTAGAAAAATTTTATAGAAAATTTTTTTTAGAAAAATTTTATAGAAAATTTTTTTTAGAAAAATTTTATAGAAAATTTTTTTTAGAAAAATTTTATAGAAAATTTTTTTTAGAAAAATTTTATAGAAAATTTTTTTTTAGAAAAATTTTATAGAAAAATTTTATAGAAAATTTTTTTTTTAGAAAAATTTTATAGAAAATTTTTTTTAGAAAAATTTTATAGAAAATTTTGTTTAGAAAAATTTTATAGAAAATTTTTTTTAGAAAAATTTTATAGAAAATTTTTTAGAAAAATTTTATAGAAAATTTTTTTTAGAAAAATTTTATAGAAATTTTGTTTTTCTAAAATTTTATAGAAATTTTGTTTTTCTAAAATTTTATAGAAAATTTTTTTGTAAAAATTTTATAGAAAATTTTTTTGTTCAAATTTTGCTGCTACTGATTCCCAGTGGGCACCCTGCGGGTATATCGGTCACCTCTATGTGTATTGCTTTGTATAAAGGCCTTTAATACAAATCAAAACCCTAACAACCTAAAAACAAACAAAAATCGCCCGTCGCAGGGGATTATTGATCCCCCGAGATCAGTATGCACTCCATGCGATCTACCGGTCGCGGTCTAATATTTATTTAATAAAAAAAAGCAAAAGGGATCATTATAAACCATTACAACCGAATAACAAATAAAAACAACGTGAAAAAATATAGGTGACAGTGGTTTTTTGCCCGCAGCTCAAAAACTTATTTCTAAAATTATTTAAACTTAATGTTTTGCCGGTTAGCCGAACATTAATTTTACGTAACGTAAGTCATGAATGTTGTTATTTAAGGCTCTCTTGTTAATTTTTCTTTGTTTGCCAACAAGAATAATACGACAAAAGATTGAGCGAACCCACTCTTAAGGCAGAAATGCCCTCACAATACCTGAGTATTTTAAATTGGACATACTACGTCATCTAACGGGAAATTATTGGCATGGCGTAATCTTGTGTCTATCATTTTGCTTTTTCAATAAAACGTAAAATTGCAGGTCAATATCTTTTAAATAGGTTGGCTTTAAAAACGTTGAAAAAGAATGCAAAAGAGAGCACCAGATAGTCTCAAGCAACAACAATTTTCATGTGTTACGTTCCGTTACAGAAGCGTTTGCCTAACAAAGGTTTTACTCTTAGATATGAGCTCCCTTAAAATTGTGTAATAATTTATTATAAGTATATTTTTATTTTTATACACTTTTTTCTGTTAAATGTAGACATGTGTTCGAAATAATAAATAATGTGTTTGTTTTTCTTTTGCAATAACTTTAATGTTTTTTTTTCTGTCTAATGCTTTTACCATAATTGTTATTACGAGTCAGCAATTTTTCTTATAGATAGCAACCAATTAAAAAAAGAATAAATAAAGACAATAAATAAAAATCAATCATAGAATACTTTGAAGGCTTGAATCAAATTGATTAATTTACTTTTTGAAGGTTCTTAAAAACATTTTTCATACGGTCTTAAAGTTTTTGACGGCTTTATTTATTTTTAAAGATTTCGTAATTATAATTTCTCTGTACTGGTTTTATCTTAGCAACACCGCATTTCAGAATTGCAACTCTGGTCTACCCATTCAAACTGGATGATTTTTTCAATTAAATTACATTTAATTTTAAAACGGTAAATTGATTTCATATATTGATGCGTTGCCAAAATTAACTAAATAGTTTTTATGAAAGTCTTTTTGGAATATGCACAAGTTGTTTAAATCGAATATCATTTTGAAGCCGATATATTTTTTCTTTTTAAAATATTTACTATCAACCAGTATCAAACCTCCATTTTAAGCTTTACAGAAGCTAAAATCGGTCATCGAATTTGAACGAAAAATCATCTTTTCTTTCGAGGGGTATTTTCATCTCGGCGGCTATGTTAACAAACAAAATTGCCGGATATTGGTATCGGAAGAGCAGCACGCCACTGTCGAAAAGCCATTGCAAATGGATGTTGTGGATGTCTTGCTGGAAACTCAATTTCGGTTAACGGCAAGCGCTTCAGAGTAGCGCTGGTAAAGTATTGAATAGTGGGTAGCGAGTAACGAGTAACGAGAATTTTATTCTTTTTTAGTACTCCAACCTAATTACTCTATATTTTTTGGGGTAGTACTTTTAGAAATAATTGGATAGAATATTTGTCTATTACGCCGATAAAATTTTTTTACTCTATATAAACAGAAGTATTGAGTACCCAATTAAAATTAATCGAATAGTATCGAGTAATTGAATATAGTAGAAATTGCCAGTATACATACATATCGTCACCTAAAATGCAAAAGGCCGTAACTACACTTTTTAGTTTTTTACAGGAGAAGGAATAAACGTTATAAATTAAAGACTACTTAAAACTTAATATCCACATTTTAGATTCAAACTTGGAAAACAAACATAACACACATTGAAAGATAATCAAAGCCAACTTTGTTTTGATTTTTTTTTTTTTTTTTTGGAAAAGTGCAGTTACGGCTTTTTGGATTAGTTGACGTTGCAGTTACGGCCTTTTGTTTTTCACCAATAAAGTCGTTATTTTTGGACGTATACATGTAAAATTTGCTGTGTAGATGTGTTTCGGTTAAGTTCGTCATAATCAATCAAAAAGTAAATTTTGAATTTTTGAGTAGTTACGGCCTTTTGCATTTTAGGTGACGATATATATATACATGTATTAATTTTTTAAGAAAAACACTACCTACGAAGCTTTTTGCTTGTCTGCAGAAAACACCCAGAGTCTTTGCCAGGAATCGAACCCATAACCTCCAGACTGATAGACTACCGCATCACCAATTAGTCTGTCGAAGAACCCAACTCAGCAGGACGGATCATGTCACCCAGTTCAAGTAATCGATATTTTGTGCACTAAGTTCGGTAAACGTGCTATCATCCGTTTTCGCGATGCCGATTGTCTGCCTTAGATTTGACCCCTCTAAACTTATTTTTGTGGGATTTCGTTACAGACTGATGCTATGCGAATAATCAGGCAATGATCCACACCCTTTAAGGCTAAGATCGTCCGAGACATTGGTGAGATAGAAGCAGAAACCGCCAACATTATCTGGCAAATTGGTCTAACCAACCGATTTAATGATACTGAAAACCTGGGCAGCACCTTTTATTTTTGTAAACACTATTTACAGAACTCTATAACAATAGAATTTTATATACAACCTATGTTGCAACATCATATCGACACTGCACCTCAAAAGTAAGAGTCTTAAAATTTGGTTTGGATTACTTTCATAGCAAAAGGCAAATTCGAACAAAATAGGTATTGTCAGGACGTTGACAACGTCATGGTCTAGTCCATATACATATAATAAAACTATAACAGGACCATTTGTGTTGCTGGTGCAGATAGTAATCGAAATGTGTTTATGTCACGTAAAAACTACTATATATCAACATCAAACTTGGCAGCACCCCTTATTTTTATCAGCGAGAAATTTGAGCACTATTTACAGAACTCTACAATCATTTTAGAATTTTATTTCAATTTTAAAATTTGACAATATTTTGTTCGTTTTTGCTTTGAAAGTAATCCACACGATATTTTAAGACTCTAACGTATTTACTTTATATACAAGTACCCATCCCTGGATAAAATTCTAAAATTTATATAAAGTTCTAAAATTCTTTAGAATAAAATAATTTAATAACAATGTTATTCCACAAAGTAAAAATGCAAATCAAATACAAATTTTATTCAATTGGCTATTTGGCAGTAAGTAGTTAATTCATATTTTGTCGGTTGCGCCATCTGTTATGCAACCGTGTTTAAAATATTCCGCTTTCAATTCCATATTTTGTCATTATTTAAAAGAAAGCGCCAGCTGTTGCGCACCCACAGTACTTTTAAATCGTTAAAAAAAATCGGCGTATTTTCACTGCTTTTTCTCCACTTTCTCTTGGAAATGAGATATTTTTTCGGAAAAAAAAGTATTCTATATTGGAATCAGGATACTAAGGTACCTTCTCACAAAATTTTGTTAAAATCCATCCAGTAGTTTTTACATGATGCGAACACGAAAAAAGAAAGACAGACAGACAGGAAATGAGTTATTATTTGTATTAGTATGTATGAGATGTCTTTTTTATATTGCATGTTTCTATGTACTAATTGTTATTTCATTATTCAGATTGTGTTATTTGTTTGTTTATAAAAAAAGCAACAAATACTCTTATCAAAAGTACAAATTTTTTAATGAGATTTTGTAAAAATTTTTAATTAAGCTTTGGGTTGCATTTTTCAATGACCTGACATTGCATATAATATACAAAAATATATACATAGATACATATATATGTATGAACATACATATGTATGTATCTTACTATGGGTGCCATCATGTGCACAAACCAGCAATAAGTCCATGCAGTTTTATTTCACTCATCTGGCTGCTCGTTTTTGAGCAGCCCATTTCTGCATCTGAGTTCATATGTACTTGCTTATGTTTGTATGCATGTATGTATGCATGTTTCAATCATTCTGTCTTAATTAATATTGATTCTATTTTCTTCTCTTTGCAAAAAAAAAAACAGATAAAAACAAACGACATGAAAAACATCAATAAAACAGTGTGCACGTTAAGTACATAAATAAATTGCAACAGCGAAATTTATTAATTTTTCATTTAATAAACAAAACAAGCAAAAAAGGGCATAGTTTTCCGTTATGTGTTTGTTTCGTTTTTGTTTTTGTTGTTTTTTTTTTTTTTTGTTCTTATTTTCAAACAGAGGTGTAAACAAACCGGATGAGTTTGAATGAAGGAGTAAACATTTGTTTACATCTGAGACTATGGCTAACGGCTAATTAATAACAGCTTCTTTTTCTTTGCATACGGGTAGATGGATTTATTTCGCAGCCAATACCAGTTGTCAATTGGTAATTATCGAACTTCTTACTGAGTAACGTAAACAAGTGCGCAAGGTGTAACGCTGTCTAGCGCCTAACTTTGAACAAACCTAAATAAGAGCGCAAATTTCTGTAATGAACAATAATGTTAACTTATTTTGTTTAATAAAATCTAAAAAGCAGAAAGTAGCTAGAATGTCATCACTATTACACAAAAAAAAACAATAACAGCTTGTTTGCATCCTGTTAAAATTAGATTTTCCAATTACTAAAGACGTAAACACTTTGAACGCGTTATGTGACATCTCGTCAGCTGACATTTGTTTGGTTTTGTTATAAAGATTGTTCTCAAATGAAGAAAAAATGAATAGAAGTAAAAAAAACAAAAGTTAATCATCACTAATATCGGGCTTAATCCCCGTAACAGATCTCGGGGGATTAATAACCTCCTGCGAGGGGCGATTTTTGTTTGGGTTGGTAGGGTTTTTTCTGATTTGATTTGTATTAAAGGCCTTTATAGAAAGCAATACACATAGAGGTAGCCGTTAGACCCACCGGGTGCCCACTGGGAACCAGGAGCAGTCAATAGGCACAGTGGTGGGGGTTATATTGAACCTTTAATCTGACCATTCTAACGCAATATAGATTGCATCAAGGTTCTAACTTTTACCAAAAATTTTTGATAAACTTTTTACATAAAATTTCCGATTAAATTTTTACAAAAAATTTTCGATGAAATTTTTATGAAAAATTTTCGATTAAATTAAAAAAAAAAGTTTCTATATCTTTATATTATATTTGTAATAATAAAGTTGAAAAATCATAAAAGTAAAAACCGAATGTATATTATTGGCCCTAACGAACATCTAATATTGAATGTCAAATTCGTATTATGATTTGGTAGCACTGCCGAAAATTTCGTTGTATAACTAAATTTCAATCGAACACAGTTTTTCTTTCGATGCTTATTGACAATGTAAGTAATTGTCAACTTTTTATTGTTTTTCTTTTTTACAAATGCCAGCAGTAAATTATTTTATTTTAATTTCATGCCGGTCTAATGTTGTATGTACAAAACAACAATTGGAAAAGCTCTGTTTTCTTATGGAACAAACCCTCAGCTGGCAAAAGGAATATGTCCAAAAGTTCAACGGCAAAAAAAATGACAAGAAACAACGCAGGAGCTAAATGGTATGCAGTGGAAGAGCAAAGTGGTCATATTAATTAATAATTTATAGCATTTTTTTCTTTATAAATTAGTAATACAATATTTATTTATAGTGCCAGCTGATAAATATGTACTATTGTGAATAATGCAATTGAGTCAAATTCACAATAGCGCCGTTTTTATCAAATGTGAGCCAGTCGAAGATCGAAATTTACTTATAATAGGCACCATTGTGAAATAGGGAAACATAAAAGAGTAAGGGTATATAAGATTCAGCATAGCCTAATATAGCACTCTTACATGTTTATAAACGTTATTAAAACAATTTTCAGCCGTACATCGAGGCTACAACGTATTTTGCATGTACTTATTAAAAAATACAATTCTCTTATTGATGTTTATTTTTTTGCACATGTAGTGAGACATGCAAAATTGTTTTAATTGTATAATTTATCATCACTATCTGAACAAATTAAACCGCCAACATATTGCGAAACGTCTTTAAAGCTGATAATGAAAAAAAAAAATAAATTATTTTTAAAAAGACAAATTTTTTTTAAATTTATTCTAATAAAAATTGCAAAAATTTAATCTTTAACACAATATACTATTAATAAAATTTAAATGAAAAACAATTAAACCAAAACCGCAATAAAACAGACTGCCAACCGCTAAATTGTTTGTTATCAATTGGAAATTGATTTTAACGGCCTTTAATAATTTTAACCTTTAAACTCACTTAAAAGCTTATTTATTGGTAATGCCAAGATACACACATACATACATACATACATATACATACATACATACATACATACATACATACATACATACATACATACATACATACATACATACATACATACATACATACATACATACATACATACATACATACATACATACATACATATGCATATGTACGTACAAACAATATAGAAAAACACATAGTTTTTCATTAGAATGTTAAAAAAGAGAAATGAGTCATTGCAATAAATAAAAATTATTTCCTGTTAAGTGCCACACTTACCGCTGGTACAGAAAAATTTTGCAAAATAAAAAATTACTAATAAAAGTATTTTAAAAAGTGACGAATTTTATGCTTAAGTTAATTTGGTTAAAATTAAATTTAATCTGATGAAATTTCGAATTCAAGTCATAGGCATAAATTTAAAATATCAAGGCGAATTTACAACAGTTGATTGCAGTAGCGAAAAGCTCACCATATGTTTGAAATCAAAGTTACAAACTTCATATGAAAAAAATATATAAACAATATTTTATATACGGAGTTTGACAATTGCAAAAGAAGCGAAGGAAGGAAGACTGAATTCGACCGCAAACGCCTAGTATTAATTCGCCTTGATATTATTTAAACATACAATTTAAGAAATCCATCCCTGATGCCATCCACGACATTCGAGAAACATATGGAAAAATGTACGTTTTGTAGCAAAAGTTTATTTAAAATAAATCTGGAGTGGCCTTTACCATACTTAATGGAAGCCGATATTTTGATGGATATATTAAATAAAGAATACAATTTTAAAATTAATTATTTTCGGTTTGGGGTATTAAGTAAACTACCCCTTGCCCCTTCCCGATTATACCCAAAATGTATACAGCTCTTCATCTCCATAAACCAAAGGCACATACTAAATTTGAGGGTGCTGTAGCTTAAGTGGTTAGCACGTTGACTACTAAGCAATGGTCACGAGTTCAAATCTCAGCCGTGGCAACATCAATTTTTCTGATATGTATTAATTTCTCTTTATAATAATGCATATCACAGCGCCCTCCTTCGCCGGTATTGCCACATAGCACTAAATCGAAGCGAAGTAAAATAATTATAAATTGGCTATGCTAGCTAGCTTCGAACTAATTCGCCTAAATAACACCAGAGGCGCTGCAATACTGTTCTAAAAATAATCATAACGTGCAATTGCAGTGTTGCCAGAATCGAAGCTTTACTATCACTAACCATCTGTCTTATCTACTACAATCCCTTTCCAAAGGAAGTACCACAGTTAATGTAGGCATTAACTGCCTGAGTGGCACTTCTCTTTATAAAAAAAAAAATCGTTTTAATATGTCATACGGTATGACTTGTAGAGCGTTCACAAAATTTGGGGGTAAGGAAACTACCCCTTGCCCCTTCCCGATTATGCCCAAAATTTACACAACTCTTCATCTCCATATACCAAAGGCACATACTAAATTTCATTTTGATACAGTATAACCTGTACAAACTCCACAAAAATAGTGGCATACACACCCATGTATGGTTTATGTATCTACTTTATATAAAGTTACCCATCCCTGGGTAATTTCTCAGAAACATAGGCCTTATATAAAATTCTAAAATTTCAATGAAATTCTAAAATTTTTGTAGAGTTCTGTAAATAGTGTTTTCAATTTCCGCCGACAAAAATAAAAGGTGCTGCTAAGTTTAATATACCAATGAATTAGTAAAACTGCGTACTTTCACTACTTTTCTCTTGGAAATGATATACCTACCTATTTACAGAAAATTACTAAATTTGTTTTTCTTACTAGGATATTTTAGAATATAATAAATGACCTTGATCCCTTGAATTTCTGTTTGTTTGGTGCTTACTTAATTTTTTGAGCACAAGGTTTAAAATATTAGGTTTTTTTCTCTTTTCAAACCGTTTTCTCATTGTGTTTATACATAATTTTAGTACACAAAATTTCGTACTTTAATTTTTTTCCAACACTGTATGTACTCGCTTGAGATCAACGCAACACTTTTTTACCTTTTACTAATTTTCTTAATATATTGTTTATTGACTTACTACTACAAAATTAAAAAAAATAAAAGTTATAGGTATTTATGAATAAATACTAAACAAATAGTAAATTAAATCTAAGGGAGGCCGGTAAATAAACACAACCATTAAATACACGTTTTAAAATGCACGCCATACTAAACATGCCAATTATAATAAATTGTAGTGAATTGAATTGTTTACATATTATTAATTTATGTTATTTAATCACATGCTGGGCTTTTGCTTGTTACTCAAACAATTTTAAAATGTGTTGGATAATGAATAAATATAAGTCTGCACCAGTGTTGCCAGGGGAGAACACTAAGAAAAGTTATGCTTTTATTTAACAAAGTTTAGTTTCGAAATTGTATCGTTTAAATCAAGTCATATTAAACAAGGTGATAGCGTAAGGGAGAGGAAATTTGAGCAAAAAATTTTTTATATGGATTTTGACAGCAAAATAGATATTATTCTCTCTTAAAAAACCTGATTAATGTCAAACTCCATATAAAAAAAATTGAAAAAATTTATCCATGGCACAATAAACAAGGTAGACTCGCGGCGAAAAAAGAGTACAACTCTGTAATAAAAATACGTACATTTTGTTGTTGTATAAATCATTTTTGGCCGTCAAAATAAAAAATGTTAGTACATTTTGACACTGTAAGATGGTGACAACAAATAGTCAGCTGAGCTCTCGAGTTTACCTGTTATGAATTCGCCTTGAATTTATCTTTAATATTAGCTCCGCCTTGTGCAGTCACCTGGTTAAATATGCCTTGGTTTAAATATGCCTTGCTCTATACTCATTAAATTCATTACTTAGTAAAATACTCTTTTATTTGAAATTCTCTTTAATTTTTAAGTGCTTTAAATGTTGCAAACATACATACATGCATAATACATTCATACATGCATATACATACATGCATATGTATATTTATGAATGCTGACACCATTCATAATAACAATGAAATAATGGGTTTCGTATCAGCCGATAAACTCGTGCTTCAGTTTTTCTTAAATTTGGATATTTACCTGCATACATACCCGTATCTACATACATAAATACATATATACATACATATATATTTTTAAATGAAAACATTATAGGTATACATATGTACTCGTACATCTTTCAGTATGAATGTTTATAGGTATTAACTTTCTTATTAAAATACAACTGATGTAATAAAATTATGACACAGCAGTTTTTTTTGTAAAGAATGTCACGTTTTTCATTTTAAATTTATATTAAACAATGCAAATACCGCTGCTATAATATTTTAGGTTTCTAGTAGTTTATTTTAGATCAGCTAGAAGCCTTTGCCCACGTTTGTTTGTGATTTTTTTTCTTTGTTAAATACCTATGTACATACATACTTATGTATGTACATATGTATGTATTTAAAAAGTGTGTCATTTTTTAATAGTTTTCGAAGAACAACAAAGATCAATTTTGATTTTAATCAGTGATGTCAAGAAATTGATTTCAAGTAGTCATCTAAAATGGGGAATACACCACAGATGGTCAGTAAAAGATTTGTAGCAGTCAAATTATCAAATTATCATTCATGCAATTGTACTGAGAGTCAACACGTTATAAATTTATATCATAATACAAGTTTAAGGTACATATGTATATAAAAATTGCATATTTATAACTTTGTTTTTGGAGTTTGACACCAGTCGTATACCTACTGCCTTTAAAAAAAAATAGCTGTAACTATATACCGATTCTTTAATGCTACATACCTCAACAAATTGATCAGATGTTGATATCACAAACTCAAAATCGTTTGAACCTTTTTTATTTGTGATAACAGAAAGGGTATAACTTTGCACGTAAATATGAATAATTAAAATTAAATAACTCATCAAACAAGTTTTATTTATTTTACATAGAAATTTTTAGAAACAAATTGCCGTCCTGTGGCAAAAACACTTTATCAATAAACTCCCTATGCAGTTAGGGCCCCCAAATATTTCTTAATTATGGCTCTATTAACTCCCAATCGATGGATACATTCCCGCTAGCAGTGAGCCCACCAAATAAACACTTTTTTGGAAATAGCGGCGCCTGGAAATGCCCCTTAAATGTTCCTCACTCATGATTCAACAATGTTGCTTATTGACTTTCCCATAGAACAAAATTTTGCCTTATTACTGAACAAAATATTGTAATAAAACGTTCCCGAACAAGGCATATTTAACAAGGTGATAGCGTAAGGGAGAGAAAATTTCAGCAAAAATTTTTTTGAATTTTTTTTATATGTTTTTTGACAGTAATATCTATTTTATTCTCTCTTAAAATACCTGATTAATGTCAAACTCCATATAAAAAAAATTGAAAAAATTTATCTTTAATATTAGCTCCGCCTTGTGCAATCACCTGGTTAAAACTAAGCCAGATCTAACAATCGTATAACTGCATACGTAATCCCTGTCGGAAAGTAGAACTTTTAAAGAAACACCCCACCACACCTCTTACAAATCGCATTGACTAATTTGTTTTGATATCAAAACTGATATTTGTATAGGCATTCTGTAAACCAAAACTTCTTTTATTTTTTGCAAAAAAAAGCACTAACTTGGCCTTACTACAACTAATGCCCAAACCAAGGTATATTTATCTTACTAGGCAGTGTCGTCCGCCCAGCTGATTTAGTAGTTCGACATGTCAAAAGTTGTATGTGTTCAGAAATTTTATAGTGTAGAAGTGAGAAAGCAATAAAACACATACAGGCCTTCTCAATTTTCTTATATGTTTTTTGACATTTCGAACTACAAAGCAACAACAAAATGCCATGTTGTTCTTGTATTGTTGTATTTGTTGTAGGGACGCCACTACCTAGTAAAATAAATATACCTTGGCCCAAACTGTCTAGTCTTTCGTTTTGTCACATCCAAGGCGAATTCATACCAGGTGGAGCCGATAGCCCAGCTGATTGTTGTTTGCTCTCGTTTTTTTGCTAATGTCTTGTCAAAAAATACATTGTTTGATATCTGCTAATCTAATGTCAAAGTTGTTGTTTTGTTGTAGTTGTTGTCCTACTGCTCACACCTGGTATGAATTCGCCTTGGTCACATCTTAAAATTAAAAAAAAAATTGTTTTATATTGAAGCCAAATATTGGTCTTCATCGACAAGTACACACGAAGGCATACAAAAATTTGTTTTTTAACGGCAACATACATAAGTACTTTTTGTTGTAGCAGATTTAAGACTATGATGAAATACCCTGAAAGTGTTTGCATGTGTGTAATATTTATAAACTGCTAAACAAATTTATTTTTAATTGATAAATTCGTTTTTTTTTTAATTCACAAGGCACTTTTGCACAAATTTGTTCTTTAGAAGAACAACCTCACAAATGTGAAAGTAATAAATAAAATTTCATGTATTTATATCCTTCATCCAAAAAAAGAAAAAGATCGAAAAAACATTTGAAATTTCACGAAACTGTACTAAACCATAAAATTTTAGTACAGTTTGCAAATTAAGTCAGCTGTTGATTTTACACCAAAAAAATAATTTAAAGAGAGTAGTTATAAGTACTGTTCTCTTTACGCAGGAAAGGGAGTATAACTAAGAGTAGAATATATAACCAAATAAATCTGCTCACAAACAAAAAGCTTGTTACCAAGGCATATTAAACAAGGTGATAGCGTAAGGGAGAGGAAATTTGAGCAAAAAATTTTTTGAATTTTTTTTATATGGATTTTGACAGTAACAAGGCATATTTAACCAGGTGACAGCACAAGGCGGAGCTAATATTAAAGAGAAATTTTTTCAATTTTTTTTATATGGAGTTTGACATTAATCATTTATTTTAAGAGAGAATGAAATAGATTTTACTGTCAAAATCGATATAAAAAAAATTCAAAAAATGTTTTGCTCAAATTTCCTCTCCCTTACGCTATCACCTTGTTTAATATGCCTTGGACAGTAAAATCTATTTCATTCTCTCTTAAAATAAATGATTAATGTCAAACTCCATATAAAAAAAATTGAAAAAATTTCTCTTTAATATTAGCTCCGCCTTGTGCTGTCACCTGGTTAAATATGCCTTGCTTGTTACCCAGCGGAAAAATAGGTATTACCATTGTTAACATTTGTGAAGATTTATCTTTTTTTAAGTTTTTTTAAATGTCAAAAGGATTAAAAAAATTTTTTAGCTAAAGAAAAGACATAAAAATGTGATATTGGGCACGTTCATAAGACGTAACTGTTGAGCTCAACTGTTGCCAACTGTTGAGCTCAACAGTTATGTCTTAGAAACGGCTTGAGAAATATACTGAAAATAAAGAGATGATAAATTTAAACAATTGAAAAAATAAAAGAGGAACAAAAGAAATAATTTAAAATAACTAAATTAATTACTTTAGCTGAAAATTATGGATAAAAAACTAGGTAGTGTCGTTCGTTTGATTTAGTAGTTCGACATGTCAAAAGTTGTATGTGTTTAGAAATTTTATAGCACGCCTTCTCAATTTTCTTCTATATTTTTTGACATTACGAATTACAAAGCAACACTAAAATGCCATGTTGTTCCTGTATTGTTGTATTTGTTCTAGAGATGGCACTACATAGTAAGATTAATCTACCTTGATCAAGGCACATTCAACAGGTAACCTCGCTACGTAGGGGAAATATTAAGGCGAAAATTTAAATTTTATTTATATGGAGTTTGATAGTTCAACTGCGATTTAAGTGGAAAAATTTTAAGTTCAACTATCAAAATCCATATACAAGAATTGATCATTTTCGCCCTAATATTTCCCCTCTGTAGAGAGGCTACCTGATTAATATGCCATGACCTTGATTTAGACAATTAATGTCTGTTTTTAAAAATATTTAAATACACTGCTAGAGATAAATATATTTGTATCGAAAAGTTTAGCAAAACTGATGCAAATAACTAGAAATTGTTGTTTAAAGTTAAAAAAAAATTGATTTCGAAAAGTTAAAGTTTTTACCCCCATATTTATAAAAAATAAAACTTATTCCAAATGTATTTTGGAATAACTTTTGTATGAAAAATTAGATCTGAAAAAGATTTCAAATACATATATTTTATTTTTATAAATATGGGGGGTTGGAATTTAATAAAATCACAACAAAAAAATCAGTCGACTTGTAGAATTTGGTAAAAAAAAAATATGGTAAGACTGTTTATTACTAAACTGAAATATGCACATTTATTGCACAACAACCCCCAATTTTCTCTGGCAGAGAAACTTAGACGATAACATTAATAACAAGAATAAGTAGCCCATCATTCAAAAATGAAATTTTAAAAATCCTAAGCACATTAGGGTTGAGTCCTGATTTAAATGGGAAAAAAATATAATCCCATTTTGTACCATTTGACATAAGTGACCTAAATAATTGACGGTTGCACCTTCTGTTCAAAAAGTTTTTGCATAATATAGGCTGGCAACGCCCTTCTGTTTCTAAAGCGAATATTAAGCTTAATAATATCAACCCTACCAGCTAAAGTTAGCTGCAGTTTGTGCAGGTGAATTGCATTCTTACAAGATACCGCCATGTTTTAAAAAGATTAATGGCTTGTTTCCGCCTTTCTGATTTGATATTTGATGCTGATAAGAAGTGCTGCGGATGACACCCTGAAAAATCGAGGACAACAAGGACTTAAAAGGTATGGTTTTTAAAGGATATTAGAGTGGAGTGTTTGCTTAAAGTTTTTGAAAAGCAAAAGTTAGATGTTTCGCGTATTTTATAAACATTTTCATTCGTTATCAACGGGTTGTAGAAACGAAAATAAACGTGTACGTTCAGGATAGAGTGTATTTTCAGTGTGCAACACACCTAAAAAAAGAAATGACTAGGAATAATAGTACCCAAACAGCTTTAGAATCCGGAATGTTATAATACAGACCAAAAAACTGGGAAACATCTCAACACCTCAATGGATCAAGCTAGTTGAAGCACAAACTCCACATCTGCATAAGAAAAGTACCATCTATTTTATGATTTCGAAACACATACGAGTTCGCTCGAGTGTTCATCCGTAGCTCAGTCCAGGGTAAAAAGGACTAAAAAAGATTCAGTTTACACTTTCAACATACTCAACTGCCAGTAATTGAAATATTTGGTTGCACCGAAATCCATCAACAATAGTGTAAAATAACCACCATACAAATTTATAACAATAGCGCAAAATACCAACACGATTGCAAAAACAACAACAATAGTAATTAAAAATACCAAAAAGTGTCAAATACCAACAACAACAAGTGCTGAGCAAAATAATATTAACAAGTTTCATAGTGCCGTAGAGTGACAGTGTTCATAACATCAGTTTAATCATCCCCTGATGACAGCAGTGAAGCTAAACGTTGTAAGTACAGCCATGAACAACAGTAATCTTAACCAAAACCCCAACTGACACCAGCAACAAAAATAACATTGGAGATCAACATCACCAACAACAACAATAGTTACTACAATAGATATTCTAACACAACAACTTTAGTCAAAAAAAATCACCCCTTTAAGAGAGTTCAACCATAACTACAATAGCATTACGTAACATACCACATCATCAGGAATTGTACCAGCAAATCATCAGAAGCAGCCACCAAACATCAAATACCAGATAAGTACACCTGTAGCCATTTAGTTATATTTTGTTATTTAAGATCTTGTGCGTCGCGAAGTACGTAAATAAGGTGTTAGTTCTCTTTAACCAAAAGAAAACATACATCTAGATAAAATTTAAATTTATAAGAATAATTTTTTTTGCATTTGACCATGAACGTTTTGGGCGTTCGCGCTAAGATGGGTCGGATGGGAAGCCAGTGATTTCGAACTTGGGCCCAACTAAAACCCCATAGTTCCTAATCAATTGGTAGTGCTATCCAGGAAGTCGAGGCACCCCACTGTGCTTTAAGCACGCTCGATTTGGAGCAACACATAGCCCGGCACTTCACCACATATAATAGAAATAGTTTTTACTTAAATTCATCATATAATTCATTTGCATCGGGTTTTTTTAAGCAGTAACTTCCAGACTTTCAAAGTTAAATTAATTTCTTTCGTTCCAATATTTTCGTTCACTTAAATCCGGATAAAGTCACGTCATCAAAACATCGTATAGTAAAATAATTCTTTTGAGAAAAATTAATAGTAACAAACGATTACAGAATATAATAAACATTAAATCCCAAAGACAGTTTGATAAAAAACGTAAATTTTACACTAAGAAAAAATTTGTCTTTCGGCTTTCAAATTTATATACAATTTCAAGATAAATTCGTTTGAAATTGCAGATTTTAAGTTTATTTTGAAATTCAAAATTTCTACATTTATTACAAAATTTCCAAATTTTTACATTTATTTCGAAATTCCAAAAGTATTGCATATATCGTAAAATTCCAAATTTAGACATTTATTTTGAAACCATTTTTGAACCATTCTTTTCAATAGTATTTAAAAGAGTAGAAATAAAAACAAACTTAAAAGTATAACGAAAAAGTTTGAATTAAAGAATAAAAGTTTGTTCTTATTTCTGTATCTCAATTTATTTAATTCTTGGCCACATAACTACATAGCACTAAACATAAACAAAAACTACTGAAATTAATACTCGCTGTATTATATTATTACCTTAACAATTATTATATTTTTAGTCCATTATACAAATTTAATAGTATACACATACATAGTACCTATACTAAGCCATAGCCCGTAAGAGAAACTTTTATTGTATCACACGTTCGAACATAGGTTTTTTTGATTCTTTTTGTACAAATATTGAAATAGAACATGTGAGAATAAAATATTGAAACTTTGATTTACTGTGAACATGACTTGGTCATATTAAGCATATGGTAAGGTAAGATACTGTGAGTGAATTGTCATCATAGGGGTAGCCCAAATGGTTTAATTGGCTACCATGGTTTGGGGAGGGATAAAAACCGACCAGAACACCTGGGTCGGATGGAAGAATTGTAGCGCCCCATATACACTGGCACAAAGGAACCGTCACAAACACATCTTACACTTTTTAACCGGCCGCAACGAATCAACGCCCATGCCCGCGAGTTTAGTCGTGCCCAATTACAAAGTTGCCAGTGTGTCGGCAAGTTAGAAACGTAAGGCAAAATCACCCCGCAAGGTAGGTTGACTATAATTATAATATTATGATAACAATTTTTGTTTGAAACGTGACAGTTATTAAAATAATAAATGGCGCCCAACGTGGGGCGGCACGACATCTAGTTATATTTGTTCACTAGATCACTATTGTGGATGAAATATTCTTGAGTATTACGGGAAGTGTAATTGAGCAATTTAGTTCATTATAGTTAAAGTTTTAAGTTTATGAGTCACGGTCGTGAATAATTCGCAGTCCGTTTGCCATTTTCTAAAGTACTAAAAGAGCAAATTACAAGGGATTTCGTAAGTCTTGCAAATTTATTAAGTAAATATTGCAATTGCGACGAATCCTAGTGTATATGTAATAGAAGGAAGAATTTGGTAAGTCCAATTCTTGGAATAATAGTTAGAGAATTGTTGCGACTAATTCTTCCCAATAAATAACACAACCCATAGTTTCAAAAGAATATTTTAACACAAGTTTTGGGGCATGAACTACTTTTCTTCCATATAAGTTTTCATTCACTCAGTATCTTACCACATCATTTAACTTACAATTTTTTTTTGATTTCATATGTACATTTTTTGCGATCTTTCAACGGTTGATAAATTATATTTACATGACAAAATAATTTCATACATTTAAATAAACGAACAATCAGTGCGTTCATGTTAGGTGAACAACTGTTTTCATTAAATCATTTACATATAGCTATACTAGCGGAACATACATATATATTTTGGAAACTTTTGGTAAAAAAATATTTATACACATTTTTTTAAATTTTTGATAATTTCTTTTGCAACAAAACCATTCAAGCATTCAAATAACAAAAAGGTCAGCACGTCGATCATATATTAGACGAGCAACCGATTTCCAATTTATCCCGGATTTTCGTTTACACAGATTTAAATTTTTTTGATTCAAAGTATTTGTGGCGTCGGTTCAGGTATATCGTTCTGAATTTTTCGGAAGTTTAGCTAGCTGTACTAAGGTATTTCAGTCGCTTAGGACCAAAAGATTTTATTTGATTTTACATCATTTTAAATAGTCATCATGGTTGGTACGCGTGCGGGAAGCAAGGTAGATTTGCCTGTATCCACGACCGTCACAACAACAACGACCACTACGAGCACCACAACGTCAGCCATAAGCACTGGAGCCATTCCTAAGGAACCCAACCTAGCTACCACAGGGATGCATAGGCAAGAAATGGAGGAGTTCGAAGCTAGTGGGGGAAGTTTTTCAGAACATAGTACGATAGTAACACCGCCGTTTAGCAGCATTAGTGCACGGGGAATAAGAGAAGCTTTTCATCAAGCTAATGCACCATTACGACCACCACACCAACAGCCATATGAGAATCAGGATTTACATAAGGAGGCTAGAGCTCTAACGCTTTCGGATCTGCGGAATTTTGAAGATCGACTGTTAAACCTCGTTCCTAGGATGATTCAACAGAGTTTACACGAGCAATCACAATCGCAAGGACCTCAAGTTACACAGCCTCGGAGCAGTGGTTCAATACCGGATTTGTCACAACCACCACCGAATGTTAGGAATGACTTTCGTCACTTGCAAGTGAGACCTTTCCAGCCTGTGAATACGAATTTTCATCAAGCCCACAATCATTTTCATCCAGCTAACACACCGTTTAACCCAGCTAACGATAATTTTAATGCTGAAGTACCCAGGCGTGCAGACATCGCGTTTAGAACGGATGTTCCCTTTTCACAGCAGACCCCAGGTTTTCGCAGCCAATCATCAGCGAGTGCAAGTTGTCGGGTAGACAAATGGGGAATAACCTTTGATGGGACCAGCAAGACAACGACGGTAGAGGATTTCGTATTTAGGGTAGAAACCCTGCAATCAGATTTCGGATGCGACTGGAGGGAGGTGATAAGATCGTTTCACCATTTGTTAGGAGGCGCGGCGCGTGAATGGTTCTGGGACCATAGGCGGTTTAATGACATTTCGAAATGGAGGGATTTAAAAGCGGCATTACTAGCGCTATTTCATAGATACGATAGTGACTTTGATATCCAAAGGAAAATACTAGACCGCAGACAACAGCAGCTAGAATCATTCGATGATTTCTACAATTCAGTAACAAAGCTCAGGAATCAATTGCGAAGTCCGATTGGAGAACGAGACTTAGTGAGCATTATGCGGGGAAACCTGAAGGCTCCTATGGCCCAGCTTTTATTCTCGGTACAAGTCAATGGATTGGCACAGTTTGCTAAAGAATGTCGGAGGGCGGAAAATCTGTTAAATAGCCAACGTCAAGGAGGAAGTAGAGCACCCGTGAGAGCCATTTATGAACTCGACTGTTCCCAGCCAAGTTTAGATGTTACACCAGAGATAGACGCAGTGTCCTCAGGTAGAAAACTGATATGCTGGAACTGTAAAGTGGAAGGTCATACGTTCTTCGACTGTCCTGAAGAGAAGAGGCACCTGTTTTGTTTCAAGTGCGGATTAGAAGATACTGTTACTCCGCGCTGTCCAGTGTGTCAGGGAAACCAGAAGGGGAACGGGTCTTATGCAGGGATAGAGGCACGTTCGAAATCAAATTATCCCAAAATCCAACAACAATATTAGATCGCCATAAAAATGAAAAAACGCCAGAATCAATAAAGAGTTCAGAGACGGAGAATAAAGCAGAACGAAATTTAATTTTACTACAGAATCCACAAGTACCGGCAAAACAAACAAAACATAACATCAAACCACTTCATTTGAGAGCACGAGAGTATAACGAAGCCCGCGAAAGAATTTTTGGACCCTCGAAACGGATACGTAAAACCAGAGACCGATACAGGGATAGGAAGCAAACCAGATTCGAAATAGCAGCGGCCAGCATATATGAAGGACCAGATACTCGCATATATTCTGCGATTGAGATTAATGGGTGTATAATCGAAGGATTGCTAGATAGTGGAGCTACTATAACCTGCCTGGGCGAAAATTGTTTAGATTTTGTGGAAAAAGCGCAATTAGCCATCTACCCATTTCGATCGCAAATAAGAACAGCCGATGGAAGATTAAGTGAAATTATTGGACGGGTCAGAGCCGATATAACATATAACAGAACGACGAAACCAGTTGACTTTTTTTTGGTACCCTCTCTAAAGCTTCCTTTGTTTCTCGGTTTAGATTTCATGAAAAATTTTAATTTGCTCAGGTTTGAGATAAATGCACTTTCGACGCAAGGAGTGAACACCAAAGAGATGTTGGACAATGATTTCCCTCGTTTTCACAGCCTGAATAGTCAGCAACAACGACGACTAGAAGAAATTATCGAAACGTTTCCGTGCTTTACTCAAAGAGGTCTAGGCAAAACTTCTTTAGAAACGCATCAAATAGATACCAGAGAGGCAGTGCCAGTCAAAGAAAAACACTACCCAGTGTCACCCGCCGTCCAGAAGCTGATGTATGGGGAACTGGATAGGATGTTATCCTTGGGAGTCATTGAGCCTAGCGAGAGCCCATGGAATAATAGAGTAACTTTCGTTCAAAAGGGAGAAAAGGTCAGAATTTGTCTCGATGCGCGTAGGCTCAATGAACATACCGTGAAGGACGCTTATCCGCTTCCTCATATTGAAGGGCTTCTGAGTCGTCTGGGTGATACTCATTATATATCCAGCATAGATTTGAAAGACGCTTTTTGGCAGATACCGCTAGCAGAGACGAGCCGAGAAAAAACAGCTTTCACAGTGCCTGGAAGACCCTTGTATCATTTTACGGTAATGCCTTTTGGGTTGTGCAACGCGGCCCAAAGGCTATGCCGTTTAATGGACAAGGCGATTCCAGCGCGCTTGCGTGAAAGGGTGTTTGTGTATCTGGACGATCTGCTGGTGGTATCACCAGAACTTGAGGAGCATTTCAAAGTCTTAGCCGAAGTGGCACAGTGTCTTGTCAAGGCGAACTTGACGATAAATGTTAGTAAGTCCAGATTTTGCTGCAAAGAATTAAAGTATTTAGGGTACATCGTCGGAGAAGGAAAACTAAAGCCAGATCCAGAGAAAGTTCAGGCCATACTAGAATTGAAGTATCCGTCCACAGTCAAGCAAGTTCGGAGTTTTATGGGAACCACTGGGTGGTACCGACGTTTCATTTTGGACTATGCAACGATAACAGCACCAATTACGGACACTTTAAAAAAGAGCAAGAAATTCGTTTTTACAGAGGAGGCAAAAGTAGCCTTCGACAAATTGAAGGAGAAGTTAACATCAGGTCCAGTCATAACACATCCTGATTTCAACAAGATTTTTTTTATACAATGCGATGCCTCAGACCTAGGTATGGGAGCCGTGTTATTCCAAGAAGGGGACCAAGGTGAACAACCAATAGCCTATTTTTCAAAAAAATTTACATCAGCACAAAAGAACTACTCGGTGACAGAGAGGGAGTGTTTAGCGGTAGTGTCAGCGGTAAAGCGGTTTCGACCATACGTGGAACTCATGGAATTCGTTATCATTACAGACCATTCCAGCCTTAAGTGGCTGATGACGCAACGTGACTTAAGCGGACGTCTCGCCAGGTGGAGCCTGCAGTTGCAAGCATTTTCTTTCAAGATACAACACCGCAAAGGAACACAGAATGTGGTGCCGGACACTTTGTCTCGATATGCGATGGATGGAATTGAGGAAATTTTAAAACCAAACATTGACCTATTGTCTCCTGAGTTTGAAAAGGAAGAGTACAAAAACCTATGTAGACTGATTAAAGAAAATTCGAGCCGTCTACCGGATCTGAAAGTTGTCGACGATAAGGTATATAAAAGGACAAATTTCTCGGATGGGAATATAGCTAAAGAAGAGCACTCATGGAAGTTATGGGTTCCCACCGGTCTGACACAACATATCATCAAGCAAGCACACGGTGCCCCGATTGCATCTCACGGAGGAGTGGGCAAGACGATCAAAAGGATTCGGGAGTGGTATTATTGGCCACACATGAACGCGCAGATTAATGATTACATCAATCAGTGTGATAGCTGCAAGGAGTGCAAGCCCGCGAACAGGATATTAAGACCTCCAATGGGAAATGAACCGGATGCAAGTAAACCTTTTCAAAGGATATACATCGACTTTCTCGGACCGTATGTCAGATCGATAAAGGGCAATAGCTTTATCTTCATTGTTTTGGATTATTTTTCTAAATTTGTTTTACTAAAGGCCATGTCAAAGGCGAACTCGAGAAATGTAGTAAGCTTCCTCATACAAGAGGTGTTTTATAAATTCGGTTGTCCAGAAACCATAATCTCAGATAATGGCCAACAATTTATAAGCAAAGATTTTGCAGAAATGGTGAGTAGCTTTGGGATTGAACACCTAAGAACAGCCAATTACGCTCCACAGGCCAATGCATCAGAGCGGGTAAACCAATCGGTTTTGGCGGCTATTCGTGCATATTTGGTTGACAATCAAACTGACTGGGACCTACACATCTGTGAAATTGAGTGCGCATTGAGGTCAGCGGTACATTCTGCCACTGGTGTAACGCCATATTTTCTACTGTTTGGAACAAACATGGTCACCCACGCATCTGCGTACAAACTTGCACGGAGTTTAGATCTACTCGAGGATTCTGAAAATCGGATAGAGAATCGAAATGACTATTTAGAATTGGTCAGAGAGAACGCAACGAAAAATCTTCATAAAAGCTACGAGACAAATGCTAGGCGGTATAACTATAGATGTAGAGAAACCAAATTTAGAGTAGGCCAAGAAGTTTTTAGAAGAAATTTTCAACTCTCAGATTTTTCCAAACAGCTGTCAGCCAAGCTGTGCAAGAGATTTGTTAAGTGCCGCATCGCAAGAACAATTGGTAACAATCTGTACGAGTTGGAAACGTTACAAGGGAAAAGGGTTGGTGTGTTCCATGCTAAAGATTTAAAAGCTTGAGCGGAGACAATAAGTCGGAAGCTGAGATTTTTATCATATTAGCAACTTGATTGCTAATATGATAAAAACTTCTCACCGGACTCAGGGGATGTGTACCATTTGACATAAGTGACCTAAATAATTGACGGTTGCACCTTCTGTTCAAAAAGTTTTTGCATAATATAGGCTGGCAACGCCCTTCTGTTTCTAAAGCGAATATTAAGCTTAATAATATCAACCCTACCAGCTAAAGTTAGCTGCAGTTTGTGCAGGTGAATTGCATTCTTACAAGATACCGCCATGTTTTAAAAAGATTAATGGCTTGTTTCCGCCTTTCTGATTTGATATTTGATGCTGATAAGAAGTGCTGCGGATGACACCCTGAAAAATCGAGGACAACAAGGACTTAAAAGGTATGGTTTTTAAAGGATATTAGAGTGGAGTGTTTGCTTAAAGTTTTTGAAAAGCAAAAGTTAGATGTTTCGCGTATTTTATAAACATTTTCATTCGTTATCAACGGGTTGTAGAAACGAAAATAAACGTGTACGTTCAGGATAGAGTGTATTTTCAGTGTGCAACACACCTAAAAAAAGAAATGACTAGGAATAATAGTACCCAAACAGCTTTAGAATCCGGAATGTTATAATACAGACCAAAAAACTGGGAAACATCTCAACACCTCAATGGATCAAGCTAGTTGAAGCACAAACTCCACATCTGCATAAGAAAAGTACCATCTATTTTATGATTTCGAAACACATACGAGTTCGCTCGAGTGTTCATCCGTAGCTCAGTCCAGGGTAAAAAGGACTAAAAAAGATTCAGTTTACACTTTCAACATACTCAACTGCCAGTAATTGAAATATTTGGTTGCACCGAAATCCATCAACAATAGTGTAAAATAACCACCATACAAATTTATAACAATAGCGCAAAATACCAACACGATTGCAAAAACAACAACAATAGTAATTAAAAATACCAAAAAGTGTCAAATACCAACAACAACAAGTGCTGAGCAAAATAATATTAACAAGTTTCATAGTGCCGTAGAGTGACAGTGTTCATAACATCAGTTTAATCATCCCCTGATGACAGCAGTGAAGCTAAACGTTGTAAGTACAGCCATGAACAACAGTAATCTTAACCAAAACCCCAACTGACACCAGCAACAAAAATAACATTGGAGATCAACATCACCAACAACAACAATAGTTACTACAATAGATATTCTAACACAACAACTTTAGTCAAAAAAAATCACCCCTTTAAGAGAGTTCAACCATAACTACAATAGCATTACGTAACATACCACATCATCAGGAATTGTACCAGCAAATCATCAGAAGCAGCCACCAAACATCAAATACCAGATAAGTACACCTGTAGCCATTTAGTTATATTTTGTTATTTAAGATCTTGTGCGTCGCGAAGTACGTAAATAAGGTGTTAGTTCTCTTTAACCAAAAGAAAACATACATCTAGATAAAATTTAAATTTATAAGAATAATTTTTTTTGCATTTGACCATGAACGTTTTGGGCGTTCGCGCTAAGATGGGTCGGATGGGAAGCCAGTGATTTCGAACTTGGGCCCAACTAAAACCCCATAGTTCCTAATCAATTGGTAGTACTATCCAGGAAGTCGAGGCACCCCACTGTGCTTTAAGCACGCTCGATTTGGAGCAACACATAGCCCGGCACTTCACCACATATAATAGAAATAGTTTTTACTTAAATTCATCATATAATTCATTTGCATCGGGTTTTTTTAAGCAGTAACTTCCAGACTTTCAAAGTTAAATTAATTTCTTTCGTTCCAATATTTTCGTTCACTTAAATCCGGATAAAGTCACGTCATCAAAACATCGTATAGTAAAATAATTCTTTTGAGAAAAATTAATAGTAACAAACGATTACAGAATATAATAAACATTAAATCCCAAAGACAGTTTGATAAAAAACGTAAATTTTACACTAAGAAAAAATTTGTCTTTCGGCTTTCAAATTTATATACAATTTCAAGATAAATTCGTTTGAAATTGCAGATTTTAAGTTTATTTTGAAATTCAAAATTTCTACATTTATTACAAAATTTCCAAATTTTTACATTTATTTCGAAATTCCAAAAGTATTGCATATATCGTAAAATTCCAAATTTAGACATTTATTTTGAAACCATTTTTGAACCATTCTTTTCAATAGTATTTAAAAGAGTAGAAATAAAAACAAACTTAAAAGTATAACGAAAAAGTTTGAATTAAAGAATAAAAGTTTGTTCTTATTTCTGTATCTCAATTTATTTAATTCTTGGCCACATAACTACATAGCACTAAACATAAACAAAAACTACTGAAATTAATACTCGCTGTATTATATTATTACCTTAACAATTATTATATTTTTAGTCCATTATACAAATTTAATAGTATACACATACATAGTACCTATACTAAGCCATAGCCCGTAAGAGAAACTTTTATTGTATCACACGTTCGAACATAGGTTTTTTTGATTCTTTTTGTACAAATATTGAAATAGAACATGTGAGAATAAAATATTGAAACTTTGATTTACTGTGAACATGACTTGGTCATATTAAGCATATGGTAAGGTAAGATACTGTGAGTGAATTGTCATCATAGGGGTAGCCCAAATGGTTTAATTGGCTACCATGGTTTGGGGAGGGATAAAAACCGACCAGAACACCTGGGTCGGATGGAAGAATTGTAGCGCCCCATATACACTGGCACAAAGGAACCGTCACAAACACATCTTACACTTTTTAACCGGCCGCAACGAATCAACGCCCATGCCCGCGAGTTTAGTCGTGCCCAATTACAAAGTTGCCAGTGTGTCGGCAAGTTAGAAACGTAAGGCAAAATCACCCCGCAAGGTAGGTTGACTATAATTATAATATTATGATAACAATTTTTGTTTGAAACGTGACAATTTTCCAATTCTTAGGTGAATTGAATTGAAATCAAGCCAAAACTATGTAAGGTGGCATTACCGCGACAACAAATACAATAGCAAAAAACACCCACAGGCATTTTGTTGCTGGTTAAATGTGCTGGAAACGCTAAAAACGCTAATTAAAATATCACATCAAATTTTTAACACTTTTTGTCAGTATTTTTTTTTATCTTGAAATATATTTCGAAATAATTAATATTTTTTCTTTTTCCAATTAAACAAAATTTATCAATGCGAATCTATTTTACTAGGTGGCAGCACGGCAAAGTTAATGACGTCTTTCGTACATGTAACCAACAAGAAAATGCATGTGGGGTTTTTTGGTGTTGGATTTGTTGTCGCAGCGATGCCACCTTATATAAATTTGCCTTAAAATTTATAAACAGATTTTTGACAGCTGATTGGCATATAAAGCCTGGTATTCTGTTCAGTTTTTCATGCAGAATGCTGTCAAACTACATACATAAAAAATTTGTATGAAATAGTCATGAAAAAATGTTGCTGAAGTAGCACTCTGGTTTTGCTGTAGAAAAACATTGAAATGTTTGTGGCAACATTTTATCAAAGCTGTGAAATAAAGCAAATGGGCATTATTTCATGCGGAATTTTTCAAACAACAGCTGATCACCTGGCTTTTCTTAACATTTGTAAAACAATGTGGTATACTTAAAAGCAATAAAATCGTAAATTTCTTCCAAATCGCGAGATAGACACCACATTTTAAATGTCAAATTTTCCTTGTGAAATAATAAATGTTGCTCAACATTTTTCACAAATTCGAACAGAGTAGTAGGCTTAACAAAGTAAATCAAAAAATAATTAACTTCTCCGTGCTGCCACCTAGTAAAATGAAGGCACCCCAGTAAAAAATTCACCCCTATTACGGATGTCGTTGTCACACATCGACAACGATAATATTGTAATAGATTAAAGAAAACAATCAGAAAATCCTAATTGTGTTCTTTAATCTATTACAATATTATTGTTGTCGAAGTGTGACAACGACATTCGTAATACGGATGATTATAATCTTTTTAAATTTTTAAGTTTGCTTGGGCAATAAAATTTATTTCTAAATTTATGTTTTTATAGAGTGTAAATAAAGAATATTATAGGGCATTTACACTACATCGAAATCTAGTAGATTTAAATTAAAATCTAGACCATTTACACTTAATATTTTTGACACTAGCGAGATTTCATCATCCATTTTTTATTTACAGTTTTCACTTAATTTTTTTTTATTAAAATTTAGTTATTTTTTGCAATTAATTTAATTATTCTTGTAATGTTCTTATTATTTTGGGTAACTTTAATTTTTGTTTATTTTCTTTAATTTAAATATCATTTTTCTTTGTGCAGTGTAGTATAATGCGGGCAAAATCATAGTTGCATCATTAAGTACTACTAGATTTTGAGTAGAATTCGTCAAAATCTAGTGACGAAGTACATTTTGATTTGTATGGGAAATCTAGTAAAAACAACTAGATTTTGCTCAAAATCTTAAATTTCGGTGTAATGTAAATACACTATTAACAAAAAAAAAATACGTTTTCACACATATCTCTGTTTTTAAGTTTTGTTTCTGTTCAATAAGTGAATTTGTTGCCTTGTTATTTTCCTTGAAATAAATAATAAAAGCAATTACTTTATTTTAATTACATAAATTTGCCATTTATGTAGGGAAATTAAAAAGAAAAAACATATACCTAACTTTTAATGAAAAACGTAACTTTTTTTAGTCTCGCCCTGGCAACACTGGTTGTAATACAAAACAAAAACGTGGTCCTTGTTGAACAAACATAAGGCACACAAAAATGTGTTAAAAAGCAGGCAAAGAGAAATAAATATCTAAGAGAAAAAGGTGAGAAAAATTTGCAAACACAAAAAGAGGAGAATGAAAGACATTAGCTAAGGAGTTGAGAAAAAAAAACAATTCAAATACACGTGAGGTAAATGTGAATGGGCGAGCTGCATGAAAAATGAATCTATTTCAAAATTTAATCACATGCATATAACAATATTAATAGAGTTTAATTTGATAAATAATTGAAAAATATTGGAACACTAAAATAAAGTATGTAAATAATCAGTTTAGAAAATATTTATTTAGTAATTTTAGGAGGATATTTCAAGGTTATAGAGTATTTCACATGTATTCATGTATTGCATAATTTTGTTTTGAAATATGAAAAAAAAATTGAATGAATGATTAAATCAAACCTGCAAATTTTGCATGAATTTGTCATATTTT
This sequence comes from Phasia obesa, assembly GCA_949628195.1. Classification (NCBI taxonomy): domain Eukaryota; kingdom Metazoa; phylum Arthropoda; class Insecta; order Diptera; family Tachinidae; genus Phasia; species Phasia obesa. Next base: position 136,139,744 of record OX451217.1, read on the forward strand.
TTTTTTTTGTGCTTCATAAGAAAGAAAAATGTCAGATGTTTGGCGCCTCATTGTTCCTTTCTTTTTCAAGCTTTAGCAGTAGACGCTAACCTTACCAAAACCCCCATTAACTACTTGTAGAGATTTATTGATTTTTATCAATATTTTTTTATAGATATTTTTCAACGGTTGGCTTATTTGGTGACGTAGGAAAACAAAACCATAAACATCCATGAGGAGGAGAAATGCCAACAACAAAATATTTTTATCAAGTGGCAAAAAATTAGTTTGAAGGTAAATTTGCATAAATGATTAAGTAATATGTATTTCCAAAATAAAAACAACAACATTCAATATTTGTAGTTAATAATAATTAATTGGTTTGACATTTAACATCAGAATTCGACATAAGTAAAGTTTAATTTATTTCTATCCTTTGATTAAGGTAAGACAGTATTTCCTTTCCCTACGCCCTTTTTCTCTATACAACACCATCCTCAACCAACACACACACTCACTCTTCTTTATAGATTTTTCCAACAAAAAAACAAACGATAGTTAAATTAATTTTACTCACTTGTATTAACAAAACCTTTGTAGTTTAACTTATTGTCACTACTTTAGTTTAATAAACGTTAGAGTTTAAAAATTTTGTTTATTTTTTTAAATCTTTTTCAATTTGTTTTAAACCGAAAAAAAATATTCTTTTCACCAAGCTGTACGAATACAGATTTTTTCCAAAATCGACTGTATTTATGGTTCAAATATAGAGCACGTTATGCGGTTTTATACTTATACGTTACTCCAACGAGAATGATATTACACAGGCTGCAAAAAATATTTTAAGGCTACTTTTCTTCGTTTTTGCTTTTCTTTTTTTCTCTTTATATTTGCTTTTGTTGTGTGTTTGTTGTAATGTGAATTTGTGGGATTATTCATGGCAGAATAATATACAAGGTAGTGCTGGATTTACAACAACAAAAACCACATGTATTTTTGGTAGATGTCAAAAACAGCCGTCTGAAATTACAAAGCTAATTTTGCGTTTTATTTCTATTTGTGCTTTTAATTGTATTCAAGAAAGCACTAATATAATACTTTAAATAAACTTCATTTAAAATAAATTTAAAAAATCAAGCTTATTCTGTCAGTCGTAAAGTAGCTCTGGGTTGGGGAACATCGTTCCCGTGTCATTGTCGTTATCTTTTAAAGTCAATCAGGCCGTCCTTGTTGCTCGGCCTTCGAGTGGTTTGCGGCTCACTCTCGCACTGGCTGATTGGCTTTCTCGAATAGCTGTACTGCGGTACCGTTATTGGTGTTTGCTTTAATCACCATGTGCAATCATTTGGTTATCGTGTATAACCCAACAAATTTTAATCGAAGCTGAATTTGGGACTTCCTATGCGAAGGTACAGATCCTGAAGGAGGCTATTCCGCCAACCAAATTTAGAGTTAAAAAAAGCTTATTCTGGGGTCGAATTACGGTAATCGATATAGATCGAAATTTCCATAGAATTTAAATAGAAATTTCGATCGATATCGAATGTCGTAATTTGGCCCTAGTATTTGTTTAAAGTTTGGCACTCTGTTCAGTTTTTCATGCGGAATGCTGTCAAACTACAAACATAAAAAATTTTTATGAAAAAGTCATGAGCAAATATTGCTAAAGTAGTACTCTGTTTTTACTACGGAAAAACATTGAAATGTTTCTGGCAACATTTTACCAAAGCTGTGAAATAAAGCAAATGAGCATTATTTCATGTGGAATTTTTTGTGGAAAATTTTGTAAAACAATGTGGTATATTTACAAGCAATAAAAACGTAAAATTCTTTCAAATCACTAAATTTCAAATGTTCCTTGTAAAATAATAAATGTTGAGCAACATTTATTATTACACAAGGAAAATTTGACACTAAAAAGTGTTGTGTCTATCTCGCTATTTGGAAGAATTTGACGATTTTATTGCTTTTAAATATACTACATTGTTTTAAAAAGTTTTCCACAAAAAATTCCACATGAAATAATGCCTCTTTGCTTTATTTCACAGTTTTGATAAAATGTTGCAGAAACATTTCAATGTTTTTCCACAGTAAAAACAAAGTACTACTTGTGCAACATTTTGTAAACAATATATTTAAAAGCAATAAAATTGTAAAATTCTTTTAAATCGTGAGATAGACACCACATTTTAAATGTCAAATTTTCGTTGTGAAATAATAGATGTTACTTAACATTTTCCACAAATTCGAACAGAGTACTAGGCTTAACCTATGGATTTTAATTTACTATGTCGGACATTCAATTTTTCACTAAAGGAGAACCATTAAACACAATTTTTTTCACTGGAGGAGAACCATTAAACTCAAGTTTTTTTATTGGACGAGTACCATTAAACTCTTATTAATTTTACCTAGCTGAATTTTAAGTCTCACTACCTGTACTATGGTATAGGTCGTGCTACAGATTTTTGAAGAAAGCTAAGGCAATCAGACCCTGGCGCTTTAGTTTTGTACCTTTGCCATGTACCAATTTTTTTGGTCAGAACAAAAAAAAACCTTGCTAGCTAGCAAGCAAGGCGAATTCATACAATGTGGAGGCGTTAGCACAGCTGACTGGTTTGCTCTCCTTTTTTTGTTGTCTTGTCAAGTACACATTTTTTTACAAGGCACATTCGTCAGGTAACCTCACTACGAAGGGGAAATATTAAGGCGAAAAATTTTAATTTTTTTATATGGAGTTTGATAGTTCAATTTCCATCTAAGGGGAATAATTTAAGTTTAACTGTCAAAATCCATATAAAAAAAATTGATTATTTTCGCCTAAATATTTCCCCTCCGTAGTGAGGTTACCTGATAAATGTGCCTTGGTTTTTTATCTGCTAGTAGAACTCAAAGTTGTAGTTTTATTGTTGCCGTACTGCTTACTAGCTAGCAAGGCGAATTCGAACCAGGTGGTGTTGAAAGCCCAGCTGATTGTTTTTGCTCTCGTTTTTTTGGTAATGTCTTGTCAAAAGTACATTGTTTCATATCTGCTAATCTAATGTCAAAGTTGTTGTTTTGTTGTAGTTGTTGCTCTACTGCCTACACCTGGTATGATTTCGCCTTGCCCCATAGGACAAGGCATATTAATCAGGTAGCCTCACTAATGAGGGGAAATATTACGGCGAAAATAATCAATTTTTTTATACAGATTTTGACAGTTAAACTTACAATTTTTCCCCTTAAATGGAAGTTGAACTATCAAACTCCATATAAAAAATATTAAAAATTTTCGCCTTAATATTTTCCCTTTGTAGTGAGGTTACCTAATGAATATGCCTTGCCATAGGAGTTAGCGCAAAATTATAATAACAAAAAACATAGTGCCTTGTGGCGATCATTTCATTGTGAGTACCATCTGCAGTATCTGCAAATCTATTGTGAATGATGACAAAAATAAAAAAAATAATTGTCAGAAATTATACACAATAACAAAACAAAGAAAAAATTGTCTTGGAAAGTTAATTTTTTATTATAAATTTTATAAATATCTGCAGAAAGAAATGGTAAGATAAGCCTAAGAACTCTAAAATTATTGAACATGCTGTAAAATCCACAAATACAGTTTCAGTTTAGTGGTTTCAACATGATGTTTCCTGAGGCTGGACGTAGTTTTAAGGCATCCTATAAATGTTTCTCCGTTTCTATGATGCCGGGTAGTGAAAGGCAAGACGTGGAAAATGGTGGCAAAAGTAAGTGGTGTAATTTTGGGTTATCTTTAAGAAAACGCTAGTAAATTGTTTTATTAGTTATAATGCCTCCATCCGCCTTGGATTCATTGACCCGATTAAATGTTGAATATCCAATGTTATTCAAATTGATCAACAATAAAAAAGGTAGAACTTCACACGCTGGCGTTTTGGAGTTTGTGGCTGATGAGGGAAAGTGTTATTTACCCTATTGGATGATGGATAATTTGTTGCTGGAAGAAGGAGATATAATAACAATTGAAAGTGTTTCGTTGCCAGTTGCAAAATTTTCTAAATTCCAACCGCACAGCACAGATTTCTTAGACATCACAAATCCCAAAGCTGTATTGGAAAATGCTTTGCGAAATTTTGCCTGTCTTACTACGGGTGATGTTGTGGCCATTAAATATAATAAAAAGGTTTATGAATTATGTGTATTGGAAACTAAACCGGGCAATGCAGTGAGCATTATAGAATGCGATATGAATGTAAGTTAGGAATGAAATAAATGTTAATATGTTAGTAAAGTGTTACATTTTTGAAAGGTGGAATTTGAAGCTCCTGTTGGTTACAAAGAGCCTTCAACAGCAAAAAAAGAACAACCACAAGAAGAGCAGCAGCAAGATCATGTCATGGAAGAAGTGGTAGAAACTTTTAAAGGTTCTGGAGTACGTTTGGATGGTAAAAAGAAGAAGGATTCTCAGTTGGACACACCAGTTATTAAGAAGGTATATTTTTATTTTAAAAATACGACATTCTATCTTTTCGATTTGAGTACTATTGCAGATTTTGGCCAGAGGCGTACCAGATTATGATTATAAATTTGGAGTACTTAAGTTTGACCGATCCATTAAACCTATTAGCGATCGTGTGGCAGAGATCGAGTCTACCCCAGAATCAAGAGAAACTTTTATGGGTCAAGGTTTTTCCATGAAGAAATCGCGCAAATAAATGCAGAATTTTAACAAAAGAAAAAAAATTTATTCAAGAATTTAATAAATTTTGTCAATATTTTACAAAGGTAATGTTAGCTTGATTACTTCAGCAGGCTTGCCTGGTGGTGGCGGTACTAGGGTCATAGGGGGGAGTTTGCGTATCTTCCGTCCGAAACGACCGTCTTTTCGTTGCCACAAGCCAGATCGAGGCCGATTACCTAATTCACGCATGCGTTGAGCCGAACCAATGTGCTGTTTATTATGCTCAATATTGCTAACGCGGCCTACAAATAATTTGATGTTGAAATGAATTTTTACACTCGAATAACTTCTACTTACCCACGGTTGCCATACAAATTTTATCAAATGCATATTCACGTTTGGAAGGTAATTGCACTACAACCTTGTCATCAAATTTTCGTAAAATAGTTCCAAAAGTACCGGCTGCATGTATCATATGACAGGGGTATCCTGGATTCTTTTCCAAATTGTGTATTCTAGTGCCCACGGGTAGAGCACCTAAAGGATAAGCATCTCCTTCATTAGGACGTACTAAAATCATTAAAATAATCTGTTTACTTGTCACCAGGAACAAAATTTAAATTAGGTTTTACCTGGTATTCTGGGTATAAATCTAGAAGTCTTAATAATATTTCCAACTTTCATGTTTTCCGTTGCTAATATGTACTTCAGCTCATCACCAACTCCTACCAAAGCAATTTTAGCTGTTCTACAGCCATCATCTAAAATTTCCAAAACCCTTTCTTCCTGTGGTGGTCCTTCTAAAGGTCCATCACGTACCCACTTGATCCAATGATATTTCTGCTTAATACCACCGCCAATACCCTTGGCTACTACGCGTCCAGTTACTGGATCTCTGCCTGCGAGATGCGTTATTTTCAGCGGTTCTATGGTGTATTCATCTTTGAAGTGAACAATGCGCCTGAATTGTCGGCCAGCGCCAGGTTTAGGTTTTTCTACTTCTTTCGTTTTAGTTCTCAATTGTAAAGCAAACACTGATGTGACTGGTAAAAAAGAGTGGCTGGGTATTTTTATGGCACAGCTAGCCATTAAGCGTGTAAGTTTATTCATTTTTTAACTAATAATTATTATTTAACAAAAACTTGCGAGAAAAAAGTCTTGATAAGAGCTATTATATTAAAGCTGTTATTACAGATTTTCTCTTAACAGAAACTGTTAAATTACAGACGTAGAATGTATATAAAAGTTTAATTAACTAAAAACATTCTAGAGCAAGTTATAATGACAAAAGTCAAGCACAGCTGTATTTTGATAGTGAAATTCAAATCGAATTATTTTACTAGGTGGCAGCACGACAAAGTAAATTATTTTTTGCTTTACTATATTTTTGTGCATGGCAGCTGTCAAAAATTAAAATTTGAAAAAAAAAATAAAATTGTAATTATTTAAAAAAAAAATATTTTTAGATTAAAAAAAAAATTGAAAATACTACCAGAAAAGGTAAGGAAGGAGTGTTTTTAGTTGGATGTGATATTGTAATTAGTGCTTTTGGCAACTGTCGTACATTGAACCAACAACAAAATGCATGTGAATTTTTTTTCATGTTGTCGCGGCGATGCCACCTTTTATAAATTCGCCTTGGTGAAATTCATATTTTATTTTTAGAGAAACAAGTCGTGGTAATAACTCGGCGGCGGCGGGTGAGTAAAAACCGTCGGCGACTGTTAACTACTACCATACATTTAATTTTTACGAAAAATTAGCTATTATTGGCGTAGAAAAGCCAGTCTGGAGGTGCAACTAGCTATAGAGTTGCTTTAACCTTCAATTCTAATAACTACATCAAAATACACCTTTTCGGGGCAGACCTTATTGGTCTAGTCCTATTGGCCTTATTAGCCAATACTAGAGAAGAAAATTAATGGACGGCCGAACTAACTGCCCTTAAAGCATAAACAACGGCTATCTGCTCAAGCTTGCTACACGTTCGTTACCGTATTTAGCTTCTATTTCATATGAATCCAAGTGCCTATTTATAGATATATTGGAATCGCACAGAAAAACACAATCTGCTATATTGGTGTACGATATTATCAGTGTACTAGTGCTGGCAAAGTATTGAGTGGAGGGTACCGAGTACTCGATACTGCATAATTTTTTTGAATACTCAATACACAAAAGTAGTTAATCGATACTTCTAGTGTATTTTTAGAAATAAATTTATAAATATATTTGACTACTACGACGATAAATTTCCGCTGCTTTTATGAAAACGGAAGTATTGAGTACCCAGTTGACAAGTATTGAGTAGTATCGAGTAATTGAAAGTAGTAGAAATTGCCAGCACTAATGTCTACATCGATTGTTCTGATTTACTTTCTATCGCACCGTTTCATATACCTCCCAGAAATCTAAGGTTGGCTAAACTAATTATGTTTGTAATGGTACTTTAACCCGCGATTTCGTTCTCTTGAATGCAATTAATTTGAATATACACAAAGAATCAGTCTTTTATTGATTTTAGCACTGAGAAAACTGTGTTTAAGTTGTTCCTTATTAATGTCTTAAAATTAGTGTTAGTCATAGATTATTTAATCTTTGCTTTTTATATATGTTTTGCATTTTATTGCTATTCTAATGTATACCCTTATTTTTTGTTATCATAGTCTGTAAGGATTCTTGTCTATATAATGAAACCACTAAATAAACTTAGACACAATACTATAAAAACAAAGCATAGGTATATTATTTCCCAGAAAATAAATGTTTGTTGCTATAATACCAATAATTTACTATAATACATTTTTCTAAAATAAATACCTACTAAACTACTCATTCATTGCCTTTTTCGATCTTTTTATAATTTAATTTTTTATTACTTCCATAACTTCTTTTAAAAAACTTTGTACTTCTGGGTCTTGCATTAAAACCCTTTTCTTCATGCTTAAAACCATGGCCAACACATCGGTACATTTTTCTTTTTCTCTACCCGCTTTTAAATCATTCTCATGACCTCCTTCATCGTCATCCCCAGCACTTAACGCACCGGCCAATATTACTGCACTATTATGAACACTAGCATTTTCATCAGTCGAGTTGTTGGCCACTATGTCCTGGTTGTCAATATCCACAATCTGTTTTATTTTATGTTTATATTTACGTTGGGGAGTAGTAATTGTTTCACTTGCTGCCGATGTTGAGAAGTTATTATCTGAAGATTGCGAAGTCGATTTATTTTTATCTGCTCTTTTATGATAGGGTCTCTTTTGTCTGGTCGTTTCAGTTTTTTGATGCTCTTGTTTAATATCAGCAACAGCTAAATGAAGCTTTGTATTTTCTTCACCTGTTTGATTAAATTCTTGCAATCTACGTTTTACATGCAAATTAAGCTTAGCCTTAATGTTATTAGGAGATTTATCCTCTGGCGTAGAAGGCGGTGATGTTTCACGTTTAATTTGTAAATTTTCAGGTAATTCACTCATGTTTCAGCTGGCCAAAACCACAAAGTTCTCTTTGGCCAAAACAAATCAGATTGATAAAGGTTGCCATTTTATTAAGTAAATACTGTAAATATTTCAAGCCGCTAGTGTTGCCACATTATATTTTACTTGCATTGTCGAGTTTATAAAAAATCGGAAATTTACATATAAATAATTCCGTGTCCTTGGCATTAAGCATTATTATTCGACAGATTACAGATCTAAGTTATTCAATAAGAGTCACAATAATTTCAAATAAAGGAACAAATCTAGTTTACGGACACATCATAAAAATTAAAAAAAGTAGCCTATTGTGTGTAAAATTTAATTTTAAGCAAAAAAAGTAAAATGAATAAATTCGGGCGACCTTTAGTTTCGGAGTTACGGCATCATTGGAATGGTAAAAAAAGTACTATCCAACTAAAGTGAAATTAACAAAAAAAAATGGAAAAAATTAAGTAAGTAGAAGAAAAATATTTTTTATTTTTATTATGCGACCGGCTATGTAGAAAATTTTTAATAAGCGAAGCAGGTGATGGCTATACCATAGAGTAGAAAATCCTTGCGTGATATAAATAATTGTACAATTGAAACATACAATTTTTTTTTTGTCTAGCACTGGCTGGACTTAACAAGTATGTATATTTATTATTACTAGATATCATTGGTGCACACATCGCTGCCCCCCATCATAAAAAAATAAAATAAACAATTGAAAGCAAAAGTACGACCATGCTTAAACACGAAAACGCACGTGTTTCTCTTGAAATTTACTTGTATTTTCGACTTGCATCTAAGAAAAAAACATGTATTTGTTTATTGGTGTTAGTAAGAACTTGGTATTCCTGAAGTACTGAACATTTTTAATAAAATTAAGATTGTGTACATTTGTGTAGAAATAGATTTAAGAACATATAATTATATAGATTATAGACTTAAGATATGAGTAATTATTTTTAGTTCAAATATATTGTAGATACAATAAAAAAAAATATAAAAAAAAAATATCTTAAAGAATCAGCTTTAGCTAAATTAAAAAAAAGTTTGATTTTTACAATGATTTTTTTTTTAATTTGTAGAAGTTTTAGTACCTGCAAAACTTATTTTTAATTACCGAAATTCCTTCAAATTTATTGGATGAAAAAATTTATTTTAATATTTTCGAAAATCGTTTTGAATTCAAATATTTTGGAGGTTTTTGAGACTTTATTTCGTATAAAAGAGTTTATGCGATTTTATCAATAATAATCGAAACAGCTAACGTTGAAAGAACTTTTTCATGAATTAATATCAATAAAAACAAAACAAACAAATCAGATGTACCAACATTGCCTATTATTTTAAGATCTTGGGACATTCTAAAAACTCTAATCATATTCGCAAAAATTACAACTTTATTAAAGTTATTAAGACATGTACATATAATGAAATAATAAAAAAATGTACGAATGGATAAAAAAACAAAAATATAAGAATGTATGACTAAAAAGATTTTTAATGAAAAAAAAGATTTTTTTGTTGATTCGAAGATTTTGAGAAAAAGATATGGCAAGACTGTTTAATGTAGACTGGGGCAAGGCGAATTCATACCAGGTGAAGTCGATAGCCCAGCGGATTGTTTTTTTGCTCTCGTTTTTTTGCTAATATCTTGTCAAAAAATACATTGTGTCATACCTGCTAATCTAATGTCAAAGTTGTTGTTTTGTTGTAGTTGTTGTCCTACTGCTCACACCTGGTATGAATTCGCTTTGCTGGGGGGTGAAGCTTATTCCCCTTTTACAATAGACAGAACACAATTGGACATAAACAAGGCAGACAGATTTTTGCACATTCTATTCTCGGATTTATTTACCATACATGTGTGTGTGTCTGAAAATCTGTGGTATATGTACTTTGTTTAGAAATTTTGAGCAAGTAGGCGTCGACTTGAGAAATATAATGTGAAGCAACAAAGAAAAAAGCGAAAAGCAGAAAAGAGAAACAAAAAAATGTCCAGTACGATAGTCATGAAATACACACTCTACCGCTGCAACCCCTTGCCCACAAATCTCATATGTCTGGCAGGGAAGCAATCCGATGGAGTTTTATCGCCGGCCGCTCAAAGGCCAATTTTTTCGTCGGCGGCGACTAATCCCGCTTGAGCCGTGGATTTAATTTTTTTATCGGCTTGCTGAATTTTTAACGGCTGAGACGAATATACTTTATGAATTTATTCTAACATTATATAGCTGCCAGCACTATGAACTCGTTGTATTATAATAACATATTTTAGGTATATTTACAAAAAGTATTTTAAATACTTTCTATTCCATAATTCTCGAAGCTAAAAAATATCGCTAAAATTTTAACAATGCTTTAAAAATTGCGTGTATTCTTACATATTTTGACATTTTAAGTTTTAAATGGTCATTTTATGTTCTTAAAAAGAGAATTTAAAACTAAAGATTTCAAAATATGGAAGAATTCACCTAGTTTTTTTTTTAATTTTTAGAATTTTAGCGATAGCTTTAGCTACGTGAATTACAGAATATGGCACCCAATTTCATATATTTTGCTACAAAAATATAAATAATAATGAGGAAATGTTTCCAATTAGAAATATTCAAAAAGAATAAAACAAATTTATAATTTCCAATTTTTTCTTTGGTTATAAGTGCGTTTTTAATGAAGTGTTTCAAAAAATAAAAAAAATACAAGCTTACCAAATTTTTACAAAAAATTTTCCATAAATATATTATATATTACAAACAATTGTCGATAAAATTTTTACAAAAAAAAAAAAAATTCCATAAAATTTTTATAAAAAAAAATGTCGACATCTTTATGTTACATTTGTAATATCGAAATTGAAAATCATAAAAGTAAGACCCGAATCTTGTGAAATTGGGAAACATAACAGAGTAAGGGAATATTTTACATTGCTATGGTGAAGAGTATATGAGATTCGGCATGGCCAAATCTTACTTGTTATTTTTCATTTGATTTTTATTTATGGAATTGCCTAAAAAACTATGTTTAAAATAATAAAGTACTATTTTAAACCACATAATTTCTTTTGCTTCAGATTTTAAAAATAAAATAATTTGTATAGAATTTATTTTGCGTTTTTGACTTGAATACATACATACATATGTACATAAATAAGTAAAATATATACATCCAAAAAATAGAACTTACCGAGTTCTTCTACTCCATATTTAAAAATTAACTGTAAACTAAAATAAAATGGCCGGTGAAATCGGCTGATTCATGAGCCACCGATTATTTCGGCGGCGGCGTGGCTCAGACTTGCTTCTCTGATGTCTGCCTTGTTTCTGTCTATTGTAAAAGCGGACTTATGTTTCTAAGTAAGGAAAGGAATATCTGCCCCTGCTCATAAAAACTTAAAAATTTTTTTTTATGGTATTAGGGCGTGCGTAATTTATTTCTTTTAATAATATTATATATAAAAAAAATTATGTCACCGCTACAAAAGGGGGCGGGGCGAAAATGTTATTTTAGAATCTTCTGGATCCAAGTTTAGGTTTTTGAAAATTCGCTGACCTTAAAAATCGCATTTGCTAAACAAAAGTGTGAGAAATTTTAAAAAATTAAATTTTTCAGAAGCAGGATTAGTTCTTTTAAGGGAACTTTTTCCTCCTTGGTTCGATATTTTTTTATTTTTAAGAGTTAACAGCCTATGGCCATAAGATATTTTTCTGCCAAGTTGGACTGATTTGGTACTACTCAATAACTTTCGTGAGCCAATATAATACGTAACTTACACCATGAAATCGTTTCATGAAATTTCTTCAATTCTCTTTTGAACTTTCTTGTTTTTCCTTGCCTCTCTACACCTCTTGCCCCAAACAAAACCGGTTTCATGCAACTGATTTCATGAAAAATGTCATCGTGTAATTTAGCTATAAGTTAAAAAAAGTAATGTCCGGCTAGATTGCCAAAATACCCCTATGTGCGACTCTTTGTTCATGTGTAAACAAAACAATGGCTCATCAAGACGGCGTATAAGATTTCGTCGAATTTACTTTTAAAAAGGCTGCCAAGTGTATTTGGTTCGTTACACTGGCATTACTTTTTCTGGGTATTTGCCTTTATATTTTGACCTGACTTGTTGTCGACTAGTTTCGTTCTTTTTCGACCAAAGTCGTCGTGCACAGCACAGAAAGGCGAGTAACCGCGTTATAAAAACAATAATATTATTGTTAAATTATTATTAAAAATTATCAAAACTTGTAAATAATCAAATTTTTTCAAGTTTTATTTAATATTCTTCACTTTAAATTTAATATTCCAAGTAAAACTTAAAATTTAAAATCTCGTTAGTAAAGTAAACAACAGGAATGAGAAAAAAAGTTTTTTTTTCTTGATGAGTATATGAAGGAAAAAGAGGAAAAAATATAGTGGAAAAAATAAAAATATACATACACATTTACAGCAAAATATACACAAATTTTACAAACACCAACACAAAACACTACCAGAGTGAAAAAAATACGCGACATAGAAACAGCCGCACTAAAACGGGGACGGAAAACAAAAAACGTGCTAAGCTTGAAAATTTGAAGAAAAAATTGAACATTTAATAATTAAAAGTGTTTAATAACAATAATTAAATAGTAATAAGGGTAAATAAATGATAGAATTGTTAACAGTGATAAAATTTGTAAGAAAAACTTATACCTAGTTATTAAACATAAAATGTAACAAAATTCAAAAATTATTCTGATTGTTGAAATGGAAATATAATCCCAAGTTTATGTGGTAATTTTATAGAGCTAAGAGTTTTGTAAAATAATTTGTTAAAAGATTTCTTTAGATGCTTGGTAAGTTTTTACGCAATCATTGTCGCTGTTTTGGATTGTAATGGAGGATTTTGTAATATTTTATTATTTGCAGCATTTAGCAAGCAAGGGTCGTAAAACAGTGAAAAAAATAAATAATGGGAATGATTAAAAGGGGTCGGTCGTTTAAAAACATCAATAAGGGGTAGGGGAAAGCGAACAAGATATTTTTGTATTTTTACCGAAAACAAAATCTATAAAAATACACAGGTGGAGTCCTAAGAAAAAAACAAGAATAAAATAAAAAAAAACAAAGCGGCATTTTTTATACAACGTATGTTTTTGTTGTTTTTTTAATTCTATAGTACATATTTTTAAACGACGACGAGCAAAATAAACCAGCAAGAAAAACACTTGGTATACAGAGTTGTATTTGGAATAACCATTTTTGTTTTGTAATTTATGTTTGTTTCATTTCTGTTTTAAATTATATTTCTGAGTGCATAGTATCACAAACGCATTCAACATCAAAATAACACCTTTGCTATAATTAATATTTTATTAATAGCAATAACAAATACGCACGTTATCGATTTTGAATGATTACCACAACTTAACATAAAGCAAAGCAAAAGAGACAAATGTTAGAGATTGAGAAAGAGAATAAATAAACCGTAAATTTAATTTGGATTCACACTCGACATTACAAAGCAAAAACACAGGATATAACTATAATAAACAAAAATTTGGCTTAAATATAAATATCTTAAAAAATAATAAAAGAAATATTTCTATTGTACAGCAACAAATATTCTTATTAAAGGTTTTATTATTGAAAAACCTTGAATAAAGTCCGCTAAAAAAGAAAAATCCAAGAGACAACAGAAAAACAAAAACAAACAATTTGTAAACACGCAAAACGAGACTACAACAGTAATCACTTCGTATAGTGTTGGTTAACGTTTTAATAAAAAAAAACTACCATCAATTATAAACCAAACAACAAACTACGATCATTTTTTATCTTTCCCTCTTCATACTTTTACGTATTTATTAAATATTTTGTCAAATCAGAATAGCAGCACAAAACATAATAAATTATAGAAATATAAAAAAAGGTAAACATTACCAAGATTTTTAATATTATTCGTTTGTTCTCATTCGCTTCGCGTTAATTTATTTAGTCAACAGTGTGTTTATTTTATTTATATGTATATACATACCTAATTCTCGTTTTTATTTACTCGTTTGGTTCTTTTATTTATAAAGCAGTTTTTTTATGTGTATTTAATTAAATTGTCGAAAACAAACTTGTTGTAAAATATGTAATTAAAATGAAATTTTGTTCGAAATTTTAATTAAGGTTATGTTTTGAGTTTGCCTGCCGCTAAGTGCTGCTGCTGCATATACAAGTAACCTATTATTTATTGTACACATTAAGAAATTATTTATAAATACTTAATATCGAAAATCCACGTGTATAAGGAGAAAATAATGTGGCTTGTTAATCATAAAATTAAATATGTAGTTTAAATGCTATTTCCAAAAATGATTGAAAAATTTAGGTATTTTGTTGAAAGATAAAAAAGTGGGATTAGGGGTCAAATCTAAAGTAGAAAAAATATGTATGTAGGTATTAAGATAAAAATCTTTCTAAGGTTTGATATTACACAATTGATTTTTCACTTTTTTTAGCTCTTCAACATGCTGATTTTATGGTAAAATTTTAATTTATTTTCAAAATTTCTTAAGGACATGTCTTTACTTAGGATTATACCGAATACCTACCTGGAAAGAGGATAGAGTTATATTAAACGAAGAATTTTAAATCGATAAGGCTCTTATATATCGTCTTTAAGGAACTCTATTGTAACGAATGTCATTATCTAGGCTCAGCTTGTTTACATTTTGAGAATCCCATTCATGAGTTGATTGAAAGAATTGGAAGAAGCAAGTCATTAGATAATCTAGATGTCATGCACAGCAGCATGATTATCAACCCGTCTAGGCGAAGAATGCCTGAGGAGAATAACTACAATTGTGGACGCTGGTAGAATCATATTATTAAAAAAGGCAAAAGATACCTATATATAAAATACTAGCAGTGCCCGTCACGTCGTCCGTTCTGACAATATTTTGTGAGATTTTACTTTAAAAGAAATCCACACCAAATTTAAAGACTGCATAATATTCTAAAATGTAAATAGGTGGTGTCTTAAATTTCGCGTTTACAAAAAACCGTGCTGCCAAGTTTACGGTACCATTAAATCGGTAAAATTGCATTATTTCATTCTGGGAAAATAACCTAAATTATAACAGGTCTACAAATGAAACTTCTCACAAAAATTTATTAAAATTCATCTAGTAGTTTTTATTTGATACGACAGACAAAAATTCCAGATTTTAATCCCGGAAAGTGCTAGCCATTGTTGTAAAGAAACGACTGGGAACTTTTGAAGTAGACATATTGATGTGAGACTAACTTTAGTTGCCGTATGACTGCCACAGTAGCCTGAAGTTGGTAGCACTTTCTAGCCCCCACTTCTGATTTCCATTTCCTGCAGTTAGATAGTTAAAATAAATATGTTACAAATTTTTAGAGCTTAATCTGTTCCTTAAGACTTCTACAAATCAAGTTTTCTTATATTTTTTATGAATTAATTGTTTTATTAATTTTTTATTTTATTTCAGTACTTTTAATAGTTCATGGCCACCGGTTCTACGACAACAAATAGACGCCTTAATACCCCGCCCACCCAATTAATCCAAAAGAACAACAACAGCAACTCAAACATTACACAAACAAATACAAATAACAGCTACAACAATAATAACTGCAATACAACCACCTCAAATACAACAACATCTACAGCAACACATAGAAGTCCTTTAAATAACACAACAACCACCAGTTCCAATAACAGCCTCACCATAAGCAACAACAATTTAAATATAAGCAACAGCAGCAGTGTAACGGTTACGGCCGACGCTGCCACTGTCGCTATAGCTAAAGATATGTTGCAATTGCATCATGGGTCGGCTCTCAACAATAACAACAACAATAATAGCATCAATAATACAACCAACAATAGTGATGATTTAAATTCTTCTCCTGCTCACAACAACAACAATACGAATTCCTCTTCTGCGTCTATGAATCATCATAATAATCGGAATAATTCCAATTCGACGCTAGTAACAACCCCACCTGCCCCTCTACAACAATTTCAATTGCAACAACAACAAAGACCACCGCAACCACCCGATCATGCTGTTGGCTATCTAAAGTATGAAGATGAATTTCTTTACATTACTGACGCCTGCACCATTATTGGCAGGAATTCATCAACATCTCATGTACACTTTCATGTGGCCGAAAATAATTTAGTATCGCGCAAACATTTTCAAGTTTTGTTTGATGCCGACACCAGGGATTTTTATGTACAATGTTTAAGTAAGAATGGCATATTTGTGGATGACTTTCTGCAGAGGCGTAATGCGGATCCTTTGAAATTGCCAGCAAGGTATTTTTTTTTTTGCTTAAACTTGAAAACAATAACCTTTTGGATTATTTTTAATTTTAATTTGTTTTTTGTGGCTTGTAGTTGTTTTTTCCGCTTTCCCAGCACTGAAATTCGCATACATTTCGAAAGTTTTTTGCATACGGATTCGCCACCAATTGGTGGCAGCGCTGGAAGTATTAATTCTTTAAATCATCATAATATTTCTTCCACCTCTGGCTCTTCTCATCAATTTATAAGTGGTCATGGTGGCAGTGCTGGCAATGTTCATCAAGTTATTATATCACCTGCAACAGCTGAAGAAATACACCAGCAACAAATGCATGGCGGCGGTGGTCAACAACTGCAGCATATATCATCTTCGCATCATCAGCAGCAGCATCTTAGCTCTTCAGGTGGTTCTCATTTACTACCTATGGATAATTCGAATGTTATTTATTCACCACTTAAAATATCTATACCCAAAAAGGAACAAAAGTCTCCTTATTTATCACCAACTGGCAAGTCAAATTCTTTGTATTTGTTATTTTTCTTTTTTTTTTTTTCATTACCCCAAAAGAAAAAAGCCTTTCTAAAAAAACAAGATTTGTTCCTATCTGTTAAAGAAGAGTGAAAGAGAGAGGTTGAGAGCCTGCAAAATTTTAAATTTCAATCGAATGTGGTGCTCATTTCTAAACTTGCCTTTTTCCTACAGTTTTCGTAAAATATTGCTGTATTCAGAACATATTCTAAGATATGTTTTTCGCAATTAAATGTGCTTGTTCTCAAAGAAACATCAACTAATTAATTTTCAGAATAATTTATTAATATGTACACAATTAAAAGGATAGTGCGAGTATAGTAATAGGGGAGAACCCTTGATTATGAGGCCACTATTTCTTTGAAGTATTTATATCTATCTCGTTCTACTGTTAATAAATTAGATGTGCTCCTTGAGAGGTTTACATAATCTCACTAAGGCAACTCAGTTTGGCTGAGCTCTAAAATGTCAATTGCATTGTTTCGAAGAAAGTATAGTATTTGATAATGCCGCTGTACACAATATGGGCAAAGCATAGCTTTGCAAATCGTCGTCTAAGAAACAGCAAAAAAGCAATAATCACGTGTTCATTAAATAAATGGACCACTGAATGGGCTGTAGCTTAGGCAAGTATGTAGGCTTGAGCGGCGAGTTCGTATGTCAGCCGCGACAAGCCATTCATTTCAGATCTTTTTTATAAATATTACTTTTTTTTTTATTTCTTCTAGTATATATCACAGCTTTCTTCTTCGCCAGTATTATTCTTTACCACTAAGTATTCGGGGAAGTAAAATATTAATAAAATGATTATACAGCATCAAAATGACTGTGCCTACTTGACACCATAGGCGCTGCAACACTGTTCTAAAAATAAATATTACATTTATTGCAGTGTTGCCAAGTGAAGCTTTTCGTTATTATACAATATCTTGCTCCTCAGTTTGATTATTTATAAGAAAGAGTTTTCTTTGAAACTCTCGTATCTTGCTTTTTTGACAAATTAATTTTGGAGATCCCTTTTGGAGTTTTTTTATTGTTATTAAAAATTTATTATTTTAAACATATAATGAAAGCCTTGAAATTACAAAATAATACAATAATTTAGAAATCTAAACCAATACTACTCATATTGTTTTTATAAAATAACTAATATCGCTTTTCGTTTTTTTTTTTTAACACAAATAATAGGTACAATAAGTGCGGCCAATAGTTGTCCGGCTAGCCCGCGTCAAGGATTTCATCAGAATCAAAATAATTATAATAATTACAGTAATAATAATTTACAAAATGTAAGTTATCTTAACTGTTTTTCTATTCTTATATATTTTTAATTTAAACTTTTATGTTTCGTTTTTGTAGCAACAAGATTTATTCCAAACGCCCTCAACGGCCAGTTATAATCATAATGAGAAACCACCTTATAGTTATGCTCAACTAATTGTACAGGCTATATCAGCTGCCCCAGATAAACAATTGACATTGTCGGGCATTTATTCATTTATTGTTAAACATTATCCTTATTATCGCAAAGAAACCAATAAGGGTTGGCAAAATTCCATACGTCATAATCTCAGTTTGAATAGGTAAAGTAAATCTTTGCAAATATATTACATGTTTAAAATCAATAATTTTTATAAACATTTTCTTAATAAATAAATAATTTTTTTTTTAGGTATTTTATAAAAGTCGCACGCTCTCAAGATGAACCCGGCAAGGGAAGTTTTTGGCGCATCGATCCCGATAGCGGTGCAAAATTAATAGATCACAGCTATAAGAAACGCCGCCAACGCAGCAGTCAAGGTTTTCGCCCTTCATATGGTATGCCTCGTTCAGCACCTGTTTCGCCAAGTCACATGGGTAATTATACATATTTTGGTGTGTAATTTTTCTCTGTGCTGCATAAAAAAATAATTTTAATTCCATTTTCTCATAATTGTTCTTGTCTCTTCCACGTCGTTATGTGTTAATTTGTGGTTTGTTTTGTGCGTTTTTTTTTTGGATTTTATTTGCAGAATATTCGGCTGATAACTCACGTGAAAGTTCACCATTACAAGATATTGTTTTACAATCAGCACCAGGCTCACCTGGCATGTCTTTGGAAAATCGCAATGTTGACAGTGGTGAGTAAAATTTTGGGTAAAACTATGTTCTGAAATTATGCATTTTTGTTAATGTTGCAGAAATTATTTATCAAAACCAGAATATACAACAATCCAACGCTAATAATACACAACAATTCAGGTTTGTAAAAAAACAAAAAAAAAAAAAAAACCACATATTTTTTGTTTTTTTAAAACACTGAAATAACTTTCGCAACATTTTCTATATTACAGCAGCAGCCCCTATTATATAACAAATCAAAATACGATTATAAGCCAACAACATCAACAGGAAATAGGCGGTGGAGGTGGTGGCGGTGGTGGGGGTGGTGGTGGTGTGGGTGCTTTAATTGCTCTTAAGCGTAATCATGCAATGGCTGCTGGTGCTGGTGGTAATACAGTGGTAACTATACAGCAGCAGCAACAACATCATCATCAACAAAACTTACAAGGTCTACATCCAGACATTATTTACGAAGAAATGCCTACAGATTATAGCGGTAATATGGAATCGGGTGATGATGAATGTGATGCTGGTCCAAAAAGGCCAAAAGTCGAAGTGCTCTGATGTGTGTGACAGCAAACAAATAAAAATAAGAAACAATGAAAGAAACAGAAAAACAAAAAAAAAAAAAACAAACAACTTCAACTACGGCTAGTGTTGTTGACAAATAATAATTATCATCATTAAAATATAACAAAACAAAAAGAAGAAAATGAAAACCAACAAAAAACTTTACATTTATATGTTTCATTATGTACGCTTTAATTTTACAAAATTTATTAAACAAAACAAAAACAAACACCACACCACACCATAGCATACAACCCTAACTTCTTCATACAAACATACATATGCACCAATCAATCATTTTTCAGCTCTTTCTGAGAGAAAAAAAAAAAAATAACTTTCCTTCTCATCGATTTTTCTTCAGCCTCGGTAATTTACTTTACATACATTTCGTTTGATTCTAAGATTCATTCTACTTTTACCTGCCCAGTTTTTTTTTTTTTTTTCTATAAACAAGTTTTTCTATTAATGTTAATTTTACTCTACTTCCAAACGTTTAAATGTTTAATTTTTTATTTAAAAATCTAAAAATTAAAAAAAAAAAATGTATTGTTTGTAAAACTTGCTTCTTCTTTAACATCTTAAGTATATTGAATTTGATGATTGATCCCTTTAATTAACTGCTTTTAATATTAATATACATTTTATAAATATTTTTTTTTTAAATATAAGTTTTCAAAAAAGAAAGATAAACTTTGTATCCGTTAAACGGATATTGCTCTCATTTAATTTTATTTAAAACTTAATTGATTTTATATAGATATAAATTTTAAATATATACATATATATAATTTTTTTAATTGGTTTTTATATATGTTTCCACGACGAATTCAATATGCTTTGATGATGGCTTAAACAAAAAAATTAATTGGTTATAAAAAAAGTATATAAAAAAAGTTATTATATATTGATACAAAACAAATAACAAAGAATATTCTTATTTTTGATTATTAGTTGCGTTTGTGTTTAAACATGTTTACTTTATACACAGGACCATTAATAATTTATTTACAATTTTAATTTGAATAAAAATGTGTATTTAAAAATCTCCCTAACAAAGAGGTTGTAGACGGAAATAGAAAATATTCGAAATTTAACTTAATTTGGGATATTGCATGAGTAAGAAAGAAATGGTGAAAATTGTCACAGACATTTTGATTTTGACACAGACATTTTTGTTATTTGCTTTTTTTATTTTCGAGTTTTTGGTTTTGTTTATTCTCAGTACACATTAATCAAGCTTTGTTTCGCAGCAGTTTTTTTAACTCGCTTGAACTCTCGCTCAGAGAGTTTTTATTTTAGAAATAGCCGTGTTTCTTTGAGACTGCACAGTGAGAAGAATTGGATAAAAATATAAATAAATTTCATACATATATGCTTCATGCAACCACATAACTGTATAGCATTACAGCTCTTAGAGGCAGACCAATCATCCAATGCTAGAGTGAAGAAAATCACTGGAAGACCGGTAAACAAGGACAGCCTGACTGCCTTAAACGATAATGAATATGACACGCGAGCGTTCTTTATCCAGAGCAATGTTACGACTGGTGGTAATGCTTGTTTGACTTTGTGCTGTATTTTAGAAGATCTGATTTTTGATGTGTGGCTAAAGGCCACGCTTCACTATCCTACACAATCGTACGACTTAATCAACCAAAAATCTGACAGAATTCTGTCCTACTTTAAAAATCGTTCAAAAATGGCGTTGTAGATGCCACACTATCATACAAAACAAGTTTTTGCAAACTCTTTTCAAAAGATAATCAAATCGTACAGACCTGTAAAAAAATCTGTCACAAACATACATTTATAATCCACACTATAATGCTTTTTGAGCACACATGCTTTTTTTGACAGAACGTACGACTGAGTATGATACCATGATGGCCTTAAAGGGCGTTTCACACTATAACATAAATATTAATACTTTTGAATAAAATGCAACCCTGATCTAATCGCTATTTGAAATTTTTCAAAAAACAATAATTACAGGTTTTCATTTTCCACCAATATATTACTACTTGCAATATACTGTGAAAGTGCCTTTAAGGCTATAATTTACTATCATACTCAGTCGTACGATATGTCAAAAAAAGTATGATAGTGTGGATTCGCAATGTATATGTGTGCAAGACTTTCTGACAGGTCTGTGCGCTTTGATAAAGTTTTGAAAAAATTCATAAAATGTTTTTTTTTTCATGCGATCCAGGGTTGCATCATAGTGTGGCACCTACAACGCCATTTGGAAACGATTTCTTGATTAGGACAGAATTCTCTCAGATTTTTTTGTAATTGAATCGTGCGATTGTGTAGGATAGTGAATACTGACCTTTAGTGATACTTTTTCGAACGCAGCGCAGTGATGCTTTTCCGAACAGGCCCAATATTTTATTATAAAACTTTTATATTCATGATTCAGTAGTATTGTAAAACTGTTATATAAATTCAATTCTGTAAACTTTTTTGAACTCGTATTAACGATTCAATTTAAATAACCCTCCGTCTCCATTAGTCATTAATGTGTCTTAACAAAAGTCAAAATTCATATGAAAAAAACATTATTTTGAATACTGGTTTTTTTTATATGAAGTTTGACTTTTGTTAAGACATGTTGATAGCAAATGAAGACGGGGGTTAACTTTTCAACGACATTTTTGAGTCTATCAGTTCCAAATTTATTCTTAAAAATTGTTACACATATTTTGCTTTTATGGAATGAACATGAGTTTTCCTCTACTATTGTTTAAATGCAATAGATGAAATAGGCAAATTTTGAACTCTATATTGTTCAGTGTAGTTTTTAGATTTTTGCTAGTAGCTGGGCTTTTTATTTTGTCATGTCAATAGGAAAATTGTTGACTCGGACGCAAGTTTCTTCGAATTACTTTTTGAACTACGAATGACAAAACAAAGTAGAATTAAGAGTATAGGCAAGTCTTGTACCCTCTTCCAATCTACTTGGCTTCACTAAAAACTTTCTCTGTGTAAATTGGTTAAAGAAAACTATTCGTTTTTAACGGAATCTGTGACAGATCTGAATTTTTAAAATGAAACCTAGAATATATTCCAAAATTATTAAATTTTAAAATGGTCTTACCATAAAGTACATGTTTTTAGTTTTTAATACAAGAAGATTGTCTTTAAAATGAGTAGTGCGGGTATGTGACGAATATTGATCGTTTTGAAAAGTTGTAACGATTTTCGATTATTTTTTTACAAATCTCGAAATGATTTTTAGTGAAAATGTAGACCAGGGGGGGTTACTCATATTTCGATTCGCAAGAAAAATCATTCGAATTTGTATGTCTTTTACATTGCGTTTTGAAATTTTATAGTGTAGAAGTGAAAAGGCAATAAACACATACAGGCCTTTTCAATTTTCTGTTTTTTGAAATTTCGAACTACAAAGCAACAACAAAATGCCATGTTGTTCTTGTATTGTTGTATTTGTTGTAGGGACGCCACTACCTAGTAAAATAAATATACCTTGAAACGAATTTTAAAATATATTAAAAAAAAAAAATAGTAAAATAAGTATATACAATGGAGTTCCATAAAATAGAGCCACCTTTTATTACATATTTCGAAAAAGAAAAAAGTATACTACATTTTTATAAAAAATTTTAAGGTTTTTATATTTGTGTGACCGAACAACTGACCTACTGAAATGTTATAGACCTTTTTTGATATACGTAAAAACATTCGAAAGTCAAGATTTTAGGTGTGAAATATAATAGAACCATCTTCAATTATCTAAAAAACACAAAATTCCAAGAGATGAATAGAATAATATACTTTAATTATCTTTATTACCTTAGCACTAAGTGGAATATAATTTATTTTTGATAACGGCTAAGCACCGTTTTGGCGTAGGGTCAACAAGTTTTTGTCATGGCTCAATCGGAATATTACTCCCTAATGCTTTTACTAACGTCCACAAGTGATCTTTATTTGTGGCATGTTTTCCCTTAAGCGCTTAGTTAACTATTCGCTTCTAGTTCTCAATGGGTTTAAGACTGGCAACTGAGCAGTCCAACTTAAAACATCAACCCTATTTTTACTTTTGCCCACTTCGATGTGTGTTTCGGGTCATTATCTTGTTGAAACAAAAATTAAAGCGGCATTTTCCATTTTGCGTAAGCTGTCACATAACTGTTAAGCAGATTTGTATAAAAAATAGCATCCATTCTTTCATCGACCCGTACGATAGGCCCAGTTGCAATATATGAAAAATATCCCCACATCATAATGTTACCGCCACCGTGTTTAATGGTCTTTATGGTGTAATGAGGAAGACGTTTGGTGTATGGTGGCCTTCGTACGCAGTGGCTGCTTGTCAAAGTTTAATAAATTTAGTTTTGATTCGTCAGACCACAAAGTTTCTTCAAGTGAATTAAAGACGGTAAAATGCAGAAAATGAGATTGGCTCTATTTTATGGAACATCACTGTATATAGTGGTACCCGATCGATTTTAAAACAATTGTTCGAAAATGATGTGATGAATTTCGACAGTTTTTGGGTATCATTATTGAATCTATTTTAAGTCATAATTTAAAATACAGATTTCATCAAATAATAAAATAATGATTTTAAAAATGTATACTAAATCGAAATAATGGCCACATCACAAGTTTTTCTGTTTTAAATATTTTTGCTTAGGGAATCGATTTCTATCACATACCCGAACAAAAGTTTATCACAATCTTCTTCGGTTTTAAATCGTGTCGATTTTAAAATCGATTTCCATTAAATACTCTTATAAAATATTTTCATATTTAATTGTTATTAAGAAATTAATACATAAGTTTCATTTTTTAAAACTATTTTATGGCTTCCCATCTTTTACGCTAAATTCGTAAAACAAATGTTAAAAAATTTCCAAAAGAAAAAAAAACCAAGAGTTGTTAGATATTCTCTTCAAAGTAAAAACAAAAAAAAATAAAAATAAAACCAACCTTCCTTTAAAACTAAACAAAAATAAAAAAAAAAAACAGTAAAACTAAAAACCGCAAAAACACAAAATGCAGCAGCAATAAATCCATATATAAAATAATAATGTTTACCTTTTTATAGAAAGTTATACATATAAAGTAAAGAAAAATGAAACAAATGGCATAACTAACTAAACATCTTATATAACACATACGATTCTATATAAGAATTAATTAATAATTAAATAAAAATTAATTTAAAAAAATCCCTTAACTCTAGTAATGGATATAATAAATAAAATAAAACAAGCAAACAGGAAAACAAATAAAAAAAATGTATAATGATTGCACTTATTTCATAAAAATAATTAAAAAATAAAGAAAAATTCATTTAAATGTTTGGACAAGATGTGTATTAAAACCAAAAAAAAAAAGAAATATATAGATATATATTAAAAAATAAATTCTCAATTTAAGGTTATGTTTAACTTCTTTAATAAATGTTAGGTTATATATTTTTTCTTTCGAAATTACGGTTATAAATATTGATTTTATTCGTACTTTTAATTAAATGCATAAAACAATAATAATTTTAAAAGGTTTTTTTTTTATTTTTTATAGGAAATATTTTATATATTTTTTTCTTCTTTCTGATTTCGTTAGTCCATTATAATAGGCTACCTTAGGGATAACTGACATATATTGGAAATTTCAAGTATCATTTGGCTAAGATTAAGATCGACAAATGCAAGGCATATTTAAACAGGTGACTGCACAAGGCGGAGCTAATATTAAGGAGAAATTTTTAAAATTTTTTTTATATGGAGTTTGACATTAATCAGGTTTTTTAAGAGAGAATAATATCTATTTTACTGTCAAAATCCATATAAAAAAAATTCCAAAAATTTTTTGCTCAAAATTTCCTCTCCCTTACGCTATCACCTTGTTTAATATGCGTTGGACAAATGCAAGCAATTGCAAAAGACTGTTTGTAAAGGGTGTTTTTTATAGAGGTATAAAACTTTAAGTAGTCATTACTTTTCAAGATGGCGACCCATTTAACAGCTGTCAAGTGATTTATTCTCAGTTTGGGTTGGCAATTCATCATGAATAGACAGACTCACGCCTCAACAACGCTTGCAAATAGTGCCCAAAACGAGATGTTCCCGATTTTCATAAGCGAATTTTGTTTAGCGATGAATCGCACTTCTGGTTGAATGGCTACGTCAACAAACAAAACTGCCGCATTTGGAGTGAAGGTAATCCTCAAGTATATGTCGTAGCACCGTTACATCCAGAAAAACTGACTGTTTGGTGCGCTTTATGGGCTGGGGGAATCATTGGTCCGTACTTTTTCAAAAACGATGGTGGCCAGAACGTGTCAGTCAATGATGATCGTTATAGAGCCATGATAACTAACATTTTCATTCCTGAATTGAATAACCATGATGTCCAGGAGATGTTGAAACCACAAGATGGCGCAACATGTCACACAGCTCGTGCCACAATAGAATTATTGAAAGACACGTTTGGTGACTGCCTAATTTCACGTTTTGGACCTGTGAATTGGCCTCCAAGATCTTGTGATTTAACACCGCTAGACTACTTTCTGTGGGGCTATGTAAAGTCATTGGTCTATGCGGATAAGGCACAAACGCTTGACCATTTGGAAGACAACATTCGCCGTGTTATTGCCGATATACGGCCACAAATGTTGGAAACAGTCATCGAAAATTGGACGTCCAGATTGGACTACATCCGCCGTCAGCCGTGGCGGTCATATGCCAGAAATCATAATAAGATTATCTTTCGGATAAATAAAATTCATGTCAATCGAATAATCCATCGTTGTTTTATTGCAACTTAAAGTTCTATACCTCTATAAAAATGTTGGATGATTACCAGTCAATAGTCTGAAATCACTATAGTCGAGAGTAAGGGCTAGTGTTAGTGCAAGTATTAATTATAAATGGACTGCTTCGATGTCCCCCTCCTGCTAGTAATAAAAACTAAAAAAAAAATATTTTTGATATTAAAAACTAAAATTACGGAATAGTTTTCAATAAGTTTCCATTAAATTGTCACCCGAGGTATATAATTCCGACTGTGGGTATTTTTTATTTTATTATAAAATTTATCATTCATATTAATATAAGATATATTATATGTACATATACATCAAATCAGTGTATTTTAAATTTCAAACAGTCCTGGTGCCATCTGGTCTTTATTACGAAGGCTCCATTGCTTTCAGGGCTATATTTTCGAATCGTGATAGACAACATACATATATTACTAATAATAAAAATATAGTTAAAAATTAGAGAGGCAATACACACCAACAATGAACTAAAATAACTAAAATGCCTACGCTTAAGGTACTTGGCCGGTATTTTTTATTCAAATTATTTTTTAATTAATTTCTACTTTAATTTTTTTTATTTCAAGTTTTGCTTTTTGTATTTCTAACAATTGTTTTCGGTATTCTTCTTTTCTCTCTAATTCAATTTTATATAATTTAAATTTTTCCTCTTTAATTTTACATATTTTCCTTGTACTTCTTTCTATTTCAGTCAACTTATTCTTTATGTCCTGATACATATCTATCTGAAGTGCTTGTTCTTGTACTTGTTGTTCTAATAATGCAAATTTATCTTTTGCCTTGTTTTTACATTTTATTTTATTAGAACTACCAGGCGTTTCGATTTCGTTATTGTCACAGCTAGAATCAGCCGTTACACATAATTCAGCGGTTATATCTGCCGGTCGCTTTACACCAATATGTTTTGAGTCTCCGATAACTGCGTGCAGACCCAACAGGTTTACTGCAGCCTCTTCCACGGCTGTTAAAATAAGATGGTTACGCGGCAGTTTCTTTTTTAGTTTAAATTTAAAATCCGCCCATACTTTCATCCAGCCTTCACCAGTACGAAATGGAGGACCAAAACTATTTAATTCCTCACCGATTTCATTCCACTCCTCTTTTAAGTTTATGCTTTTTAAACTTTTATGATGGTACCCTTTTGCTAAATGGGGATTTTTTTCCATTAAGTCAACTAGCTTTGCAAATTGGGTTGGTGTAGTAATTTTTATTCTAAAAAAATCGACAAAAAGTTATAAAATAAAATAAATTCTTTGAACATTTGGCAAAGTAACGTAAAAATAGTTTTGAAATGGCCCTTTGTGATAAAGATAAGGTATCCTTTTAATTTGTTAACCCATCAAGAGCCGACGCATTTATATTTTATATGAAACCCTGTTGAGTTTCGCCACACCCATCCATAAAAAATACAACAAACACTTGAAAGTAAAAGTATGCCATAACTTTAATTCGAAAACACATAGAAACGTATTTAAAGTGGGTTACTATTTCGATTCTCCGGTCTTAATCACCAAGCTTTAAATCCAAAACCTTATTAGTTTGGCAACAATTAAGTGTTTTTATTCATAATTAATTACTCAACTAATTTTAGAAATATCAAAGGAGTGGGCGTAAAAATATGGATGGTCAATTTTTCTTATATTGGATTACTACGAATATTAAAAAAAAAAAACAAATCGGTCAAGCCGTTCCTCAGTTTTAGATAAATTATAAAAGTGGGCGTAGTTAAAAACCTAATTCAAATCGGTGCAGCCGTTCTTAAGTGATGCGATTACCCACAAAATATACGATTATTAACGAACGACATTTGATTTTATTTGCACACATACATACATATGTATGTAGATCATTAAAGATTTCCTGCATAGCAAACCTTCGGTCGGGCCAAGGCTTTTTAGATTTTAGGCTTTAGTATAGCAGTTTTGTAGGAAAATTTCCTAGGCTCATAACTGAGGAAAATATGGGTTACCGGCGATTTAGTTTTAAAATTTCTATCACCTTAGGTACTTTTTAATGTTGATTAGAGTAGCCGCGCTATGTACATATTTATGCCGTTTGGGTCAAAATATGCGCCTTAAAAATTGATTTAAGAATTAAAAAATTGATCAAATTTCCCAACTCAACTTAAGCTGTTTTGTCGAAAGTCCACATAATTATATTTAGTTTTTACTTACGTTTTACTGCCATACATTTTATAAAAATTTATTATTATTTTGTTTATAACACAAATTAATATTTATACGTATGTATGTGCATATTATTTGCAAATAAAAGTGTAACATGTTGCCATATAACTTTTTTTTATTGTTGGTTAATGCTCTGTGCTTGTCGCTTAAGTTCAGATGTAGAATATACATATACGTCAATCACCATTTTTATTGTGACTGCAGCGTTCGTATGGAAGCATATTGTTATCGGATGATGATTTATTTTCACTGTTCCACAGTATGACGTAGCCAGAAAGCTAAAGAAAAGGTTCCAAGGTTGCTAAAGAAAATATTAAATTTCTTCAAGCTTTTCTAAAGTCGAAAACTAAAGATTGGCGATTTAAGAGGCCTGCCAATTGTTGAAGAAGTAAAGTTTGTGTGCATTTATACAATTATTATGCTAGTTGAATTTGCATTGAATTGGTTCTTTAATGTCATTACCTATACACAGCTGTCTTATATATGCCTATATATTTTTTATAACGCGCTGGAGGGGGGCTATATAATCTAATAGTACCCAGTAAAGAAAAATTTTCAATAATATAGCAAATTTAAGGTTTTTGGGCCAATGTGACTTTGGGCACATGAAACAAGGGCTTATAAGTGGTTTATTTTAATAACTGATTTATTTTCTAGTCTATAGCCTGTTTCTCTTAAACCAATTTTGATATGTCTGCAAAAAATAGCTATTGAAAAAATACTTTAAAAAATAAAGCAGCTGAAAGGCTCCCTGCTCTTGTTTAAAACGGTATGGCAACTCATATTGCAAACATAATCATAGTTTCATTTCATAACATTCCCATACATCTCAGTAACTTTTACTAACATGACATTTTACTTAATTTAAACAGCTTTTTTTTATTTTTGATTTCAACAAAACGAACTTCGCACCACACACAGTGATAAAGTTGTGAGTTTTTTTTTTTAAACTAAAAAATAAATAATTTAGCCAAAAATAGTAAGACAACAAAAAACTACTGGAAATACACATCTATTCATTTCTTAAAGCCGCAAAACAAGTAACATTTTTGTTGTCTTAATGTTAAAATCAATCAAATCGGACCGAAATCCAATAATTGTTCATTGACAAATATACAGAGTCAAAACTAACCGAAAATAAAAGTAAGTACGTACAAGTTTTTTTTTGTTATAAGATTTAAAAGGCGAAAAAATTACAATAATTTCCTTATTGGAATATTTTGGCCATTTCATATTTAATTAATGAAACAAATGAAAAGACATTCGGTATTGTAACTATTCAAAATATTAAAGGTTAGAAAATTAATTTGCCGTTTGAAAGTGTATGTTTATACCCAGTTGGCCATGTCTTTTAGATGTGGTCAGAAATTGTTGCACAAAATACATACATATGTATGTACATATGTATAAAATTTCTCAATATTAAAAGGAAATCGTGGCTTAAGTCTAGTTTAGTAAAGCTACTCCAATTAAAAAGAAACGGTGATAGAGAATAAAAAAGTAAGAGAAAAAGTTGAACAAATCTAGTTTACGGACAAATCATAAAAATTAGAAAAAAGTAGCCTATTGTGTGTAAAATTTAAGCAAAAAATGTTAAATGAAAAAATTGGGGGCGACTCTTAGTTTCGGAGTTACGGACCTCCAACGTTTCTATGTAAAATATGATATATCTCGACCATTTTATTACGGAATGAGTCAATATGGGTATCATTGGAATGGTAATCAATTGTACTATCAAGCTAATATAAAATCAGTAAAAAAAAAAAATATAAAAAAATCGAGTGCGCACAAAAAACAGTTTTTTCCAAAATTTTTATTCTGAATCACTTAATTCTTCATCAATTTTTTCTTCCAGAAGTAAACTTCCAATGTAGAATTTGCATTTTAGGCCTGGGAGCAAGGATTTTCTCCTTTATGGTATAGTTAACACCGGCTTTGCTAACTAAAGCTTTTCTACATAGCCGGCCTTCGGCCGGGCGCAAGTATTTTCTCCTCTATTGTATAACCAACACCGGATTCGCTAACTAAAGATTTTCTGCATAGCCGGCCTTCGGCCAGGCGCAAGGATTTTCTCCTCTATGGAATGACCAACACCGGCTTCGCTAACTAAAGATTTTCTGCATAGCCGGCCTTCGGCCGGGCCCAAGGATTTTCTCCTCTATAGTATAACCAACACCGGTTTCGCTAACTAAAGATTTTCTGCATAGCCGGCGTTTGGCCGGTCGCAAGGATTTTCTCCTCTTTGGTATAACCAACACCGGCTACGCTAATTGAAGGTTTTCTGCATAGACGGCCTTCGGCCTGGCGCAAGGATTTTCTACTCTATGGTATAACCATCACCGGCTTCGCTTACTAAAGATTTTCTGCATAGCCGGTCGCAGAATAAAACTAATTTTTTATTTACCAATCCACTGGGTATCATTGCCTCATTTCGTCATAAAATACTGGCGATATACCATACTTTACATAGAAACTTTGGGGGTCCTTAACTCCGAAACTAAGGTTCGCCCCCAATTTTTTCATTTTACATTTTTTGCTTAAAATTCAATTTTACAAACAATAGACTACTTTTTTTAATTTTTATGATGTGTCCGTTAACTAGATTTAAGCCAAAAAGTAAAATAAAAAATAGGCGCTCGCCCTTATTTTATGAAACTGTGATTGTGCACTACTTTTTTGTACATAATAGGTCAATATGGGTATTATTTTAAAGCTTTTGGAAATTTTGAAAAATTTTCTGAAAAAATTAACCTATTAGGAACGAATGACTTTTTGTTGATGAAAACATGTGTATAGTATATAGGAAATCTTTATTAAGCGAATCCATAGAGGAGAAAATCATTGAGTCTGGCCGAATTCCGGCTATTTTTTATTTTGTATAGTGAAGCTTCACTAAACTAGACTTGTTCCGAAATCGTTTGATTTTTCCATACAAGTGTAGCGATAACTTCAAACTATAAGAGAGAGAGAGAGAGATTGGCGTATTCAGCGTTATTACGCGTAGCCGTAGTCGTACTTCGACTACGTTAATAATTTAATAGATTAAAGAAAACGCAAAAGTTTGCTTTAATCTAGTACAAACATGTCTGAAGTCGATGAACGACTACAGCAACGGTAAAAAAGGCTGATTATTTAAAGTATACTTTCAGGATGTATTAATATTTATATAAAAGAAACAGTTTTTTTTACGATTCAAAATAAACATACCCCTTTCCGTCCCAAGCAATTTAAAAATTTTGCGGAGATCAATGAAGTTTTTATTATAAAATAGGTAAAATTAAAAACTATAAAAATATATTTTTTATATCCATACAAACTTCATGTCCTTAGAAACAGGATATACACATTTGTTCCTTGATATTTCACTTGGTCTAGGTAATAACATATGAAATGCACTTCAACTTATGAAAAAATTTACCTACACATTTGATTTTTAATAAAAATTATGATTTGCACAAAGGTACTGAATACGGAGGTTGAATTTATTCCTTTAAAAGTCTCAGCATTAAATCAAAATTCCGCTTCTGTTTTTTATATTTTCATAAGTGTTATATAGTTTTTTCTTTTCTTCTTTACTTAGAGCCTTTCTTCTTTTCTTTACTTAGAGCCTTTCTTCTTTACTTGGAGCCTTTCGTAGCAAATTATAATATTACATTAGGTATTTAACAATGTTTGACTGAAAGGGGAAAAACATCGATTAGCTCCCCTTCGGGACACCGAGCGGAGCTAATGGGCTGTTATTTTGCTAAAACTATTTTGTTTAATTTTAGCAAGTATTGCAATAACCATTATTATTTTATTGTAGTCCGGATGAATTTTTCCAGCAGTTTCGAAAAATATCATACTTGAGGACGGACTTTTTACCCAAAACTGAACATTTTTTTTTGTTAATATTTTGCTGTAAAATAGTTAATTAGTCTGTAAAAGTCACGTTAATAAGGTTATTTTAAAAATACATACTACTTCCAGTTTGTATTTGGGTCTAAATGGATTAATCGCGGAACAAATCCAATCAATTTAATGCCATAAAGTATGTTATTCATGCGTATGATTAATATTAATATATTAATATTAATTATACGTATAGGTGTTTGTTTAAAAAAAGCATCACACATTTGCGTATGGGGAACCCATTTAATTATATCCTACACAAGAAGCAGATTATATGACTTGTTCATTCAGTTTGTAATTTATACAAAATTCATTTCTGATCCTTTAGTGAATATTTTGTATATTCTGGATCCTTATATGTAGGGACGCCGATTAAAAAAATTACGAGTCCAGTTCTGTGCTTTTGTTTCCTGAATTTCAGAGTGCCCCTATAGGCGGGTAGGTAGTTTGCTTTTATAAGTCAGAGGGCTTGTGATTTTGCTGCTTCCAACCAAAGACTATTAGGGCAAGAACCGGAATAACGAAGCAACAGGCTTAGATGGCTAGACAAAATGTTTCACGATGGGCTAAGCGAAATCTCTGATGGTGTAAACTAAAAGACGCGTCGACACTATAAGTGAAAACAAGTGGCTAATAGAATGTGAATAGGCAATATAATGCAAATTGAACGACTTAAAATTAGTAATTCAAAGGGAGTCACAATGGATTCTCTTTTTCTCCAAGTAGAAGTTCCGATTCTTTAAGCTCAACTGTTTTTAACCTTCCCCGAATTTCAGCATGGAACTATGTACAAAGGGACCTAATTTACGTCCTATTTTGTATAGATTATTTCATTTATGGAAATATTTTTCAATTGTATAACATAATAGTATTTTAAGGAACAAATTTTAAAATTTTAAAAATCCGTAATCTAATTTTAAAATTTTTTGTTCTTTGCAGTACAACTTAACATTCCGTTGGCTGAACATCCCTTATTCCAGGTACTACCAACATACAGCTGGTATTTGAAAAAAAATATGCGCAAATGAACATATAAAATAAAACGTACAACAATAGCAATAAAAAAAAAACTGTTACAAACACTTGTCGAGGATCCCACACATTTTACTATAAACAACCCCTTTAAAAAGTTATCTAGCAAAACAACTAATAAATAAAACCAGTGTGGCAGAGAATTTGAAAATTAAAATAAATTAAATTTTGCTTACGAACAATATTAAATTAGTCATATTTGAAAGGTCACACACATCAACAACATTATTGACACAATGCTGTCTCGTCTGCGTGATGTTCTAATGCGTCATCGCAAAAAATTTATTATTGCCGGTATAGTAGTAGGAGGCTCATTTGTTGCTTTAAAATATGCCCAAAAGAAACTCATTGAAATGCATGAACGACAGACGAAAGAATTTATGGAAAAAACACGGCGTATGCAACATTTTGAATCAACAGAAAGCACCTGTAATCAATTAATTATTGGTATGGGAGCCGAATTAATGGAGGCTATATTGAAGGAATGTAGCACGATTGAGTTGTTGGAACAGTTGCGAGAAAATCCCACAAATAAATTAGAATTGTGGGAGGAAATAAAAATAATTTCCTTTACACGTTTAACTACATTTATCTACGCTTCTTCGATATTGGTGGTGTCGCTCAGAATTCAATTAAATATATTGGGTGGCTATTTATATCGTGATACCGTTGCTGCAGAGGAACAGACACAACCAGCGAAAGTTGAAAAAATCAACGATGACTTGAAACAACAATACCTTCTACTTATCAGATATTTCCTAAAGGAAGGCGGCTTATCAGATTTGGTACGTTTAATAAGATCCAAAGTAATGGCTGTTATAAAACCATTACCTCTCTCTAAACGTTTGAGTTTGGCCGATTTGGAACAATTATTTTGGTCTTTACAAATGGCCATTAATAGTGATGCTCACAACGATCCCTGTTCGAAAATGTGCAAATACTTGTTGCCTTCTCAATTGTCAGATTTTACACAAGATCGTCCACAGCTGCAAAAAATGTTGAATGAAACTATGGACCTTTTAGAAAGTGATGATGCAAGCAGCGTTTGTTCTAATAATATTTCTCGAGGTTTCTCCTTGGCTGTCGATGCCATTGCTGAAAGTATGAGTGAAATGCTGTTGGCTCAAAAACAAACCAATGAAAACCAAATTGACAAAATTAAACAGACAACAACTAGCAGTGATACTCTGACTAATATAAATAGCATACAAATAGCTTTAGCCAAAATTATACCCATAGTCAGTGGTTTAACTTCGAAAGGATTTGATAGCTCAGCCCGTCCCCAGAATTTAGCCACATCTTTAGTAACATTTTACGCAGTTTCGGAAAAAACCAAAGTTTTGGGTGCCAATGTTTATGAAACATTTTCTTCGTCTGTGTAAAAATAAAAACAATATCTTATTTTCTACATTTTTTTTTGTTTTTTTATCTAACTTTATTTTTGTAAAATGTTTACGGTGATCGAAGAACAAAATTAATATACAACTTTCTGCTACAAATAAAAAACTGTATAAATTTTACTTTTGGAATTCCTAAAAATTAACTAAATTGTGTTTTAATTTATTTTTTATTAATAAATTAATTATTTAGGCTTAAGTTCTTAATTATAAAGAGATAAAGAAAAATTTGATACCAGCAAAGCAGAATGCATTTTCTAGACAGCTACGTCCGTCATCAGTACTCTTCGTATCGATCTACCCGGTAGTTTCAATTGCTATTAATTTTCTATTTAAACAAACTCTTGTCATAAAGAACAAAAAATCAAAAAAACTTCATCTTCAAGGTCAAAATCGCAAAAAACTTTAAAAAATTCAACTTTTTTTTACCTTTTTTCCCCTGTTCAGGTCCATAGGTAGCAAGCCGTTCAAAATTCAAGGAAACAATCAACTACAAACCTAAGATCTCAATAAACAACTTTCTAGAACATATGAACTCCCTTGGAATGATTCTTAACACCGTTAAAAAAGTTTCGGGAAATTTTTCACTTTTACCTAAGCGCTACCTAAACGGTGCCTCAGAGAGTATAACAAAATTTCAAACAGTTTGCAAAATATGAGCTTGAAGAAATGATCATTTTTTTGAAAAAATTACATCGAGGCCCCACATCTTTGAGGGCCCATAAAAAAAAACTGGAGGACTTTGAGCAAAACTTGGAGACAGGGGTCTTTTTTTTGGTCTTTTATGACGTAGTG
Organism: Phasia obesa; assembly: GCA_949628195.1. Lineage (NCBI taxonomy): Eukaryota > Metazoa > Arthropoda > Insecta > Diptera > Tachinidae > Phasia > Phasia obesa. The sequence goes on from OX451217.1 coordinate 136,175,457, forward strand.
GTGTCCGTATATGGTTATTTTGCCATGACTTAAAAAATTACACAGTGTGTTATTGTAGTTTAATATTTCATAATTCTCTATAAAACTATAGTCAGATTTTTGTAAGTAATCTATACGAATAGTCGCTTAGAATTACATCCGACATTCTTTAAGATATCTATCAGAAATAAATATAAATGTCGGCTAATGAGGCAGAAATTCCCTTATAATTTTTTTAGAATTCTGTAAGATTTCTATCAGAAATGTCGGAAAAAAACTCAGAAATTCCCACGACTTTTCTGTCAGACTTCGTGTCAACCACTTCATATATTTTTGGGTCAAAACTCTGACAGAATTCCTATACGATTCTAACTTTTTTGTAGATTTTTCTATCAGATATCTGGATATGGATTTCGGATAATTTTGCTGGCTGCGTACTGTATCGGCCATTGTGTTAAGAAATTTGTATGTGTGTTATTTTGTTTTTTATGCTTTCGAAAAGCTAACTAAAATATTTTCTTTATTTATAAATGTACTAAAAAAAACTATTTGTTTGTTTATTTTACAATGTGTTTTGTTTTTGCTTAGTATTTTTTATTTTTTTCAGTGTTATTTTTTTAAAATTTTCGTCTTTAATTTTTTTTATAAAAACTAATTCATAATCAAATTAATAGATTTATAGTATTAGGCGAATGCTGTAAATGTTCCATTTTGTGATGAGCTTAAAAATAAAGTGGGTTTTCTCCATATTTAGCTTTTTTGTCCCGATACTTTAGGTTTCCCATTTTTCTCTTATAAATCGCGAGATAGACACCACGTTTTAAATGACAATTTTTTCTTGTGAAATAATAAATGTTGCTCAACCTTCTTTTATAGGTTTTTCCCAAAATAATTTTAACAAGACACTGTCACTGCACGTATGAGCTACTAAATATTTTTATTTGGAATTTTCAGCATCCTTTCATAAATCTTAATACAAAAAAAAAAAAAACAAACATATAATCTGGCAATACCAAAAATCTGGCATTACTATTTACCATGTTTTTCTATACCCCAAAGTATACTACAATTTTTAAAGCACCGCTAAAATTGTTAACCGTTACTAAATTGTAAAAGGTAAAAGGTAAAATGCAAAACAAAAAAAAAAACATTGCAATTGAAAACAAAATTAAAATGTACAGCTGTTTAGTAAAAACAAACAAATGGACAAATCTTAAGCTTAAACATCAAAATCAACCCTTAAAACTAGCAAACATTTGATAAGAAAAACAAATGCTTTATTAGGTTTGATACATATACATACACACATATGTACATACCATACACTTTTAATATTAAACAAAATACACTCTTATAATACCCAACATCAAACATAACATGTACTGGTATGTATGTATGTACTTAATAACAATAAACTAAAATGATAAAAAAAGCCGCTTTAAAAGAAAACTTTTGTACCCTTTATAACGAACGTAGTATACATATGGACGCCAAGTAGTCTCTTGAAATCTCTAACGAAAAAAGGACCATTCAAAGATTGAAAAGAAAAGCAAAAAAAAAAAATAACAACAAAATTTCACAATGGGAATTTTATAAAAGCGTACCAAAATAAAAGGCAAAGCGAAAAAAAAACAACAAAGAACAAAAAAAAGCAATATCAAACAGCTGATGCAGGACTTCCCTTTTTTAAATTATTTTTTTGATTTTATTTCGTTTGGAAAATTATTGTGACGCTATGTCTGAGTTTGTTCTATTTATTAAGTTGCTTATTAAATCAAAACTAAATTTTTATTGTGAATTACTGTAAAATAAATTTTATTTATTGTTTAAGCAAGCAAATTTTATTAGTTTTTTTACTTTGTTCAAAATAAAGAAAACTACGCTGGCAGCGTCAGTCGTAGTCAAGTACTCGAATATGTAGTGTTTTTTAATTTCAACAAATAATTAATTAACTTATACATACATGTGAGAGTGTGTGTGTTTGTGTACTTAAGCATGTGTGAGTTAAGGATTTGTTAGTTTGTTGTTGTTGCTGTTATACAATAACCAATATTTCTCATCTAACTTAGGCGAGAAGTTAGAATCTGAGAAGGATAATGCGCAACTGTTGTTTTCATATTTGCTGTTTTTTGGTTAGATTTTAAGGAGAACAGAATACCGTTGTGTAGCAAAACGGAAAAATGTAAATCAGTTGCAAAGTTACGTGAATACAGATACAACGTTTTTTATTTATTTTTAATTTTTTTTGAAAAGAAAGAAGAAAAAAAGTTTTTCAGACAACTTTTATAATTTTTTATTTTCTTGTGACGGCCACTAAACTAGTAAAATTAATTAAGTAATTGTATAAAAATATGTTTAAATATTAAAAAAAGTCTAATATATACGCAAAGAAAAAAAAAAAAATGATACAATAATAAATACTTAAGTATTAAAATGACTCCCAGTGAAAAATGTAATTAAAGTAGCATCATCTTAAATGGCTTATTATTATATAAAAATTGTCAAATATTTCCAAGCATTAAACAAACTGAAGTAAGTTTTCGATGTTTTTTTTATTTTTATTTAATACAAATTTTGCGGCTTTATAAAATAAAACAGAAAAACAATAACAATAACACAAAATGTTTTTGTTGAACAAAAAAAAAAAAAAAAAAAAAAAATTCTTAAGGTGTTTTAACCTTTTGTTTCTTATCGATTAGCTTAAATTAAATAGTTAAAATATTTATGGCATAAGAAGAATAACAACAAGAAAAAAAAACCCAACGAAAATGTAGTAAAAGTTTCTTTTAATTTTTTTTTTTGGTGTGTATTGTTACAGCACTTTAAAGGGATGATTTCACTTTTCATTTTGGGCATTTGAAAATTGCAAGCAATTTGATTTTCTTTGTACTTTATAATTAAACTTTATTATAATAAAACATATCTGGAATTGAAATAACATTTTATTTATTCACTAGCTGTGCCCACGCACGTTGTGTGCGTCCTGACAATATTTTGTTCAATTTTGTTTTAAAAGTAATCCGCACACCAAATTTTAAGATTCTTACTTTTATAGTAAAATAAAATTATAAATAAAATCCCTTAATAAAATTCTAAAATGTATATAAAATTCTACAAATTATTGTTACGCTCTGTAAAAGGTGTTTAAAATATTTTAATAACAATGTAATTCCATAAAGTAAAAGTACAAATCAAATACAAATTTTATTCAATTGGCTATTTGGCACTAAGTAATTTAAATTTAAATTTGTTATTATTTTAAAACAGCGCCATCTGCTGCGCAACCGTGTTTAAAATATCCCGCTTTCAAAAATAAAAGATGCCTTAAAGTATGCAGTACTTTTCAATCGGTAAACAAAATCGGGGTACTTTCACTGTTTTTCTCCACTATCTCTTGAAAATAAGATATTTTTTTTCGCAATTTTTATTTATTGTATCTTCAATATAATTGAACTATCAATAATTACTCATATCTTAAGTCTAAAAATAAAAATATACATGTTAAGTCCAACCAGTGCTGAACAAAAAAAAAAAAAAAAATGTATGTTTCACGGTTACTGTAATTTGCGGGTTATCCCTCTGATGTACGGATGAGAGAAGCAGTGTCCCTCCTTCTTAGTCGAATGTAACCAGGTTCATTTAGTATGTTACGGGCCAGTGGATTAGGATGAGTTTCAAGCTTCTTTAAATAACTTATGGCAAGTTTCGCTATTTCCGCTTTAACTGTTGGCACGTTTAGATCTTTATGGATGTTCGAGTTTTTAATATACCAAGGAGCAGATGTAATTATACGAAGAATCTTGTTTTGGCGCCTTTGAATTTTTTCTACGTTGGTAGCTGAGGCAGTGCCCCATAATTGAATTCCATAACACCATATTGGTTTTAGAATTGACTTGTATAATAAAAGTTTGCAATCTAAGGCTAGAGTAGAATTTCTGCCAATAAGCCAGTTTAGTTGGACTGCTTTTAACTTCATTTGTGTTAACTTTGTTTCTATGTGCTATTTCCATGTAAGGCGCCGGTCAAGATGTATGCCGAGATATTTGACGTCTGAAAGCTGGGGTATCGTTTGGTTGTTTATCCGAATAGGGGGGCAAGATTCTCTACGCAGTGTGAAAGTTATGTGAGTACATTTTTTTCATTCACTTTTATTCTCCATTTCTTCAACCATTTTTCTAAATTGGATATGTGCTCTTGTAAATATCGTGATGCTACTTCGGGTCTTTCGTGAATGTTAAAAAAAGCTGTGTCGTCAGCAAATGTCGATGTGTGAACTCGGTTACTAGTTGGCATGTCTGAAGTATACAACAAGTATAAAAAGGGCCCCAATATAATACCTTGGGGAACTTCGGCTTCGATTGGCTGGGGTGAGCTCAAAAAATCTCCTTCTTTTACAATAAATTTTCGTTCGGTTAAATAACTATCTAGCAGCTTATATAGGTTTACGGGCAAATTCAGTTTTAGCTTGTATATTAGGCCTTCATGCCATACCTTATCGAATGCTTGAGAAACGTCGATAAAAAGCGCAGAGCAGTATTTTCTCTCTTCAACAACATTGACTAACCTGTGAGTTTGTTCGATCATACTATGTTTTTTCCTTAAGCCGAATTGATGGTTTGGAATACATCCTTTGTCGCTTAGAATAGGGTTAAGCTTAGTTATTAACATCCTCTCAAACAGCTTTGACATATTTGACAAAAGGCTTATAGGTCTGTATGATTCAATTTTTGTGTGGTCTTTTCCTGGTTTAGGAATCATGGTATTTGTGCGGTAAATATCTTAGTAACCTGATATTGCAATCAGGATATAAAGGTACCTCAGCCAAAATTTTTCTTAAAATCTATCCATTTTTAGTTTTAACGTGGTGCCAACACAAGCAGACAGATAGGAAATGAGTTATTGTTTTATTATATGCATATATAAATGAACTGAAACAATTATTATAAAGCAATAGGCCCTAAGAAGTACTGCTATCTATGGAATCTTTTGTACAGTCTTTAAGTTGATCGAATAAGTTATAGGCTACGATTAGAGCCTATTATTTATATGGTAAAAGAATAATATAATATTTTGTCATTATTTTAATACAGCGCCATTTGTTATGCAACCGTGTTTAAAATATCCCGCTTTCAAAAATAAAAGGAGTCTTAAATTATGTAGTACCTTTGAATCGGTAAAAAAAGTCGGTTGCTTTTTTTCACTTTCTCTTGGAAATAAGATATTTTTGCGGAAGAAAAGTATCCTATATTGGAATCAGGAAACTAAGGTACCTCCTCACAAATCTTTATTAAAAGTAGTTTTTACGTGACAGAAATACAGGCAGGAAATGAGTTACTGTTTTATTTTATGTATAGAATATCTATATATTTGTAAATTGGGAAAATGTTTTTTCCGTATGATTTTTTTTACATACATATGTATGTATGTATATAATTTAAACTTACTTCGGCACTAGTAAATTTGTTGGAACTATTTCAAAGACAACCTATAGCAATTGCGAATAAAAGAAAAAACAAGTCAACAATTTTAAAGGTTCCCCCTCCAGCCCTATCCAAACATAGCTAATTTTAAAGCTTAATTTATAAATTATTGTAAAATTCCTCGGAATGCAAAGCAGCGATTTAAACGGTGCGTAAACGGATTGTGAAAGCCTCAATTGTTGGCTACATACTCCAGAAAGGATTTGACAGCCTCGTGATTAATAAAGGCAGGCCACTTTTATAAAAAATCAAATTTTTTGGGACATTTTTTGCGCGTTTTGGGAATTTATATGTTAAAATGAAAAAACTTCGAATTTTAATTTCCCATTTGATTAAAAGCTCTTTTATCTACATATATAATTTCAAAATTTTGTAAGAATATCTCAATCCATTTAGATTTTGTTGCAATTCAAATTCGTTATTTAATTTGTCGAAAAACCTCCTTGATGTGATTTTTTATAGATATTTTCAAGCTCTACTTAAATTAAAAAAATCTTAACATTTGAGTTAAACCTAATAGCCCATTCAGGCTGCCATGAAATTAAGTAATTTCGAACTGAAATTACGAACGAAATCTAAAGTGTTTATACTGGGCTTTTTGACATTTGAGTTAATTTCGCAAACAGCTGATCACGTTTAGTTACATTTTTATAATTTAATTTGTTTGCAAGAAGCTTTCGCACAACACTTTCGTATTAATTTAAAATATACACCAATATTAAAAACAAAACTACGGAAAAATTAATGTACAATTTTGTATATTTTTCCATTATTTCATTTGGCTTTTAAATTTTTTTTTGACAACAGCGTACTTTCAAGGTTGTAAATATGGTCATGGTTGCAAAAAAATTAGCTTTTTCTACAAAAACAGCGTTGTCTATCGTCATTTCAAGTTATTTTGGACGAAATTAAGTAGAATGAGTTAATTTGGGCAATGGTAAAATGTATGCGAAATTGCGTAATTTCAAGTTGATTTCGGCCGAAATCACGAAACGACTTCATTTCGTGGCAGCCTGAACGGGCTATAAACTTTTTATGACATTTCCAAAAAAATATATACCCGAGGTACCCAACTTTGGGGCTTATCAAGATGTCCCCCTTTACCCTAGAAAGCCCAACTTTCGTAGCTCCACTCAAGAACACCTCTGCTTTACCTCTGTAAAATTTCATTAAGATTTCTTCAGTGGTTCATGAGATACCGAATTATGTCCAAAATAAATCGTTTTCCAAACACTATGGCAATGTGGTCTTTTATTACCTAAATCTCCTCATAGAAAATGATAAATTTTTATTAAAGAATTAATTTAAGTACAACGCTGTTGGTTACCCTTGTAATAAACACAATCAAAATCGCGTGCATAAATGATAGACATTCATGTTTAGACAACACACATACACAAACCTTAGTTCCTCTACGTTTATGTGTGTGTATTGCCTATTACCAAACGTCAACTCCTTAATTCATTTTGTTTTTTCCTTTTCTTTTTAAACATTTTACTGTAACATGTAACAAGATTTATTATTTTTTTGCTGTTAATTTTAAATTAAATATTAATGTACAGGAACATATAAAAAAATCATATTTTCTTTATGAAAACTCAATATTCTTCGTTGTTGTTTTTTTTTGCAATAATGTGTCAAGAATTTTTAAAACTCAACTGTTGTTTTTGTTGTTAACACTCTTCTTGTTCTTACTGATGTTGTAGTACAAGTGTTTTATGTGTGGGTGTGTGCAATTGTTTTTTTTTATTATTTATAAACAAAGTTGAGCTTTAGATGCTCATGTACAATATGTACACATACATATGTATGTATTTTTTAATATGTATTGCATATAAACATTGTTGTATATAAAAAACAACATTAGATCAAGTCAAGTGAGTTTTTGAAGGGTCCTTCAAAATCTACAATACTTGGGGAAACATTAAACATGGATAGATTTTGCTTCTTTTATCCTTTGTAAACGTTCTAAATAAAGAAGGAATTATTAGAGGGGGTGTAAAGGAAGCTGTCATAGCCAGTGTGGCCATTTTGCAGATGAAGTTAGCATCTTTATTGTAATTTTAGCAGCAAAATTTTATATACATATGTACCTCACTACAGGTGGAAAGGGTATATACATATATTTTTTCTGACCCTATAAAGTATATGTGTATGTGTATATATACATATGTATATTATTTTATTTTTTAACAAATGGCAATAAGCCTTCAAGGCCAAAGCTGTCATAGATATACACAATTGGCAACACAAATCCAAATATATTGCTATCAGAAACTTATTCCGATTTGTTTTTAATTCTTAAAGTATTTATATTTAAAGAATATTTAAAAGAATATTTACAAAGAATATTTATTTGAAAGTTTGGGTTAACACATAGAGGATTTTGAACTCTCTATTAAAGGCCTTAAAGCAATATCACACGTTTTAATTTTTTAAGTCATGGCAAAATAACCATATACGGACACCACTACGTCATAAAAGACCAAAAAAAAAAGTTTTTCACTTTTGCGGCTACCTAAGCGCTACCTAAACGGTGTTAAGATTCATTCCTAGGAAGTTGATATGTTCTAGAAAGTTGTTTATTGAGATCTTAGGTTCATTTTTGTAGTTGATTGTTTCCTTGAATTTTGAACAGTTTGCTACCTATGGACCTGAACAGGGGAAAAAAGGTAAAAAAATTGAATTTTTTAAAGTTTTTTGCGTTTTTACCTTGAAGATGAATTTTTTTTTGGATTTTATATGTTAACAATTTTTGTTCTTTATGATAAGAGTTACAACTTTGCCTCAGAGAGTATATCAAAATTCCAAACGGTTTGCAAAATATGAGCTTGAGTAAATGATCATTTTTTTTGCAAAAATGACATCGAGGCCCCACATCTTTGAGGGCCCATAAAAAAAAACCTGGAGGACTTTGGGCAAAACTGGGAGAAAGGGGTCTTTTTTTTGGTCTTTTATCACGTAGTGGTGTCCGTATATGGTTATTTTTTTCCGTGTTGCACTGTGTATTTGTTCAAATTTTTTAAATGATATTGAAAATTGCCTTTCCCGATATGGTAAAATTTATGCCAAACTCTAGCGACACGTACAAGAAAAGATCTTCACATTATGAGCGATGAATGAGACGGTATTATGGATACTTATACATATCCAAGTCGATAGAGCGATGTCCGAAATTTTATTAATATCCTTCCAGAATAATTAAATTCAAATCTTGATAATAATCTTTTTATTATTACAGTTGACAGTTTTACTACAGTGTTCAGCTCTACAAGTTTTGTTTTTTTTTTTTAAATGTCCGCTAATTATTAGTTGACGATAGTGACGATGATGCGAGTTCAATAATTTTTCTTCAAACAAAACGTGCAGACCAATGCATAGAAACCAATGTTAGGTGACGATAATGCGAGGAATAGTTTCGAAAGATCTACTACTGGAATCCTAAATTATTGATCCGTAAATGGTGAAGATTTGATTAAAAAAAGGCGAGTGGCTCTATTTTAATTACCTTTGTTGTTGGTTTTTGTATGTTATTATTGTCATTGCCTTGTACTGTAAACCGAAAATTAAGGAAAAAAACTAGAATATCAAAGATAGGAATTTCACTAAACAATCGAAATTTCTCAATAAAGAGTACATTTTCACCTAAAAAAAATAAATTTTAAGCCTGGTACTCTGTTCAGTTTTTCAAGCGGAATGCTGTCAAACTACATATATACATAAAAAAATTGTATGAAAAAGTTATGAAAAAATGTTGCAGAAGAAGTATTCTGTTTTTACTGTGGAAAAGCATTGAAATGTTTCTGGCAACATTTTACCAAAGCTGTGAAATAAAGCAAATGGGCATTATTTCATGTGGAATTTTTTATAAAATTTTTACGGAAAATTTTGTAAAACAATGTTGTATATTTAAAAGCAATAAGATCATAAAATTCTTCCAAATCCCGAAATATACACCACATTTTAAATGTCAAATTTTCCATGTGAAATAATAAATGTTGCTCAACATTTTTCACAAATTCGAACAGAGTACTAGGCTTTATCGAAAAAATATAATTTGGATAAAAAAATTTATATTTAATTAAATACCGATAATGCACAAAGAAAAACTAAAAATTATCAATAATTCAAAAATTCGCTAAAAGAAAAAATGCTAGTTTCGTCAAAAAAATTTTCATTTTCAAAATTACAAAAAAATTACATTATAAACAAAAAATCTAAATTATTGAACTCGCATCACCATCACCATCATCACCTAACATTGGTTTCTATACATAGGCCTGCTCGTTTTAGTTGAAGAAAAATGATTGAACTCGCATCATTGTCACCATCGTCACCTAACATTGGTTTCTATACATAGCTCTGTTCGTTTTGGTTGAGGATAAATTGTTGAACTCGCATCATCGTCAATATCAAACATTACAATAGTGAAGAGTGTATAAGATTCCGCACGGACGAATATATGTATATGTATATAAATTTTATTTAGCATTTTTATAAAATACTGTGTCCACACACGTTGTGAGAGTCATGACAATATTTTGTTTGATTTTGCTTTGAAAGTAATCCCCACCAAATTTTAAGACTCTTACGTATAGATATAGACTAGCTAAAGATGGCTTAGGTTCCCTTTAGGCATATAGTGTCTTAACGAATTTATTCCAGCTCTGGTTACCCGTTGCAACAGCTTTTAACTCATTCAACCATAAAATGTATTTTTTTGTTTCAGTTTAATATTATCTACGTTGTTTTATATTAAAGAGTTTTATTTTGCGATGTCGTCTTGAGGTATGCAAAAGTCGTTGCCGTTCCCCCGCCACCATCGTTTTGTAATATTGGTCTCTATCAGTATTTTCCCGCTGTTTTCCATAGTCTCTTGTAGCAAATATGTATGAAGAGACAGCTTTACTTCCATATCACGTTAAACAACCGTTGGGGTTTTAAAAAAGAGCCTAATAGTTGACCATAGGAATGTCTGGCTTTTTTATTTGTCTAATTTCAAAAGCACAATTATCTATATTCAAAAGCACAAAAACGAACCTCATAGGACGCTCATAATAATATTTCATTGAATTAATGTTTGTTCATTGCATACGAGTAACGATGAGTGGACAAAAATAAACAGCGAACAATAAAAGTTGAAAATAATAACAATGAACTTAGGCGAGTTCAAGCAGTTTTATGCTTTGAGTGAAACACGAACACAGTTCGAGTGTACAGACAAATAACACAAAAATGTTTTAACAACATTAATTACGTTCATTTTAAGGTGTTAAGTAATCTAAAAAACCACTAGTGCAAGGAAAACGCCCTAAGTCTTATCGAAACTAAACAAATACTAAACAAAACACACTTAATGTTTCCAACATGAGACAAGTAAACACGGCGCTCACTAGTATAGAATTTTCGTTATACTGTGTCAGCTCGTTGCGTTTAAGATACGAACATAGGTTGGCTCACTAATAGTATAGTATGAGTAGGCAGGCGTTCAGTAAGTTAGTTTGTTTTTTATGAACTATATAAGGCTTTTATGAGCTCAGTTATATAATAGAAGAATTAATAAAAAAAAGAAAAAAGTTTGTGTTCGAGCATGAGCTTATGATCACATCCATTATATAAATAAGCTCGATCATGCAACTGTTTAGTCGACAAGTATCCCGAGTTCACTTTACTTAATTTAGCGAGCCTCCTACAGAGCCAATATCCAAACGCCACCAAGAGGAGGTATAAGTCGTTACGGCTAGCCATACCCTTGTACCTGCTAGGGGACAGCCTATTTAATATTTAAATATATTTTTTGAAGTGAAAACTTCTTTAGGTATATTGAGCACTTTTTGGTTGAAGAAAAATTATTAAACTCAACAACCGTAACAGTCGTACCATTATCACAACCGTAACCGCGTCACCTAATATTGGTTTCTAAACTTAGGTGCACTCGTTTTGGTTAAAAAAAAATTATTGAACTCGCATCATCGTCACTATCGTCACCTAATAATAAGCGGACATTTACAAAAAAAAAACAAAACTTAGAGCTGAAAACTGTAGTAAAACTGTCAACTGTAATAATAAAAAGATTATTATCAAGATTTGAATTTAATTATTCTGGAAGGATTTTAATAAAATTTCCGAGAATCACATTTCCAAGAAAAAAAGTGATAAAAGCCTGAATGTACACAATTTTAGCGATTAAAATGACTTGGCAGCACCTTTTATTTTTGTAAAAAGGTAATTTTAGACACTATTTGCAGAACTAGATAATAATTAAATTTTATATAAAACCAATGTTGCTAAACCCTGAGTAATTACCTAGGTACGGATGGCAAAGTAAATATCTAATTCATATCTAAGGGACTATTAAAGTAATAATCCGATATATCGCACACTCCTAGTTCTGAATAAATTCCTGAATATATATAATTTTAAATTTTTAAAAATGTGTAGCTTTTTTATGCCGAGTTAGTATTATCTATGAATTTCTTTAGATATGGCCACACTGTATGTAACGGTAGTTTAAGTTTAAGTAGGCTCTTCCTATCTTTCTTGACATGTGAGTATTTTGTTGTGTAACAGTAACTTTTTGGTTCACTTGTATTTCTTTTTTTTTTCTAACGGCAAGTGAAGTGTAATACTTAACATATTGTTGTTATTGTTCTAATTTTTTATTATTTTTTTCTATTGTACTTTTGTTGTATTGTTCTATGTTGTTTGTTTAAACATCTTAAACTCCATGACCTTTATGGTAACTTTTTTATACATATTGAGATTTAAAAGTTTTCACAGAGGGAACAATTTAATTAAAACCTAAAATTGCGGTATTGCAATTAAAGTAGTCTATTGTATATTGTATTTCAATATTGTTTTTGATTCTTGGCCACGGTATTTTCTTTGGGGAAACAAGTATTTGTTATGTGTGCCAAATTATGTGCGGAAATTTGCTAGTAATGAATATCCTTGTATGGTTACATATGTATGTTTGTAGTAAACAAAATAATGCTGGTTTTAAATTTTACGCAATTTTTGTCAGTGTTTTTTATACCTTTCACCATAGGTGGAAAGGTATAAATTTGTCATTCCGTATGTAATATCTACCAGACATGGGGGGATTCAACTACATTTCAATTACAATTACAGGTAATTTGTAATTGAAAATTTCCAATTATTAATTACAAGTAATTGTAATTGAAATCAGGGACAAAATCAATTACAATTACTTGTAATTTGTAATTGAAAAATTTCAATTATAATTACTTGTAATTAGTAATTTAATTTTCCAATTACTAATTACATGTAATTGTAATTGAAAAAGTTCAATTACAAGTAATTGTAATTGTAATTAGGCAGTAATCATTACTTCCAATTGAACGAAATTCAATTATATCCCTAAAAATTTCAAGCTTATCTTGCGTTGCATGATCAACTGTATTATTCAAACGAGCAAATGAAATTTGCACTTCAGATTTACTTGCGTGGTCTAAATTCGTTTCTAAATTACCTCAAAAACTATCCTACAATACTAAAGGCTTTTTTACGGTCTAATACTTCCTTAACATCTTCAGCACCAGTTGAAAGGTTATATTTGTTGGCTAGTATTATTTTAACACTAAGGCGCCAAATTTATTTATTCAAATAGGATTTTTATTATTTTTTATAATTTATATGTAATTGAACATTTTTGTAATTAAATATTTTTTGACATAATTACAAAAAAGTATTCATTACTTAAAATTTTCAATTACATGTAATTTGTAATTGATTTTAGTCCCTATTTCAATTACAATTACTTGTAATTAGTAATTGAAAATGTTCAATTACAATTATATGTAATTAGTAATTGCATGTGTAATTAATTACAAAATGTAATTGATATCCCCCAAGTCTGATATCTACAATATTCATTTCCGACGATTGAGCGATTTCCGTCTGTATTCAGGTTAAAATCAACTTTGCCAAGGCACCAGAAGATATACAGCCAGGCATAATTTCGAAAAATTCGCTAATGCAATTCAGCAACATCAGACCATTCTATTTGAGGCTAAGGGCATAAAACCACACCCACCTATATTTTTTGAAGTTGTTTTTATTTTTTTCGGTTTTTTGTTTGTTAAATACATATTAGACCGCAACCAGTCGATCGCATGGAGTGCATACAGATCTTGGGGGGTCAATAACCCCTGCGTGGGTCGTTGTTTTTTGTTTTTAGGTTGGTAGGGTTTTTCTGCTTTGATTTGTTTTTTATAGAAAGCAATACACATAGAGGCAGCCAATAGACCCACAGGGTACCAGAAACCAGCAGTAAATGGGCATTGGGTGGGTCAATATGACCCCCCACCCCAATGTGCTTAGTCTGACCATTCTAACGCAATGTAGATTGCATGACCTTACTTTAGCAAACAATTTTTTGTAAAATTATTATAAAATCATTTTTATAAATTTTTTTAAAAATTTCAATAACATTTTAACAAAAAATTCAGATAAAATTTGAATAACAAATTTTTATAAAATTTTGACAAAAAATTTCAATAAAATTTTTACAAAAAATTCAGATAAAATTTTAGTAAAAAATATCGATAAAATTTTAATAAAAAATATCGCTAAAATTTTTATAAAAAAATTTCGGTAAAATTTTTACAAAAAATGTTCCATACAATTTTCTATAATATTAAAAAAAAATTCTATATGTTTATATTATATTTGTAACAATGAAGTTGAAAATAATAAAGTGAAAACCGAATATGTAAACATTATTGTTAAATTGGGAAACATAACATAGTAAGGGAATATTTAACATTAGTATGGTGAAGGGTAGAAGATACGGCATGCCAGAATATAGCACTCTGGCTTCTTATTTTTTTTCCCACATAGCTTATGCTGGGGATCTCCATAGCTTTGCGGGCTAACTGTGTTAATTTTTCATGACCATTTTGCATAAATGGGGATGAATTTAGTTGATGCGGCATTAGATCTCCAACTTCTATGCCAAAATCATCAACTTTATGGTATATGTACTTATATATCCACTTCTTGACTTCAAAAAACCCTATAGAAAGGAATCTAGTGCTGTTAAATCAAACGAAATAAGGTTTTAATTTTCATCACTGAAACAAGAGTGTACACGACTAGGAGACGTGCCATGCAGAAATTTAATCGAATGAAAATATCATATCGGTTATCATGTAGTAATATCGAGCATTAAGCACTTATGTATATGAACTATATGAACCTACATATCTGAACTTGCCAATAGTTTAGGACCGACCTTGTGTAAGGCATCAAAAGTTTTTTAAACAAAGCTTATTAAAACTAAAATAACAGTGCAATTTAAAACTATTATTGACAGATTTCTGATTTTTCATATAATAAACTAGTATTTAAAGTGGAAAAGCGCAACCACACCTACTTTACTCTTTTAAGAATTATGTACATTTATACATTTGAACTCATACATACTTACATATTAAGAAATCCTTCATTCTTTAAGCATTTAGTTTCATTTCGTTGCACCAATTAAAATAATACCATTTAAAGATTTAAGTTATGGTTGCCAGATTTGACGATTTCACGAATGACGATTTTAGGAGTCAAAAATGGTTTTTGGCGATTTATTTCCCAAATTTTTCGATTTTTTTAAATATTGGTTTAATACATTTTTTTTATTTACTTAATCTTGTGTGTTTAGAATTCTTTAAGAAAAAATTATATTTTATTCAGGTACCATATTCTGTAATTCTCGTAGCTAAAGCTATCGCTAAAATTCTAAAAATACTTAAAAAAATTACATTCATTCTTAAATATTTTTACATTTTTAGTTTTAAATGCTCATTTTATGTCACACTGTGTAATTTTTTAAGTCATGGCAAAATAACCATATACGGACACCGCTACGTGATAAAAGACCAAAAAAAAAAGACCCCTGTCTCCCAGTTTTGCCCAAAGTCCTCCAGGTTTTTTTTATGGGCCCTCAAAGATGTGGGGCCTCGATGTCATTTTTGCAAAAAAAAATGATCATTTACTCAGGCTCATATTTTGCAAACCGTTTGAAATTTTGATATACTATCTGAGGCAAAGTTCACATCTAAGATCAAAAAAACTTCATCTTCAAGGTCAAAATCGCAAAAAACTTTAAAAAATTCAATTTTTTTACCTTTTTTCCCCTGTTTAGGTCAATAAACAACTTTCTAGAACATATGAACTTCCTAGGAATGATTCTTAACACCGTTTAGGTAGCACTTAGGTAGCCGCAAAAGTGGTTATGTTTAGCTCACTTATAATAACGAAAAACGACTAATCGCTCCGATAAAATCCTAACTTTAGCTATGGACAAGTTATAGTAATGGGCCTTAGTCCGATTTTTTACTTGTTCATCCATATTTTTCACTGTGGCAGATACTGATGTTTTACAAATTTGCAAAAATTTCACTATTTGTGTATCTAACCTATCACCGGATATATCATTAGGTCTGTTCCAGGTGCATAACAAAACAATCTGGACTGGATTGGAGTGAAAACCAAATTACTCTCTGAATGTGACAAAGTTGTCCAAAATTGCTGGAAGGCAAAAAACCACAAGTGAACATCTTGAAATACTAATGCTGCTTACTTTCTCAAATTAATTTTATTTAAGTGATTTTAGACTTAAATGCATAGTATTTTAAAGCAAATTATTTGCTTCATTGGCAACAGCTCTAAAAAGTCAATGAAAATAAACTGAAAAAAGTAAAAGCCAGTTATTATTTATAGTTTTTTGCAAAATGAAAAGCCAAGTAACTGTTGCACGGAACTTTATTTGAAAATGTTTCATTTTGCTTTTTAATAAATACAATTTTTCTTCTAAAACAGTGAAATAGCTATATGCTATATGGATATGCTTTCCAATAGTAATCTGTTTGGATTACTATAAGATAATAAATTAAAAAAAAGGAATTATGCGTAATGAGAAATAAATAACAATTTTTCTTCCCTTATTTAAAAATTTTATGATTTTTAATTGTAAACAAAAATAATTGATAATTTAATTCCAGTCCGAACTTACCCAAAGAAAAAGTTCGTACAACTTTGTACAGGAAATGAAAAATTTTACTCTCCTTTTTTCTCAAAATTGTACAAAAAATTTATCTGGAACGCTTTTGAACTAATTTGTGCGAATTAGGACTGTTTTGCTATGCACCTGGAACGGACCTATTATAAATGCAGCTGAATAGTAAATTTGTTCGTTCCCAGGGCTCAAGACAGGAAGAGCATTTATTTCGTCTCAAAGGTGCTGTCTCAGATTCCTTTAATATTCATTAACTAATGCTGAGATTAGAAATTTTTTTCTTATAAAATTCAAATATTTTTCTTAATAATTTCATGTGGCAACTTTGATTATAAGTTTCTTTTGAACATTGTGCCTCGTTCTACTCCTGCATAAAAATGTCAAAGCAGCCTCTTACTATTTATAAAGAGAAAGTGTTTTAATGTTTTTTTTTGTTAATTTTAAAAAGCAACGTTTTAATTAAAAGGCTTTAATAAAATTATTATGTTGCTTGTAAAAATAACAAACTGGTCTTATTTCAAACTAATTTGGAGCAGAGCAATTAAAAAAGGTATTCTTTTGTGCTTTAATGCCTCAATGAGGAGTAATAGTAAGTCGTTAATTAAGCTGATGTATTTAATATGTATGTATTTGAAAGTAATTAAATATATTATAGCTGAAAATGCGCCAATATAATTTTTTATAATTAAAACAACATAAGTACTTTAACGAGTAATAAATATATTACACTTTGGTGCAATATTATAGTTACATGTCCTTTTTCAAAAAATCATACATTAACACATTACAAAATTTTTGTTTATGCCATCCTAGAAACTATTTAAAATTAAGATAAATTTATCACTACGATTACTTCATCGGCATCGACATGTTCAAAACCTATATGAATATGGCATAAAAAGTCTGGAGTGGTCCACTCTCAACTTTACCATAGCTCATAGAAACAAATATTTTTAGGGATATCTATATATGAACATATTATAAAACAGTAACTATTTTCCTGACTGTCTTTCCTTCTCTTTGTGTTCGCATCACGTACCAACTACTGGATGGATTTAATTTAATAAGGAGGAGGTACCTTAGTATCCTGATTCCAATATAGGATACTTTCTTTTCCACAAAAATATTTTATTTCCAAGAGAAAGTGGATAAAAAGCAGTGAAAGTAAGCAGTTATTTCGGTAAGGATGAGCCTCTTTATCTATAGTAAACTCTTTATCTATAGTAACTCATTTTCGTCTGTCTATCTGCTTTTCATTTGTGTTCGCATCACGTAAAAACTACTGTATGGATTGTAATAAGATTTCGTGAGGAGGTTCCTTAGCATTCTGATTCCAATATAGGATACTTTTTTTTACGCAAAAATATCTCATTTCCAAGTGAAAGTGGCTAAAAAGCAGTGAAAAACGCAATTTCCGGTTTAAAGGTACTGAAATTTTCGGTTTAGGACGATAATATTTCAAAAACTATTGCGCAACATTAAGCGCCAATTGAATAAAATTTGTATTTTTACTTTGTCAAATTACATTGTTGTCTTACAATTGGTGTGAAATACTTGCAAATCAAAATCGAGCAAAATATTGTCAGGACACCGACGACGTGGCGGGCGCAGCTGGTTTACTATTAATTAATAAAAATTAAATTCACATTATCTTTTATTAATATTTTTGTCAACTATTCCTCTTTGTGCTTTTCGCTTTTTTATACACAGATAATTTTTGTAATAGAACAATTATGTTGTCTACTCTACTGAGGTCGTTACTGTAAACAACAAAAGCTTTTGACTTTTATAGCGATTGTTGTATTGGTCAAAGTTAGTGAATTGCATTATAGGTGTGAGTGTCAAGTCAATCAAAGCTGGTGTAAAAAGGCTCGTGATCGACAAGTAAAATTTAAGGTTATACAACGTTTATGGCAGGATACATTTCCATGTGGCGATGAAACAGTTTCTTTAAAAATTATCGATAAAATCTATGCTGCATATCGCAGGGTTCAGTGATTTCAGTTTTGTTAAAAAAACGATAGACAAGACAAGGCACCCAGTCTTTAAGAGAAATTAAGAAAATGAGTCTGTGTAGAGTTTGAGACAAGTGCTCTTATCTATCTCTACATTTAATAAAACTGTAAGAGGACCGCATTTGTACGTCAAATATTTGTTTTAAACCTTGTTGCTGCTGCAGATAGCCATCGGAATGGAATACGAAACAGCAATTTTTGGAATTTATGTCTGTCTAATTGTCTAGATGAATTTTAATTAATTTTGTGATACGGGGATACTTCTTCCCCGTATAAATATCTCATTTCCAAAAGAAAAAAGAGATAAAATAGTGAAAGCACGCAATTTTACCGATTTAATGGTACTGAAAACTTGACATAACAGTGTATAGATAAACCTATAAAATAATAAACCATATAAAATAAGTGTCATTCTCGGAAACTTGTCGTCCTAAAAAATTATATTTAGTTTGGCAAAAACGACTTAAATAAGACGAAGTTGCCATATAACCTTGCCTCTGTCGTCAATAACTTTACATGATAAAACACATTTTATTTTCCAAACGACAATTTTTTCACAATGAGAAGGACATTTACATTAATGCCGAGAAAACAAATATGTAAGTATATAAGGTTGTATGCCTCTTAGGGAGCCAGCCAAGTAAAACAACTGGCAACACGTCATGTGTAGTACCTTTATGGTGGTGTGGAAATCTACTTACATAATTACAGATTTTTCTCTTAATTTCTAGCAAATCATAGTCTATATATCTTAAGGTACCCATACACGACATGTTTTTTACATCTGACATGTCAAATTTTCCACTTTTAAAGTGGTTTTACATGATGTTTATTTGTCATATGACTTGTCAGTTTTCCATGTGTAAATTCTATACACGTCGTGTGAACCTTTTTAAACATAACATGTGTATTTTCCATATGTACAATACATACATATGACATTTTTCCTTTAGAACATGTTCTATTTTGATGTGACAAAGCATCTGACATCCTGTAATGCTAACTTGATATTTTGTTATTTTAGGCCTTTTGTGGTACCAAAAGCGCTAAAATGTGGGAAAAGCACTAAGTTTGCATCAGCTGTAGTTGGCAATACAAAACTGTGTGGCTGCAAAATTATATATTATAGGTTATGTCACATGTATTTACTTACCCATGTATGTTTGAAAGCAATTATTATAAACCGTATGTAAAATGGCTATTTTGACAAACACATAAAATTACATATGGGTTATGAAACTGACAAGTCATATGACAAATACACGTCGTGTAAACCCAGTTTAAAACACCAACATGTCGTTTGGGTCTGTTAAAACACTGCTTCTGTAAAATACATGTGAAAAGTCATCTGACAAAATTTCATTTAGAGCATGTTCTATTTTGAACCTGCAAACCATCTGACATCAACAGTGTTTCAGTGTTGCCAAAAACCTTTGCCGTGTAAAAACAATCAACGTCAGATGTAAAAAACATTTCGTGTATGGGTAGCTTTAATAGTACTACTAATGGTTACCAATTCTAGTTTTATAATTTTAGTCATCGCTTAATTTACGGATTTTATAGGGCAAATACTGTTTAGCGCAATTTAGGCCTAAACGGTTAATTTCTCGAAAATGACAGCTAGTACATCTTATTCCTACTACTAATGGCTTTAGGTTAAGTTAGGTTAATAGAGGATCACACATAATTATATATGTGTGGATTCACAAGACCATTATTGATCCATGGTGACTCCTCTGATATTCTCCACTGCCCTGTTTTTATATCTCCCTCTAACTACAAATGGCTACCAATTCCAATTTTAGGCATCGCTTAATTTACGGATTTTATAGGGCAAATACTATTTAGGGCAATTTAGGCCTAAACGATTAATTTCTCGAAAATGACAGCTAGTACATCTTATTCCTACTACTAATGGCTTTAGGTTAAGTTAGGTTAATAGAGGATCACACATAATTATATATGTGTGGATTCACAAGACCATTATTGATCCATGGTGACTCCTCTGATATTCTCCACTGCTCTGTTTTTATATCTCCCTCTAAGTAGTCCCGTAAGCTTCTTAAATTTGACAATTAGCTTAGCATCCATACCCTTCAAGTCCTCCATATTCTGAAAGAGAAAAGAGCCAAAACATTTATTACGACTGTGTGATAAGGCAATGGTATTGACAAAGATAGTGGAATGTATTTTACTCTTCTTCGCCACACCATCTGCAGATATCATCATCACAAAGTCGAATCTTTTTCAAGAAATATCTAATTATGTCCTGCTATTATACCTACATACATTTGCAGTTCTGACTTACTCATACATAACAGCTTATCCCTTTCTCCAATACCTTTTTCCGTCAGCAATGATTTCGTCTGTGTGTGCCCCAACGAATTATTTCACTTTATGTCGACATCACGTCTAAATTTTTCTCTTATCCTCTCATTTGTACAATCGAGATCAGGGTATATGTCCTCACAGCTGACGCTTATTTCTAAGTCAGCTATGTTTCGCACCAACTCGTCAGCAGCTTTGTTTCCTACAATGTTGTAATGACCGGGTACCCAGCACAGTTTATTGAGAACTTGTAGTTCTCTGCGACAACGGCTGACTGCTTTCGATCTAATACATCTATTTTCGAGTGCTTTTATAGCCGCCTCACTGTCTATGTAAATAGTGATATCACTTGCGAATATCGGCCTCACAGAAAGTAATCTGGCAGCCTCAGTCACAGCAAAAATTTCGACTTGGAAAATGTTACATAAGTTATCCAGCCTAGAACTGATACCTAACTTTTCCCAGTATACACCACTTTCTGTCCCATTATCCTTTTTTTAACCATCTGTATAAATCTCAATTCCTTCAGTTAAATTATTCAGAGGTTTCCGGTCCAGTGTTTCCTTGGGATTATTGTAGTAATCTCCTTGTCCCAATGTATTTGAGGCGTCAAGTAATCAGTTTTTATGTTCTCTACTTGATATTTACTTATAAGCGAAGAGTGACCATAACTTGTAATATTTAAATGTTCATTCTGTCACAAACTTAATTGCGTTCTTAAAGCATATTTTTTTATATATAAGGAGATAAGATAAAAAAGAAGAGGCCAACAACCCTGATAATTACCGCCCAATAGCAATTTGTTCTTCATTTTCTAAAGTGAGTATCTGGAGTCCAACAGCTTACTCAGCGACCGACAATATGGTTTCCGTAGAGGGCGCTCTACAGGTGACTTGCTAGGTTTCCTTTCGGAAAAATGGTGTCACTCTATATATTTCCAAGGCGTTTGATAGAGTGTGGCATGATGCACTCCTGTCAAAACTCATTGCTTTTGGTGCCAGTGATAACTTCTTCCGATTTATATCGAGTTTTCTCAGGAATCGCACTATACGAGTTGTTATAGATAGGATTTCATCAAACGAGTTCGTTAATTCAGGGGTACCACAAGTTACCCCTGAGTAATTATCCAGTAATGGGTACCTCTATACAAAGTAAATATATAAATCAGATCTGCAGCACTATAAAAGTAGGAGACTTATAATTTGATGGGAATTCCAATAAAATATTGTCAGGATGCTGACGACCTCGCAGGCATATAAAGAAAGAATTTTATTAGTTTTAAACAAAAACATTTTAATTCCTCACCTCAAGTCAACGACCTATCAAATAATTGTGCATTGATTTCAATTAGAAAAGTCTGCCGCTAAGACGAATTGTTCTTCATCGTTCGTTCCCAATACCTGCAGTATTTCCGTTTTCTTTTATGAAGTAAATCACAACAAAAAAAAAACACTGTTTAATTGCAGTCTATTTAGTCTTAACAATCATTTTAGGACACTCATTATAGCACAAACACTTAAGCCATTTCCAAATAATCCTGAAGGATTAAAAAGAAAATAATAGAAAAACACATCAAAAACCACACACACACCAAATGTTTATATTAAGCATTCATAGCAAAATAGCCACATTATAAATACGAGTACATACCTACATACATATATACATATTTACATACTTACATACTTCCTTACTAACATCCTTTGTACAAGGAAACATAATTACAATCAAAATTTTTTGAAAACAAAATGTAACCCATATTGAAGTGTATACTCGTGCTTGTACAAATGGGAGCAAATGGATATGAATAAATATGTAGTCGTTATTATGCTTGCACTCATATTTACGATCTTTAACAGAAAAGTACTTTAATCCTTTTCATCATGTTCTAGTTTAACTTTGTTTTCTTCTGCATATAAATATTATTTTATTTTATTTTTTTTTTATTTTATTGCATCTTTGTGTGTCTTTTTTATTTTAGTTCTTCTATCGAAAATCTTTTGACAGGAGTTCAAAAAACTTAGGTGTTAATTTGGGAACGAATAAAACATAGATTTGACAGGTGAAAGGTAAAAGTACAAAGGATGATTATTATTAGATGAACTGGTAATCCACTCAGCGACTGTTGGTCTAAAAATCAATGTAGCCAAAACAAAAGAGTGCGAGCAATGAATAATAACAAGAACAAGTGATATTCATCGATAAATCCATTATCCTTGGAAGCATGATTGCGTCAAAAGATAGTGCAAAAGCAGATCTATTATCTAGAATTGGAAAGGAAAATAGCGCATTCTTCCACTTGGGGAACATATGTAGATCAACAGTATTATTAACGGATTTTAAATCAAATGTACTGTCAGTAATGCTTTATAGCTGACATAGACATGGCTGCCAACTGATTCCCTCAACTCTTAAGTTTCAAAGCTTCACAAACTGTTGCCTACGATATACGAGTATACTGAAAATATGGTGGCCCAATGTGATAAGCATTGGCAATTTATATAAGACATGTAAAATTCAACCAATTGTCACAATTATGAAGAAAAGAAAATGGATGTGGATCGGGCATACCCTAAAAAAGGATACGGGAGAAATATGCCGACAAGCGCAAGAATGGAATCCACAGGACAATAGAAAAAGAGGTCGACCAAAAACCACCTGGAAGAACTGTCTGCAAAAAGATATAAAAAAGAGCGATATTAAAGCGAAGTCATACGACAGAATAAATTGGAGAAACTTTGTAGAGGCCCTAGGCCCTAGGCTCCGATTGGAGTTAATCGGATAGAAGAAGAAGAATTAAATTATTAAGAAAAAGACTTTTACAGACAAAGCTTCTTGCTCGTCTGTCTGCAGAAAACATCCAGAGTCCTTGGTGGGAATTGAACCCATAACCTCCAGACTAATATACTATCGCACTACCATTCAGTCTATCGAGGCACTCAAAAAAAAAAAGAACTGTTATTCTATATCTATACATACATATAATAAAATAGTAACTCATTTCCTGTCTGTCTGTATTTGCATCACGTAAAAACTACTGGATGGATTTTTTCGGAAAAAAAGTATCCAATATAGGATACGCAAAAATATCTTATTTCCAAGAGAAAGTGGAGCAGTGAAGGCACGCAGTTATTATAGTAAAGATGAGACCCTTTATATAAATATAAAGTAAATAAAGGGTGGTAAAATTTGTAAGGGCTGATGTTGATTTTGAATAAAACAAAAATTTTTTAGGAAAATATTGTCATTTCTTTTTATTTTGATAATATTGGTATGGTTCAATTATGTATGGAACAAAATATTGAACAAATGGCCGCCGCAACTTCGGCAGCACATCTCCATTCGATGCTCCAAATTTTCAAAGACGCTGAGGCATAATTGAGGTTCTATGCCGTTAATGTGCCGAATTATCTCATCCTTTAGCTCTTTGTAGCTGACTTATCGACGTACACCTTTTTTTTTTCAAATAACCCCAAAGACAGAAAGAAAGTAGTTCAACGGTTTCAAATCACATGATCTTGGCGGCCAATTGACGTCGCCACCACGTAAGATAACATGGTCATTGAATTTGACGCGCATAAGAGCCATTGTTTCGTTAGCTGTGTCACAAGTGGCACCGTCCTGTTGAAACCACATACCGTCCACAACAATATCTTCCAATTCGGGCAAGAAAAAGTTCGTTATCATATCAAGATAGTGAACACCATTCACAGTAACTGCCTGACCGGCCTCATTTTAGAAGAAATAGAACCGATGATGCCGCCAGCCCATAAACCGCACCAAACAGTCACTCTTTGTGGGTACATTGATTTTTCGACAATCACTCTTGGATTATCATTCGCCCAAATGCGGTAATTCTGCTTATTGACGAATCCACTGAGGTGAAAATATGCCTCATCACCAAAGGCCCCCAACCAAACAAAGTGGTTAAAATGAAAATGCATTGGTTTGCTAAATACATATTTAGCAAAGTGACACAAACCTACATTGTTGAAAGCTGGTATGCTAATGATTTAAAATTTTTTGTTCTCTTTGTGAGATTCTGGTTGAGATTGTATATGTGCTCACAGACCCTTAGGGGCTTGTGTGGGGGCTCTTGCTCATCACTGAAGATGATTTTCTTCGAAAATTGATCAACCAACGTTGCCATTTCTTGCCACCATTCTGACCATTGCTCGATTATGTATCTTTCCGTAGTTCAAATTGAGTTAGTCTGAAATTAAAAAATGTCAAATAAAATGCAGAAAAAAACTTGACATTTAGGTGTGGTTTACATTCATCGGCCCTTAAAATATAACCACCCGATACATAAACCATAACTGAAGTACTAACCGATATGCATAGTTTAAGGCGGCAGTTATTTTAGTAAGGATGAGAACCTTTATATAGAGTAAAGTAAGGGTCTGTGGTGTGGATTGCTTTCACAGCAAAATCGAACAAAATATTGCAAGGACGCTGACGAAGTGGCGGGCACAGCTAGTGTTTTAATAAATATTATCTGCACAATTTTTTACTATAGCTTAAGGAAGATTATATCCGTCTTATGGCCGCCCCGACTTATATGGCTGACATTATTTAAAGCGATTTTTATATATGTCAATGATATTCTATGCAAAGCACACGATTATTTTGCATCGTATTTTATGCTTCAGTATTACAACCCTATTTGGATTGCACGATCTCGGAGGCCAATTAAAAAGCTATTTTTGCCATTATTGCATGCTCGCTTTTAGGTAATGTTCCAAAAATTAACCATTTTTTCCAGTATTCATAAGTCTCTCAACTAACACATTCAATAATCATACAGTTCCATATGGGTGTTGGAAGAAAAATTTTCTTTTCAAATTTTAAGACGCTTATGAAAGAAAGATTATATTCGCCAAATTGGAGTACCGACTCAAATGGCTGGCATTACGTAATGCGATTGTCAAAAATTTCGATGATATTTTGTGCAAAGGGCAGGTTTGATGTCGGTTATTTTGCGTAGTATCTCCTGTTTCAGTATTGCAGTCCTGTTTGGTTTGGCATCGTAAACTCTGCCCTTCTAACTGTCCTAATGGAAGTAATTAAAAGGAATGCACGATCTCGCAGGCCATTATGATGTATGCTTCGGGTTGTGGTCGTTCTCATCCTGTTTCAGTATTGCAATCTTATTTGGTTTGGCCGCATAGACTCTTCTGTTCAATTAGCTCTAAAGGAAATAATCAGAAGGATTGCACGATCTCGAAAACGAATTACATATAGCATGTGCTTCGGCTTGTTTTCGGTCTGAAAAATAACATGCGAAATCACTTTTTGCCATTTTTGCATGCTCGCTTTAAGGTTGTGTTCGAAAAATGAAACGTGTTATTCAATACTCATAAGTCCCCCAACTGTAATTGCCTACCAACTACTTTAGCGATCATATAATCCCAGATGTACATACATATGTTTTTAGAAACATTTTCTTTTTATTAATTTTTACGATAGCTTATAAAAGATTGTATCCGCCAATTGGCCGCCCCGACTCATATCGCTGGAATTACGTAATGTCATTATTTTCGATGATATTTTGCGCAAAGCGCAGGTTAGCTAATTATTGTTTTATGTGGTATCTCTGTTTTAGAATTGCAATCCTGCTTTGTTGGGCCTCGTAGACTCTTCCTATCTAACCGCCCTAAATGAAGTAATCAGGAGAATCGCACAATCTCGGAGGCAATTATGATGTGTGCTTTGCGTTGTGGTCATACTAAATAAAATAACGTTCGAAACAATCCTTGCCATTTTTGAATGCTCGCTTCTAGGTTATGTTCCAAAAGTGAAACATGTTTGTGGATATAAGTCCCTGAGTCTTAATAGAACTACCAATATTTTCAGCCATCAGATCATTTAATTTCCTCCAGATAGATAGATGATGGAGTCCTCCATCTATCTTGACAGATTTAAATTGGATAAATTTGGTTTTATAGGACCAAATTGCTTGACTCCAGTCATCAGCTGTAAAGTAGCTATAATTTTTTTTGGCGGAATGCAGTAATAGGTCCCAATGACGTTGTGTAAATAAGGGCGTTTTTAACTTTATTGGTGAAATTTAATATTTATGATAAAATTTGATGATTATTTAGTGAAATTTAGATTTTTTTTTTTAAATCTTGATTTTTAGTGAAACTTCGAATTTTATGTTATATTTTATGTTATAATTTTATGTTATAATCTATATCTATTTATGTTATAATCTTGAATACTCCGCCTTTTGTAATACCCTACCCAGCAAGTACTTACAAGTACCAAGCAAACTAATTTTGCATATGACAATATTTACACTTCAGCATGTTCAAGACACATTCTCTTATCTGTGGCTACGGGCGGTATAAATACTTACTTACATACATATATTTTTATTTTACCTATTTTATACAAATATGTGTCGAGAGAGAAAGAGGGAGAGTATAAAAAGGAAAAAAGCAATTTTGTTAAAACTGGAATAGAAAGAAGTTATAATGATGAAAAGTTTCTGGATTCGTTTTGTTGTTGTTGTTCTTCTTGTTGCATTTTCTGTTTGTTATAAACTGTGTCAATAGTTTAAGGTGGTAAGAGGAATAGCATAAATTAAATAATAACAAGGGGTTCTGCTTGTTCAGGCAATGTTGGTAGGTAGCTAACTAACAACTTCTTTTGAAAAAAAAATAACAAAGAAAATCATGAGCGCAGCGCGTAAATGATTAAGTTTTGAGCAAATTGTTTACCAAATGACCGCTATACTGTCGAACAAAGTAATATATCAAGGCATATTTAAAAAGGTAGCCTCCATAGGGAGGGGAATATTTTTTTTTTTAATTTTTTGTTATATGGAGTTTAATGCATTAAACACATAGACAACATTAGACTACCGGCTACAAACAGTCAAAATTAAAATAAAAAAGTTTATAGGAAAACGATTATTTTGACGACTTCATAGCTACATGGCTACAAGACCACTGTTGTGGCTGTTGCCAAATTAGACTAATTTATATTTTTGCTTGCGAAAATTTTATATTAATCAACCAAGGAAAATGTCACAAAATTTAAAATGCAATCTCCTTTACAAAGTATATATATTTATGTTAAGCCCGTTTCACACTATAATAAGATTTTCATTGGATTTTGCAAGTAAGAAATCCAATGAGAATTGTGTGATTGTCAAAAAATCTAACGTAACATATCATTTCGTTTTCACACTATCACACTTCAAATAAAATGAAAAATATCAGCAGAGGAACAAGCTGAGATGAGACATTGAACGGCGTCGGCTGAGCAATTTTATGTGGACGGTAGAGGTGCCGGATCTTAAGTTTCTTCTTTGGCCACTCAAGTTTTCAGTTAATAAAAAATAAAAAACAAAACAAGAAAAAAATGTAGGTGCAGGACAAAGATAAAATATCATCGGCGGCGGCGAACTATCGGCTGCGACCCACTCAGCTTGGTTCTTTGCTTTAAAAAAACACAACCCTGATAAAATGAAAAATGATATCGTTTAAGGGCAGTTTAGACAGTAAGACTTTACGTACGTAAAATCTAAGAGAAAATAAAATGAAAATCAATCCGTATGACAACACAGAGATTAAAAATCGTATGGTTTTTTTTCTTACGTTTACACTATTGGTGTTGAATAAAATGAAGTAAAATTGAATCAGCTGTTGTTAAAGCAATAAAAAAAGTGAAAACAAATAAATAGAGCGCGTACTTGTGAAAAATATGCCAAATTAAAAAAAAAGTAACAAGGAAAAGGTTCTTGGTGTTGTACTAGCCATTGCTATAAAAAAAAAATTGAAAACCAACAACTAAAACAAATTAAAAAATGTTCACGTTCTTTTGCCAAAAGTTTTTTATTGTTTACAAACTTATTTGTGATGCCAACTGGATCTATTTTGCACTATATTCAGCGGTTTTCTGTTATTTTGACGAGTTTTGCCTTTGAAAAGTTAGCATTAATAAGAAAAACGCAACCCTGATCTAATGAAGTAGAATAGTTTTTGAAAAATTTCAAAACATAAAGAGAGCCGTAAGACTGTCAAATTTCCATCCGTATTTTCTCTCAATGTCGGACAGTTTCATTACATATTATGTTTAGACGATACTACTTGTACTCTTCTACACAAAAATTTGACATGTCGTATTACTTGTAGTATAATGTAAACCGCCCTTTAGAAAATTTTCTAAAAATGGTTTGGTATAATGGGATGTCAAATTTCTTTCAGTATTATTTCACATTTTGATAACATACTGCTTTCACACTATTATACTTTCTCATTGGATTTAAGTATTTGACAAGTCTTAATACTCAGTGTCGTCCGCCCAGCTGATTTAGTAGTTCGGCATATCAAAAGTTGTATGTGTTTATAAATTTTATAGTGCAGAAGTGAGAAAGCAATAAAACACATACACGCCTTCTCAGTTTTCTTCTATGTTTTTTTTTTGATATTTCGAACTACGAAGCAACAACAAATTGCCATGTTGTTCTTGTATTGTTGTATTTGTTGTGGGGACGCCACTACCCTAACTTATTCTCTTTCTCCTTAAGTGGTAGTTTGACTTTCAAACTCCATGCAAAAAAAACTAAATTAAAGAATTTTCTTTCCCTAGTGACTTGGAATATGTATGTATATATTGTAACAAAAGAAATTTCAATACTTTTTTTCCTGAGTCAAGATATAAAATTTTTAGTAAAAATTACATTGACAATGTGTTTTCATGTCAGATACTGACCAAGATTGTTAGAATTTTTTGACTAAATTTCTTATTTTTCGCTGAGAAATTCTCTTGAGTATACCAAAATATTTAGCTTAGGACAAAGAACATTTTTTTTACTGATTTTTTATCATGGTCTTCCTTTGTATTTGTATATTGCTTTATGACTAAATCTGTAAAGTTGCCTTATGATTATAGGCAACTGATTTTTTATTTACGGCAACCTTACTTTCATTAAGCCGCGTCCTACCACCAGCCTTTACTTTAGTTATTTTAGACTGGCAAGTGGTAACTGTCCGCCTTCTTTCTCATCACGGAGTCTCTAGTAATTGCTAGCATTTGTCCTAGGTTTACATCCCCCATGGCATTCACATTTAACTATGTAGTTTCTGCCGTGGTGCTAGCCAGTGCTGAAAATGTTTGTGAAGTTTGTACAGGTAATACTGTTTCACATATCCTAATAAAATTTATTAGTTATGGAGATGAAGAGCTGTATAGTTTTTGGGCATAATCGGGAGGGGGCAAGGGGAAGATTCCTTACCCCCAAATTTTGTGAACGCTCTACAGGTCATACTGTATGACAAGTTAAAATGAAATTTAGTATGTGTCTTTGGTATATGGAGATGAAGAGTTGTGTAAGTTTTTGGCATAATCGGAAAGGGGCAAGGGGTAGTTTACTTACTCCCAAATTTTGAAAACGCTCTACAGGTCACACCGTATGACATATCAAAATGACATTCAGTATGTGTCTTTGGTATATAGAGATGAAGAGTTTGTGTAAATTTTGGGCATAATCGGGAAGTGGTAAGAGGTAGTTTACTTAACACCCCAAACCGAAAATAATAAATTTTTCGATTCGAATATACTTTGAACTTACATTCTTTATGTAATATATTCTTTATGTAATATATTTATGTAATATATTCTTTATGTAATATATCTGTTTCCACTGGGTATGGTAAAGTAGAGTGTAGGCCACTCCAGATTTTTTATATGGAGTTTGATAGTTCAACTTCCATTTTAGGGGAAAAATTTTAAGTTTAACTGTCGAAATCCATATAAAAATTTGTTTAATTTCGCCTTAATATTTCCCCTCCATAGCGAGACTACCTGATTAATATGTCTTGAAGGTAATATACATTTTTATTTTTATATTCATGAGTAGTGTAATGTTGAGCTAATTAATTTGAAGCCACCTTTATTTGCAGTAATATGTGCTACTAATTGTTTATTTTTTTAAGATGTTAATTTTTTTAAAGAAATCTTACGCATTGCTTCCTCAATGTCAAACATTTAACGTCAAACACACCCCTTTTAAAATGACTCTTATCTGTTTCCCACTGAGACCAATTGCTTGTTTAAACTCTTTGATTTTAAACAAGTGTCACAAATTATAACAGTAATGCATATTATTCCCAAGAGTGTATAATAATTTAATGTTCAACAAAAAGGCAATATTTTTTTTGTGGTTGACAACCAATACGAGGGCCTTTCCAAAATTAGTCGGTGTGACGACAGTTGAAAAGTAAATAATCATAAAAAGGTTTACACTGTTATTTACAAAAGAACGATCGCAATTTAACAAATAACGAGTGATTTTTTAAGAGCTTGAGAACTTTTTTTAAAAAAAAAACCCATAAAATTTGCAAAATCTCATCGGTTCTTTATTTGAAACGTTAGATTGGTCCATGACATTTACTTTTTGAAGATAATTTCATTTAAATGTTGACCGCGGCTGCGTCTTAGGTGGTCCATTCGGAAAGTCCAATTTTGGGCAACTTTTTCGAGCATTTCGGCCGGAATAGCCCGAATTTCTTCGGAAATTTTGTCTTCCAAAGCTGGAATAGTTGCTTATTTCTGTAGACTTTAGACTTGACGTAGCCCTACAAAAAATAGTCTAAAGGCGTCAAATCGCATGATCTTGGTGGCCAACTTACCGGTCCATTTCTTGAGATGAATTGTTCTCCGAAGTTTTCCCTCAAAATGGCCATAGAATCGCGAGCTGTGTGGCATGTAGCGCCATCTTGTTGAAACCACATGTCAACCAAGTTCAGTTGTTCCATTTTTGGCAACAAAAAGTTTGTTAGCATCGAACGATAGCGATCGCCATTCACCGTAACGTTGCGTCCAACAGCATCTTTGAAAAAATACGGTCCAATGATTCCACCAGCGTACAAACCACACCAAACAGTGCATTTTTCGGGATGCATGGGCAGTTCTTGAACGGCTTCTGGTTGCTCTTCACTCCAAATGCGGCAATTTTGCTTATTTACGTAGCCATTCAACCAGAAATGAGCCTCATCGCTGAACAAAATTTGTCACATTTGAACATTTCGAACCGAACACTGATTTTGGTAATAAAATTCAATGATTTGCAAGCGTTGCTCGTTAGTAAGTCTATTCATGATCAAATGTCAAAGCATACTGAGCATCTTTCTCTTTGGCACCATGTCTGAAATCTCACGTGATCTGTCAAATACTAATGCATGAAAATCCTAAGCTCAAAAAAATCACCCATTATAAAAGCCGACCTAAATTATTCGTTAACAACATTAGAACATAAATAAGATACCGTGGAAGCTTACGTGTGCACCTGTGCATTGTCTCGATGAACCAGCTCTTGTCTAGATAAGTTCGTTTTTGCCTCAAATTAATATTGAATCTGTCCAAAAGCTCTGAATCATATACGCCCGTAATTGTTTTATTCTTTTCAAGCTAATCGAGGCCGATAGAACCACCTTAGTTTTATTTGATACAGGTGCACTCGAAGAAATCCAATGTTCTTTGGTCTATGATAGGTTGTGATGGAACCATGTTTCGTCTACAGTTACAAAACGGGCCTGAACATCCGCAACCACTTGTTTAAAGTTACCACACGGTAAAGCTAATGGTCGAGTGTGAGAAATTGCAGCATATAATGCGCAGATACTTGCTTAATTTCCAAATATTCAAGATGTACCCGCTCGGTTGAGATGCCTGCAATCACAGCCAGCTCTCGCTCTCTCGTTCTCTCGTTCTCCGATCGTTCATTATCGTTGCATGGATTTTATCGACTATTGCTGGAGTGACGACCTCTTTTGAGCGACCTGAACCTTTGGCGTCATTTGTGCTGGTATGACCACAACGGAACTCAGTTAACCACTTTTTAACCACTGAAACTGATGGTCTACAGTTTCTATAGTATTAATCTTTCTTTGGTTTCGGTGATGGTTTTTTATGTAAAAAATAATATGTTTAATCAGCTTACCGTATTTTTTGGTTTAAGATTTTACAGCTGAACTTTCATTGTAATCATTTACCCTTATACTCCCTCACTTTCTTCGCATTTACATTTTTAAAGAAAACAGTGTGCTTTTTAGCTCACCACAGCTGTATAACAAACATGTCATTAAGGAACATTGAAAAATTTAAATTATTCACAGTTAAAACTTCAAGTGAAGAGTGAACAACAACGGTAAAAAATACAATACAATTTTTTCGTTTCGAAATGGTTACAAAAATACCATAAAAAATGGCTCCATTAAAATGCACAGATAATCTAATTGGGTGTAAACAAAAACTGCAATACTTAACGAAGAAATAGCAAATTTTAAAATTATAAACAAATTACAATTGATGGTAGTTATTAAGATTTTAAATAACGCATGTATCGATAAGAGTAATGAACGACTGCGTTTTTATCGCTAAAAGAGATGGCAAAGCGAATGTTTAGGTAATTAAATTCGTGAAATGTTGAGTTAATTGTATTCGTGAAGTGTAACTAATGAGTTTTTTTATGTGTCAACAACAGTGACAATGGTTATGTAAACGATTTAAATAAAAATTTATTAAAAATATTATTTACAGTTATTTTGGTTATTTAGATTCTTAAATATATAGTCTGCACAAAAACATAAATTTGGAGCATCAAAGCAATACCACACTTATCCACTTTGAATATTTACCAGGAACGATTATTGCTGGCAAATTATTGAGTAGTGGGTACCGATTATCGAATATATGTTATTTTTAAGGACTCTATACATAAAAGTTGTTAATTAGTACTATTATTTAGCAAAGGGTGTTTTTTTATAGAGGTATAGAACTTTAAGTTGGCATTACTTTTGAAGATGGCGACCGCTTTAACAGCTGTCAAGTGATTTATTCTCAGTTTGGTTTGGCAATTCATCACGAATAGACTCACGCCTGAACAACGCTTGCAAATAGTGCCCAAAACGAGATTACCGTTGTTCCAGATTTTCATAAGCGAATTTTGTTTAGCGATAAAGCGCATTTCTGGTTGAGTGGCTACGTCAACAAACAAAACTGCCGCATTTGGAGTGAGGGTAATCCTCAAGTGTATGTCGTAGCACCGTTACATCTAGAAAAACTGACTGTTTGGTGCGCTTTATGGGCTGGGGGAATCATTGGTCCGTACTTTTTCAAAAACGATGGTGGCCAGAACGTTACAGTCAATGGTGATCAAGTATAGAGCCATGATTACTAACTTTTTCATTCCAGAATTGAATAATCATGAAGTCCAGGAGATGTGGTTTCAACAAGACGGCGCAACATGTCACACAGCTCGTGCCATAATAGATTTATTGAAAGACACGTTTGGTGACCGCCTAATTTCACGTTTTGGACCTGTGAATTGGCCTCCAAGATCTTGTGATTTAACACCGCTAGACTACTTTCTGTGGGGCTATGTAAAGTCATTGGTCTATGCGGATAAGCCACAAACGCTTGACCATTTGGAAGACAACATTCGCCGTATTATTGCCGATATACGGCCATAAATGTTGGAAAAAGTCATCGAAAATTGGACGTCCAGATTGGACTACATCCGCGCCAGCCGTGGCGGTCACATGCCAGAAATCATATTTAAAATGTAATGCCACAAGATTATCT
Organism: Phasia obesa; assembly: GCA_949628195.1. Classification (NCBI taxonomy): domain Eukaryota; kingdom Metazoa; phylum Arthropoda; class Insecta; order Diptera; family Tachinidae; genus Phasia; species Phasia obesa. The sequence goes on from OX451217.1 coordinate 136,209,887, forward strand.
TTCGGATAAATAAAATTCATGTCAATCGAATAATCCATCGTTGTTTTATTGCAACTTAAAGTTCCATACCTCTATAAAAAACACCCTTTATTTTTAGAAATAAATTGAATAGAATATTTGAGCCCTTGATTTTGAAAGTGGTATAAGTCAAAATTTTTAAAAATCTACTTTATCAGCTATTTCATATAAAATCCTAATAAAATAACATAATCTAAAGAAATTCGCGGTATGCCATAAAAATTAAGTTGATAAATTGAGTTTATTTTTTGGTTGGTAAACAAAATACAGTCACAGTATGTTTTAATACATAGTGTATTTTTTCAAAGTTTGGGAAAATAAATATTAGTAATTTTTTCATGTCTTCAGATAACGGTTCAGGTATGATCAGGTAATACTATTAATGTAAAAATTATACGGCGAAGAAGTATAAGTTATGCTCTCCAGAAATGGAAACGTATAAGACTAATATCGTCTTCCGATGAATCAGTTAATACTTTAAAACAGAAATCGGAACCCTTACAATTGGAAGAAAGCAACATGAAATCAAGAAAGTCTACAAGAAATCAACGTAATTAGGCACAACATAAGTATAAGAAAAATTAATAGAAATAGTGGAGAAGAATATGAAACAAAAGAGTCGAAGTATATGTATGAGTAGTAAAGTTTTCCAAAAAATAAGATTGTCTTTGTTCCTAAAAATATATAAATGGATTCTTTGTATGACAATTTCGACCTTTTTCCACCTAAAAGAAAAAGACTAAGAATATACGAAAATATTGATTTGAAAAAACGTAAAGATATGATGTATTTACTACCCCTAATCCCACCAATTTTCCACAAACTCTTTATTTTCCCTAAATACTAAAAAATAAATTACTTAATTACAATGTAATGAGTTTGAATAAAATGTTAACTTTTAATAACAATTTTTCCTAGATGGTTTAAGTCATTTATAAAGTTATGCAATTAATTTTGAAAATGGTATATGTAAGTCATTTCAACCTTTCAAAACCACATTTCTTTTTAAAAATGGTTATAAATTTCCCAATCATAATAAATACTTATTTGTTGGCACCATTTAATTGTCCAAAAATATTTTATTCCATAAAGCCTAGTACTCTGTTCGAATTTGTGAAAAATGTTGAGCAACATTTATGATTTCACAAGGAAAATTTGACATTTAAAATGCGGCGTCTATCTTGCGATTTGGAAGAATTTTACGATTTTATTGCTTTTAAATATATCACATTGTTTTCAATAATATTCCACAAAAAAATTTACAAACAATTCCACATGAAATAATGCCCATTTGCTTTATTTCACAGCTTTGGTAAAATGTTGCCAGAAAAATTTCAATGTTTTTCCACAGCAAAAACAGAGTACTACTTCTGCAACATTTTTTCATGATTTTTTCATACAAATGTTTTAGGTATGTAGTTGACAGCATTCCGCATGAAAAACTGAACAGAGTACCAGGCTTAATACAAAAATATTTTTAATCTTTTAAAATGCAAACCTCATAATATCTCGAAACAAGAAATATATGACTTATACCACTTTTATAATCAAGGGCTCATATCTATTTTTGGAAATAGATTGAAAATAATATTTGACGACAACGATGCTAAATTATTGAGTACCCAATTGAAAAGTATTATAAAAATTACCAGCACTATATTAACCCTCTACCTATCAAATCTATTTTTAAATAGGATTTGAATGGTTTTCTTAATTTTTGTGTATCATAACTTAACGTCTTTTTTTTTTTAAGAGAAGTAACACTCAGGCAATTAATGCCTTTATTAATCGTGTTACTTCCTTTGGAAAGGGATAGGCGTAGATAAGAAATATGTATAGTGGTAGTAAAGCTTCACTTTCGACAACACTGCAATTGAACGTTATGAATAATTTTATATTTTATTTCGCCCGATTTCGATGACTAAAGTGATGTCAATAAAAGTACTGACAGAACTATAAAGTTATCTATTGATTTGGCAATGCCATAAAATTAACTATTCAGCAATTTTTTATTTCTTAATCTAAAGGATTTGAAATGCTTAGAGTTACTATATTACAATAAGAATTCTAGTAACCCTTTATATTATTCAGAAATATAAGTTTCTATTGAATTGTCGCCCACTAAATTTTTGCATTTATGTTTTGGTAGGTATCTCACTCTGTTTTTAACCGAATTCAAAAAAGAAGGAGGTTATCAATTCGTCTGAATGTTGCTTTTTTATGTATGTAACATCAGAACTCAGCCATTTCTGAACCGATTTTAATTTTTTTTTCTTTATTTGAAAGGCTATGCTTTCAGGTTGGTCCCCTTTTAAAAACAATTCATGATATTAAAAATTAAAGGGTGTCCCCATACAACATACATATTTTTTTACGTGTATTAATAACCGTAAAGGGCAACAAATTAAAATTTAAAAAAATTGTATATGGCTGTAGCTCCCAACAACAGAAGTTAATAAAAAAAATAAATTTAAAATTTAAAGGGTGTCCCCATAGGTGCCGTAATTTGACCTATTTGGGCCTATCTTTTTTACCGTTATAGACAAAATTTGACAGCATGTCGATTACTATGACCGTTATAATAAAATGTATAAATATTCAAAATTTTAAATTAAAGGGTGCTCCAATAGTTCATTTAATTTGATGTATATGGCCATACTTTTGAACAGTTGTACACAGACCGCTGAAATTTACAAAGAACCTGTATTGCTAAGTCAGCTATAAAAAAAGTATAAAATTTGAATTTGGAAATAAAAGGGTGTGTCAATAGTTAATGTAATTCTATGTATATGGACAAACTTTTGAACTGCTATAGACAGACAGACAGCAGAAATTTACAAATATCCTGTATTGCAAAGTCCCTTATATCAAGTATACAATTTGAATTTAGAAATTAAAGGGTGTCCCTATAAATTATGTAATTTGATCTATATGGCCCTTTCTTTTGAACCGTTAAACACAAACACTTGAAAATTAGGCAGAATGTCCACTACTTTCTCTGGTATAATAACATGTATAAATAGTTGGAATTATAATGTAAAGGGTGTCCCAATAGTTCATGTAATTTGATATATATGGCCAAACTTTTGAACCATTATAGGCAGATAGTTGAAATTTACAAAAAATCTTTGTGGCCAAGTCCTCTATAACAGCAGGTCTTTAATTTAATGTTGTAAATTACACGGTGATGTTATTTAATCTATGTGACCCTATCTTTGAAACCATTATAGACAGAGGCTTGAATGGTGTACCAATAAAAGACCTATGCTGGTGAAAATAGCTTAACTTTTGAACAGTAATAGGTAGAGGCTTGACATTCACATAGTCCTTACTTTTTTTTCTCTAATTTTGGCGCATCTTTTATTTGGTTTAAAACTAATTCTTACAGATTATTTCTTATATTTAGTTTAGAATTGGTGCCCTTTTGTCTGTTTTGAAGTCGGTTTTTTTGCAAGAATTATTTATTCACATCTTTTAAGGTTATAGAAGTGCCAGCGATCCCAATAAAAAGTTTCTCGATTTTAGATTTTTCTGTGCACATATTATATACAAAATTTCTTTATAGCTATAGTATAGCAAACCAACCTCTTCCTTACGGCTTTTCAGTTTAGGCCTTACAGAAACACCAATCGAACATTAAATTTGGCTGACGAAACAAATTTTAATCTCAGCGGCAGTCAACAAAATTTCCCTTAAGGCCGTTTCACACTGTAATACAAGTATTAATACTTTTGAAACTTTTCAAAAAACTATAGCAACTCATCATGTCAGGGTTTCATTTTCCCCAAAAGTATTAAACGGAGTTTGTTGTGAATGAAAACCTTGCATGTCATTGTCAAAAAGCCAATTCCTTCATGTTTAACCCATTTTTTCTTTCGTAAATGCTACTGGAAACGCCTTTTCAAACAAGAGCGAGTGCTTTAAAGCCACGATTACGGAATGTTTATGACCTGAAAGGGAATTTATGATCATAGATAATCTTTGGTTTCAGCAGGTTGGCAGACAATGTTACACAGCTCATCGAACAATCGATCTTTTGCACACTAAGTTTGGTAATCGAGTTACAAGCCGGTTTGGCGATATCAATTGGCTGTTTCAGAGCTATTTTTTACCCTTTTCAAACTTTTTCTTGTGGGGTCCCTTTACAGACTGATGCCGAAGTGAATAATCCGGCAACTATCCACACCCTTAAGGCTAATATCGTCCGAGCCAACGAACAAAATAAAAACGAAAACCGTCAAAAAAGTGTTGGACAATTAGACTGAGAGGATAAGCTACTGCGAAGTCAGCCGCTGCAGTCAAATAAGTAAAAACGTGTTCCATAAATAAAAAGGGAATGTTTGTTATTGCTAATAAAGCCATAATATATAAAAATATATATTTTTTTCAGATTCTTGTATTTAAACCACCTGGTGTTATATTTAACACTTTTTGCATTGTTTTTAAAAAATGAATTTTTAAAAAGTTTAATGACTTTTATAAAACAAACACAAGTGTTTATTAAAGAAATAATACCCACCAAACTACATGTTCCGCTTTCGTAAAAAATTCGTAACGACTGTTCGACAAAATCTTCCTATTTTGGAAACGGAATATTTCCGTTATCATGACGATTTCTATATCGTTAAGATATCGTAACTACATATCCTTGCGATATGTAGTTACGATATCTTAACGATTTGTAGGTACGAAGTCGTAACGATATGTATGTATGTAGGTACGAATCGCATAAGCTAGATTTTGGTTCTCTGAAAGTTAAGTGAATATAATGATTTGGTATTCAAGGCAATACTCTACCGTAATCAGTTCAATTTCAATTGTTCATCTTGCATATATTTATAAAAAATTTTCGTATATACTATAATTCCTTTTTATTACGGTTCCCTACCCAAAGGGTAAACACGTAACCCTATTGTTTTCGCAACAATGTCTGTCAGTCAGTCTGTTAGCGCTTTTTATATCTGCAACCGTAATAGGTAGACTCTTGAAATTTTCACAGAAGATGAATAACTGTTGCCGCTATAGCAACAAATACTAAAACTTATAGGGTGTCCCAATAGAGACGTGTTATTCACATAAATGTGTTTATTTCTTAAACTGTAGGAGGCATACACTTAAAATTTACAAACAGTAATTAAAACTTAGGTCGCTATATAAACAAGTCTAAAAAAATAAAAATTAAAGGGTGTTCCGATAGTCACGTGATTTACATGTATATGGCCTAAGCTTTGAACCATAATAGGCAGACTTGAAATTTTTTACTGAAGGTGTATTACTATGGCCGTTATAGCAACAAATACTAAAACTTATAGGGTGTTTCGAAAGTGATGTGTTATTTACGTTTATGTCTTTATTTCTTGAGCTGTAGGAGGTAACCACTTACAATTTGCAGACAGTAATTAAAACTATGTTCGCTTTTTCAGCAAGTAAATTAAGTCTAAAAATTAAAGCGTGTTCTAATAGTGACGTGATTTGCATGTATATAACTGATGTTTTAAATGATAATAGGTAGACTCTTGAAGTTTCTATGCCCACTATGCATTACTATGCCCACTATAACAAGTAGTAAAAATTAAAGGGTTTGCTGACAGTAACGTAATTTGCATTAATATGGTCTAATTTTGTAACCATAATGGATAGAAAAATAGAAAACTTTCACAAATGATGTATTACTATGACCCCTATAAAAAGCAGTAAGAATTAAAGGGTGTTTCGGCAGTAATATGTTTTTTACGTATAGTGACTCTTTTTTTAATCGTAATAGGTAGACTCTTGATATATTCCTAGAAAGGGAATTGCCATGGCCGCTATAACAAAAAACAAACTTAAAGGGTGATCCGACAGAGAAATGATTTGTACGTAAATGGGCTTATTTTTTGAACCCCAATAGGTAGACTCTTGAAATATTTACAGTAGATGTTGTACTTCGGCCGCTGTAACAATTACTAATAACTAAAAGGTGTTCCATCAGTGACATGTATTTCATATATATTACCTTTTTTTAACCGCAATAGGTAGGCGCCTGATATTTTTATAGAAAGTGTATTACCATGGCCGCTATAACAACAATTACTTATATTTAAAGGGTGTTTTAATAGTGATGCAATTTTCGCGAATATGAATTTAATTTTAAAATTAAAAAGTGCCTCATAAGACATGAAAAAATAACAACTTGAATTTTTAAAGTTGTAATAAACATAGTACGAGACCCTATGTGTGTGAGTCTAACTCGATCTTGACTGATTGATTTAATACAATTCTGGTTTTTATTTACTTACATATATGTTAATCATAGTTATATATATTTTTTTATTTGTTCAGACAATTAACCGAAATATCAACAAATTCCTTACGACGAGTCAGTTTTCAGACAAACTACCGAAATGTCTTAACGAATTCATTACGACAAGTTTGATTTCCTACAAACTACTGAAATGTCTTAACGAATTCGATACGACAAGTCTTATTTCAGGCAAACTACCGAAGTGTTTTAACGAATTCGTTATGATAAGTATGATTTCAGACAAACTACCGAAATCTCTTAATGAATTCCTTGCGACGATTCAGTTTTCAGACAAACTACCGAAATGTCTTAACGAATTCGTTAACAAGTCTGAGGCCTAATCACCGCATTCGATATCGAGTAAACTATCGAATAACATTTCGATACGAGTCGAGTAAGCTAATTATGGCATTCGACATGTATCGAATCGTTTTGTATATCAAATTCCTTTCGAATTAAATTACGATACTTTTTATTCGATATCGGGTGCCATGATACCAAAATGAAAAATTGCGAGAGATTTTACTCAATATCGAATGCGGTGATTAGACCCCTGATTTCTTACAAACTACTGAAATGTCTTAACGAATTCGTCACGACAAATCTGATTTCAGGCAAACTACCGAAGTATTTTAACGAATTCGTCTGATTCAAGGTATATTTATTTTACTAGGTAGTGGCATCCCTACAACGAATACAACAATACAAGAACAACATGGCAATTTGTTGTTGCTTTGTAGTTCGAAATGTCAAAAAACATATAAGCAAATTGAGAAGGCTTCTACACTATAAAATTTCTGAACACATACAACTTTTGACATCTGAAATCAGACAAAGGTATATTTATCTTACTAGGTAGTGTCGTCCGCCTAGCTGATTTAGTAGTTCGACATGTCAAAAGTTGTATGTGTTCAGAAATTTTATGGTGTAGAAGTGAGAAAGCAATAAAACACATACACGCCTTCTCAATTTTCTTATATGTTTTTTGACATTTCGAACTACAAAGCAACAACAAAATGCCATGTTGTTTTCGTATTGTTGTATTTGTTGTAGGGATGCCACTACCTAGTAAAATAAATATACATACCTTGTTTCAGACAAAGTACCGAAATGTCAACGAATTCCTCGCATCAAGTCTGACTGCAGAAAAAATCGAAACATTTGGTTTGGTGGTTAGTAGGAAATTTATTTTTATTAAAAGGTTTGATAAGGCATTATTATAAATTTCGAAAAGCGTTGCAGCGCCTCGGTGCCTGTTATGTATTCATGTAAAATATAATGTTTCCGCTCGGTTGAGATGCCTTAAATCTCAGCCACATCACTCACTTTCATTTACCGTCCGTCCAATAAATATCATTTTAAAGAGTTTATTTTGACAATTTTTGACTTTATAATTTCCAATTATAAATATTTCTTTCTTTCATTTCAGATGAAGAAAAATGTGTGAAAAAATTAAATGAATTTTCAATTAGAAAATTGGTTTCATCTGCTAACATGAGACGTCCAAAGATATCATTAAAGAAATATTTTTATTTTACCATAATATGCGCTTTATTGCTGATATTTTTGTATAATTTTAAGTGAGTATATCTCTGCAGATGTTTTGAAATCCGAAAGAACAGAAACTAATTACAAATATTTCTCTTAAACACAGAGAACGGGAAGTATGGAAACCAAAATCTTCACTAATATCCGCATCGGCATCATCAAATCAACAGCAACAACAGCAGCAGCAACAGCATTTAGGACAAAATTTAGAGGATGATTATAATGATAAATATGAAGAAGATGAGGACACTGAAAAACCCTTAGACACAGCCAAAACACCAACACGCCTAAAATTAAGCATGACAAAAACACCTCAGCAAACGGCAGGCGAGCAGCAAGAATTGAGCGAAAGTGAACATGAACCGCAATTACACCAGTTGCAGCAGCCTCAACAAAATAATATAGCTTCCAATTCCCTAAATCCTATAACTAAAGCTTGGTTCTTTAAAAATGGCGAATACTATCCCAAACCGGCCAAGATTCACAAAAAGCGGCGCGGCAAGAAAGCTCATTTGCAGGGTTCCAAATTGTTTCCCTACCAAGATCCCCATAATGATCGTATAGTCAATCAACTGATGTATGTACCGCCAAACTATGAAGAAATTAAAGCAAGTGGCAAATTAAAAACAATTTTATTATATAATGGTTTGGGTCCCTGGAATGTTAAAGCAGGTGGGTTTTATTTAATAACGAAATAAAGCCAAGAAAATTTTACTATTTTCTTATATAAATTTCTAGGTCGTGATGTCTTCCTACGTTCTAAATGTCCTGTGGACACTTGCACAATAACAGCATCTCGTGATCAGGCCAATGTGGCTGATATGATTTTGTATAAAGATCATTACATACCCACTGGCATACGAAGGCCTGTCAATTCAAAGCAAATAGCTATGCTCTATTACTTAGAATGTCCCTATCATACACAAAATGTTAAAGTGCCGGATGCTATAAATTGGACAGCTACATATAGGTAAGATTTAGTTTCATTTTTTCAGATTATTTATTGTATCCTCAATACTCAATACTTGGGTCTTAACAAGGCATATTTAACCAGGTGACTGCACAAGGCAAAGCTAATATTAAAGAGAACTTTTTTAAATTTTTTTTTTTATGTAGTTTGACATTAATCAGGTATTTTAAGAGAGAATAAAATAGATATTACTGTCAAAATCCATATAAAAGAATTCAAAAAATTTCCTCTCCCTTACGCTATCACCTTGTTAAATATGCCTTGGGTCTTAACAGGTGCCCCACACTCGTGAGTTTGTTCTCTCAATCTCAACAATAAGAGAAAAACGCACGTAAAAGCATACGGAAGAAAATTGTGGTGGTATGTGAAAATTTAAAAGAGAGAGAATGAGAATGAGAGAGAGGTCTACATCTTCTAGTTTTTGTAGCATATTTTTCGAACAATGAGTACTGAGATATTTTCTATATTTCAATTAATTTGTGCAACTGTTTGTGTCGTTAGAAACCCTAAAAGGTGATTTAATATTTCGGTTGTTTTTTTTAGCTGCATGATAACTAGCGATATCGATAACTATAGTGGTTTGCAAATACGAATGTCAAACTGTATTAACATGAATCGTTTAACGCCAGAATAACGCCTTCAAATTGTGAAAATTTACTCTGAAAAAATAAATGTATACAAATATGTCCTTCGTCCATTTTACGGACAACATATTTGGATCAAGCTATTCTTGCAGTTGTTGATCGTTTTCGCACTAAATTTTACTCTTCTCGATTCAAAACCATTAACAAGACAAACGAATATTGCTTCTATAACGCGTAGTATCGAAGAAGACGAAAAAATCTTAATTCGTCGGCGTTCTCAACTTTTTGGCCTTTGTCCTTCGAATACGTGGAAGAATTCAGGCGACCATTATTTGCGTCGTATTTTTGCAGATTGGGCTCATTTGTTTAGTGATGAAGCTCATTTCTAGTTAAATGATTATGTCAATAAGCAAATTTGCTGTACTTGGATTGAAAACAACCCTCAAGCCGTTAACGAATCACCATTAGATTAAAATTGACAGTTTGGTGCGGTGTGTAACACTTTCTTCGAAATGAGCAAAAAGCTGCCATTCTGACTGAATTTTTGTTTGCAAAAATTAATCAGCTATACTTGAACCACATTAGGACCCAACAAGACGTTGCAAAATTACAAAATCAATTTATAAGTCGATTATGGATGGCAACCCAACTTCAGTTGCGTTGTCAGTTGCCGGAATTGTATTACGTATGGCAACCATAAATTTGTGGTTGCTGTTGATTTTTTCACAGATTATGAAGTAAAAACTGCACTAAAACTGTAAGTAAGTTTATTTTTTTCATCTCATGTAGACAACGTAAATATCATGGACCCTTTCTGCGTTGCTCACGTAATTCCACACAAAGCGTCTGCAAGGCAACAAAGGAATAACGATGATACGAATTTTTATAGACACATATTTTATCAGCACCTGGTCTCAGTTTTTCAACTTTTGATGAAAATGGTCGAAAAATAGCTGCTGGTATGAAACTTGGTATACCAAAGGCTTCATGATCAAGAGGTGGTTGTAATTTACAGGATATTTTGGTGGCTGAGAAGTATTAAATGTTTTCTTTTTAGATTTATCGCCTTGGTTGGAACATGATTATAAACTTGCATTAAAGTTACGACTGTGTATAGGAACATTTTTAAAGAGATTGATTATTAATTTCAAAAAGAATCAAAACTGTAGACATGAAATATTATTTTTTTAGTTATTTATTAAAGACTATTTTATTGTTTATATTTATTTTTAGTTGCTAGACTGTCAAAATAGCACAAAGTTATCGATAAACTTTATGGTAACTGAAAAAAGTTGCCTTACATAATACCAATTTTTTCCCAGTTGCGTTGCCATCCATAATCGACCTATTAGTGTCAACTATATCTACAGAAGTGGCCTGTTCACTAGCCCCGCGTTCATGCGAAATAAAGCTTCTGGATTAATTTTTTATGAGGCGGGCAATTGATTTATGCCGACAAACCAGCAACTCTTGAAGCATTAGAAGCCAATATTCAAGCCCCCATTGACCCATACGGCTAGATTTATTGCAAATAGTAGGCAAAAATTGGACTGATCGAATAGACCATGTAAATCGTAGCCGCGGCGGGCATATGCAATAATATTTCTTTCTTGTAAGATCATATTAAGCTCCCATGCAGAAAAAATACACGCTTTACTGCTAAACCTAAACAAGAGCTTAAGACGTAAAATAACTGTCAACAATTCTCATGTACATAGGTACAAAATGTATGAAGCAAACCTAAATAGCGGCGTTAGCGCAATTGGAAATTCCAATTTTGACAGAGCGTTAGATAGTGCAGTTGGGTGCAAACAAAATGTTATTGTTTTTTTTTTGTGTAAGAGTGGTGCCATTTTAGCTATTTTCTGCTTTATCTAGCGATTTTATCTCTATTTTGCGCCTTAATTTATTAGATTTAACTAAACAAAATATGTTTACATTACTGTTTATTACAAAACGTTGCGCTCTTATGTAGGTTTGTTTAAAGCTAGGTGCTAGACGTCGTTACGCCTTACGCCCTTGTTTAGGTAAGTCAGTTAGAAATAAAATAAAAATAACATTATTAGGTAAAGCCTAGTACTCTGTTCGAATTTGTGAAAAATGTAGAGCAACCTTTATTATTTCAACATTTTAAATTTGACATTTAAAATGTGGTGTCTCTCTCGCGATTTGGAAGAATTTAACAATTTTATTGTTTTTAAGTATACCACATTGTTTTACAAATGTTAGCAAAAGTTGGTCCGAATATATACGATGCCATTTTTTTATGCCATTTTTTCATGTCTCTTTTAAAGTTGCAGCGAATTTCATGGCAAATTTTTACGATGAAGAAATTTTACAAGAAATTTAATTTAATTAATTTAAATTAAGCCAAACAATTTAATTTTTTTTTCAAATCAACTCTATAAGAACGAAAATTGCACAAAGCAAGTGTCAAAAAATCCCCTTAAAATTCAAGCCATGCCATTTTGTTTACCCCGCTTCTCTACTCCTCTCGCCAACAAACAAAAAGTGCATGCAACCAGTTTCATGAAAAATGTCATGGTGTAAGTTGGCTCTTGTTTGAAAAATTACACATGAAATACTCGTGATTCCCATTTGCTTTATTTCACAGCTTTGATAAAATGTTGCCAGAAACATTTCAATATTTTCCCACAGTAAAAACAGAGTACTACTTCTGCAACATTTTTTCACGAATTTTTCATACAAATTTATTATGTATGTGAAGTTATGTATGTATTTTGACAGCATTCCGCATGAAAAACTAAAACTGAACAGTGAAGTTTATAGAAAAGTATTTAAGAAGATTTCGATGTAATTTGAGGTTATGTAAGTTTAAATACATATATCATTGAGAAACTCTAAAAAATTATATTTCTCTTAAAATTCTTTTCACGTTTAATTTTTTTTTTAATTATTTTAGTATCAGCAATTATAGGCTAAGTAAAAAAGCTTACTTTTAAACTCGTTAATTTTTTTTGCAGACGCGATAGTGATATTGTAGCACCCTATGAAAAGTGGGTGTACTATGATTCGCGAGTTCATCAACAGGAACAGGATCGTAATTATTCAGTAAATAAAACAAAAAAGGTAGCCTGGTTTGTGTCGAACTGTGGAGCACGCAATGGACGTTTGCAATTTGCCCATGAATTGGGCAAATATATAGATGTGAGTTGAATCTTTTATTTAACAAATTTTAAAACTCTACCATATTTCACTTATCACGTCCTTTCCCCCATCAGGTTGACATCTATGGAGCTTGTGGCAATTACAAATGTTCGCGCGTCAATGCTGACAAATGTTTTGAAATGTTAGATCGTGACTATAAATTCTATTTGGCTTTTGAAAATTCGAATTGTAAAGATTATATAACGGAAAAATTCTTTGTCAATGCTTTGAATCGTAACATTCTGCCTATTGTTATGGGTGCCCGACCTGAAGACTATGAAGTTAGTGCTCCCGAAAGATCTTACATACATGTAGATGAATTTGCCTCCGCATCAGAATTGGCAGATTATCTGCACATTCTAGATAACGATGAAAAACTTTACAACTCCTATTTTAATTGGAAGGGTACAGGTGAATTTATTAACACGTTTTATTGGTGTCGAGTTTGTTCGTCCTTGCACGACGAAGAGTCGTTGCGTAAATCGCGCTGGTATACAGATGTTAATGATTGGTGGCGAGGTGCTGGCGTTTGTACAAATGGTTCTTGGCGTAATTTTAAAGCTCGCAAAGATGTTATTACTGATGATTAGGTAGGAAGATAGCTAGAGGAGAGAGGAGGATGTAAGTAAAAATGCGGTTAAATAAAAATGAATTGTTATTAAAATAATATGTAGAAAATAATCCGGGTAAAGAAAATGTTAATCTAAGCCATAATTGAAGAGTATTTAAAAAATTTTTCTTTCGAGAGTTTCTGGTTTCAGAAGCGAAAAAATTTACTGTACATTTGTAAGGTACCCCAAAGTTTTTTGAATTATATTTTTTTGCCCCAAATTGTAACGTCTCTCTGGCAGACACTGTAAAATCGTAACAAATGCTGTTTATTCCCTCATTTCTTTTTTGTTGGAAATTCAAAGTAGTTAGTTTTTACAGCTAGGATTTAACTTTCGAATTAAACTTAATTTCTTTTTCTATCTCTAGATAACCGTGCAAGCTAAGACACCATCGCCGTGGTCTTATTGTCCAAATAACCTTTTGGTGCAAGATCGCTCTCTGGTTTGCAATGTGATCGAAATATGATTCGTCTAAAACGGCGCATTCGGATTGTGGTTTAACACTGCTATACTTTTAAGTGATCACACGGTTGCGTTTAAAGTCGATCTTGTTGTCTAAATAACCATTTGGCGCACGATCGCCTGAAGAAGTTGCTCTCTGGTTTATTATGATGGATCTATGTTGCATCTGCGGTTATAAATCGAATCTAAATCTTTTCGGATTGTGGGTTAACACAGTCAAACACTTTTAAGTGCTCAGATGGTTGCGCATAATACCGATCTTGTTGTCTAATTGACCCTTTGTGCACGTTCGCCTGAAGAAGTTGCTGTCTGGTTTATTGTGATGGATCTATGTTGCATCCACGGTTATAAATCGGAGCAAAATCTTTTCGGATTGTGGTTTAACACTGCTATACTTTTAAGTGATCACATGGTTGCTCTTAAAGTTGATCTTGTTTTCTAAATGCCCCTTCGGTGCACGATCGGCTTAAGAAGTTGCTCTTTGGTTTATTGTTATAAATCGGCGGAAAATCTTTTTGGATTGGGGTTTAACACAGCCAAACACTTTCAACTGATCAGACGGTTGCGCTTAAAATCGATCTTGTTGTCTAAATGACCTTTTATTGCACGATCGCCTAAAGAAGTTGCTCTCTGGTTTATTGTGACGGATTAATGCTCCATCTACAGTTATAAATCGACGTAAAATGCTTTCGGATTGAGGTTTAACACTGCCAATCACACGGTTGTGCTTAAATTCACGTGATAGTAATCACGACACACTTCACGCTGTAAAATGTTATGTATGCTTTCTCAGATAAAATGTCGACAGTCTTAGCCACCTCGAAAATTTTTATTTTGCGATCTTCAATAAATTTTATCAGAGATTTCTGCCATGACTAATGACCTGTATGATTGGCGTGACTTGTGCTAGTATGGAAACAAAGAAATTCAGTGAAATTCTTTTTAAATGAAATTTATTTGACTGCAAGGTCTTCATAATATTTATCAAGCCTTTGTTTTTTTTACATAAAAAATGTTAAAATATTACAAAAAAATTATTTTTCAGAGTTTCCTATTAAAATGAGCCGTTGCAAGTTTGTCAATAACAAAAAAAAAGGAACAATTAAGTTAAAAAGTGAAGGGGTTCCCAGATAAGAAACATGTTTTTAATGAAAATTTTAATAAATCCTAAAACTGTGCTTCTAAAAATTTGTTTTCTCTAATACAAATTGACATTTATAGTTGCCAGATTAATTAATTAGTACAAATTTCATATTTTGCGAAAAAAACGTCAAAATCTTATTTTTTAATTTATCAGTGTAATACTTCACTACATTTAATAAACTAGAAGACATTTTTAAAGTACATTTAATGTAGCAAACGATAGTACCTTTGAGTTGCAAGTCTGAATTGCACTTATATTTATTTTCATAAAATTCATGTGCTTTTAGCGGCTGTCAAATAGAAACTTATGCCACAGCTTGATAGTTGACAAGAGCCATTTTACTATTAAATTAACTACGAGGAAAGTTCAACAAGGTAAGGAAAACTTCAACTCTTACTCTTACCGAAAAAATAAACTTAAAAAAAAGAGAATAGAAGTTTGAAAAGCTTTTTTCTGACCCGCTACAAAATGCATGGCATTTTATTTGTCATAAATTTTATGTTAGCGTCAAACGTTTATCATTTTAATCATTCAGAAATATAAGAATTTTTCCATTTGCTTGTTGCGCATTCTGCTCTTATTTTCACAAGCTTTACTTCAACCTTTTTGAGGAAGGACATGCACGACCGCTTAAACCAAGTAGTTTTGGGGATTTTTTATTTTCTTTGTTCTTAACAAAAACATATTTCCTCAATGTTTCTTCACTTCTTTCCCAGCATTTACCATAAACGTTGAACTTAGCAGGAGGGTCTTCCATCATTCCAAAATTTTATTCTGAAATTCAAATTTTTCAAATTTGATTACTTGCTGGTAAAATTTTAACCCTATACCTATTTTTAAATTACAGTTATGATGAATAACAAGTGTTAGTTAAAAGATTATTTGATAAAAGGATTAACCCGAAGATTTAGATACCCGAATATAAATATTTTTACCCGGATACCAATTTTAAAAGCATTTAAATTTTTACTCTTTTAGTTTCCTTTTTATGTGATTCTGTATGTATGTAAAATTACTTTAAGTTACAACTCTAGTATTTAAGAAAATATAAAGAAAAACTTAAAATATTTAAAAAAAATAATAATTTTATAGATTTTAGGTTAGTGGATAGGATTTTAGTTGAAATTAAAAAAAAAATCAAACAAAGCTTATATGTAATATGAAAAGTATTGAAAATGAAAAACAAATATCATGACAGGCTGTAAGGCAAATGCGCACATTGGGGTTTTTTTGAACGAATTTCCACATAATTCTCAACAAAAAAACAACAAATGACTGAAAACATATTATCTGTCTTTATAATTAAATTTTAATAAAAAAAAGAAAGAAACAAATATTGTGTAAATAGCTTCTACTAATCACAGGCTGGTAAAGTTAAGCTTAATTTAATTTAAATTTGAAGAAAAAATCTAAATGAATATTTTCAATGTAGAAATAATGCTGAAATATTAAAAAATACAAAAAATAATAAAAAAAAATTGCCATGTTTTATAGAAGTTTTGTAAAATATAATAAAAATATTTGTTCAATTCCCTCTTGTAATGTGTATCATGTCGTGAAATGCACTATTCATTTATCTTATTTTATACCACGTTTACACGACGCATCCTTTTGTTTGGATTTTAAAATTAGTTGTAAGATTTTGTTTTTCTTTACCACTTGATATACTTTTTGTTGTGTTGTATTTATCAATTTTAATTTGTATTTGAATTATTTGCTTATTTATTTATATATAAACAACACTTTTAATTTTATATTGTTCTTTGTTTACATTTTTATGTAAACAAAGAGCGCTAGTTCAGATAAACTAGCGATAAAAATTAGAGAAGAGATAAATTATTCATGCTTCGCAAGTAGATTCAAACTGAATCATCTCAAAACAAAGTGTTTCGCTCTTAAAATTTTGTATGGCGAAGCACGTTGATTCAAACTTGATTGGAATGTGAAGCACGAATGAGAGAGCGAAGCAAGAATATTGGGCACCGTGGAAACGTGCTATTAAACACCCAGCATCAAGACCAAAGGCCCCCAACCAAAAAAAGTGGTTAAAATGAAAATGCATTAGCTAAATATTTAGCAGTGACACAAACCTACCTTGTTTGCTGGTATGCTACTGATTTAAAATTATTACATGTGTTGTTCTCTTTCTGAGGTTCTCGTTGAGATTGGGAATGTGCTCACAGACCCTTAGGGGTCTGCGTGGAGGCTCTTGATCAAAATACGAATTGATTTACCAGGTGCTGGCAACAGCGAATGCATTAATTTGTTCTGTTGCTCGCATTGTCCCCAATTTTGTTGTTATCAATGCCCTTGAGTTGGAAATTTGCATCTGTGGTCTTCTTCTTCTTAAAAAAAAAACGTATTTATATGCACTCGACAAACACACGACGCTGTTGGTGTTATCTGGACTTCAATATTTGAGTGATTTAGATCTTTAAATAAAAATTCTACGAAGACTTCAGTTGCTGACTGTTTTATAGGCCACATATTCACAAAACTCCATTTTGTTTGAACTTCTTTACCAAAATTTATGTATTTTTACGCTTTTCTTCTAAAAAATAGACATTCACTAACTAATGATAACATGAAAATTTTTTTTGTTAAAGACACTATCTCTGCGAAGCTTTTTGCTTGTCTGCAGAAAACACCCAGTCTTTGGCGGAAATCGAACCCGCAACCTCCAGACTGATAGACTAGCGCGCTATCACACGGTCTATCGAGGCACTCATCTATTAAACAACACCAACAACAAGTTTAAACTATGGTATTGCAATACAACAAATCCACCGATACAACAATACAAGAAGTCGTGAACTGAACAAATACAAAATCAAAGAAAAAAATTATCACATTTAATTTAGATTTTAAGAGTTTATACATTACATGCATAGGTAAAATAAATCAACTACCAAGGACTTATAAATGCTTTACAAACAAATTATTTGCAATTTACAGAAAAAAAATATGAAAAACGGGCTTTGGATTTTTATTTTAAATAGATTTAAAAGCCTTTTTAGAACTTTTCAGTTGCATTTATCTATTCTTTCATGTAAAAGTGGCCGAAACTTCTAAAAGAAACAATGACGTGGAAGCAATTTTGCAAGCTAGTGGTTACAATTCAAATGAGCTGTAATTCCTTACGACTTTTGCTAATCATATATAGGCTTCGTAATACACTTAATAAAAAATTAATGTCTTGGAAATAAAAAAATTAAATCTGTTTAAAGAATACTTGACTTCTTAAAAAAGGAGGTTATCCATTCGTTTGTATTTTATATTTGTGACTTAAGAACTCCCGTCATTTCTGAACCGATTTAATTTTTTTATTTGAAAGGTTAGGTT
This sequence comes from Phasia obesa, assembly GCA_949628195.1. NCBI lineage: Eukaryota > Metazoa > Arthropoda > Insecta > Diptera > Tachinidae > Phasia > Phasia obesa. Next base: position 136,228,017 of record OX451217.1, read on the forward strand.
TTTAAATCGATGCCATTATATAATTTAATTTTAAAGTGTCCGTAAAGATTAGATATTTTCAATTTTCATTAAGTGAGTGCAACTATAGCACAAAACAGCAATGGTCACGAGTTCAATACTCAGCCGTGGCAACATCAATTTTTCTGAAATGTATTAATTAATGCATATCACTACGTTCTCCTTCGCCGGTATTACACCATAGCATTAAATCGCCGGCGAAGTAAAATAATTTTAAATATTCTAAATAACACGAGAAGCGCTTTTAACACTGTTCTAAAAATAATCACAACGTGCAATTGCAGTGTTGCCATAAGCGAAGCTTTACTATCACACTACCAATATGTCTTATCTACTTCTATCCCTTACCAAAGGAATTAACACAGTTAATATAGGCATTAATTGCCTGAGTGTTACTTCTCTTTTTTTTTAAAAAAAGGTTATATAAAAACAAACCAAAAAATTAAAGGGTGTCCCCATAGGTGACGTAATTTGACGTAAATGGCTTTATCTTTACAAGATATGTTATAGAAATACATTGAAAAGTTACACAAACTATGTAGAATATATACGTATTTATGTATGTATATATACTAAGTCCGTCATAACAAGTATTCGAAATTAAAGGGTGTCTCCACAGTCTAGCAATTTTAAGTATTTGGCCTTATCTTTTGAACCGTTATAGACAGACAATTGAAATTTACATACAGTGCGTATTACTATATACTACTATATTCACAATAACAACAAAAATAAATATTGTGCCTCAATATGACGTGTATGACCTTATAATTTAAACGGGTTGCCTCGATGGGCTAGTAGGTAGCGTACTAGTCTATCATTCCGGAGTTGTGGGTAACATTCCCAACAAAGACTCTGGAATTTTTCACTACAAGTTGGCAGGAAGACCAAGAAGGAGTTCAGATATAAACTGGGTGCCTACAAATGGTTAACTGCGTTAGTACAGGTCACGCGGACGAGCGAAAAATAGCTCTTTTTGCGCTATTTTTCGCTCGTTTTGTCTATCTCTGACGCGAAATATTTCCCTTTAGCACGTTAGTCCCGTTACACACTTGCAATTTTTGTTTCTGCAACACATGTATTTGTTGTTGGGAGAGGAAATAAAAATGGCTGCGGTAAAATCTTTCATGTACTTGAAACTCTGCTGCGACTCTCTATTGTTGTTGTTGTTTGATCTTTTCTTCATGAGAATGACTGTATAAAAGTATACAGTCGTCAGAAACAGAATTTATAAAGTATGGACACGAATGCAACTTCAAAAGAGAATTAAAAAATGTTTCAAAAACAAAAATTGCTAGTGTGGAACGGGACTTATAAAAAAAGTGCTAACCTAGCTCTTTTTATTCTTTTTACCCTTTATTCTTTCATCGTTGTTGTCTTTTCAGATGCTGTTTTTTCACAAATAATAACAATTTCTATAGTCTTATACAGGGGCCTAATCACCGCATTCGATATCGAATAACAAATTCGATACGAGTCGAGTACGCTAATTATGCCATTCGACATTTATCGAATCGTTATTTATATCAAATTGTAATAGATTAATAATACAACGAGTGAACCAGAAAACACGGTTAAAGTCCAGGCTTCACTATCCTACACAATCGTACGATTTAATCAACCAAAAATCTGACAGAATTCTGTCCTACTTTATAAATCGTTTAAAAATGGCGTTGTATATGCCACACTATCATACACAGCAAGTTTTTGCTACTTTGATCGCATGGAAAAACAATATTTTATGAATTTTTACAAAAGATTATCAAATCGTATGACTTGTCAAAAAGTGTGTCACACACATACATTTCTAAGCCACACTATCATACTTTTTAAGCACACGTGCATTTTTTGACAGATCGTACGACTGAGTATGATAGTGAATCATGGGCTTTAAAAACATTTGAAAAATTACGAGAGATTTTACTCGATATCGAATGCGGTGATTTGACCCCAGGCCTGGGGTCTAATTTTATGTTGCTAATTTTATAACAAACTGCTTGAATAATAACTTTGAAGAGTTCTTCTGGAAATTATTTGCTAAAAGCAAATTTGATTAGTTTTAAAAAGAAGAAGAATAAAATATAATAAAAACCTTAAGCCTTGTTTTTAGTTTTATAATTAATTTATTTCAATAATGTTTTAGTTTTATTTTAAATTAAATTGAATTGTAACACTCGCATCTTAAATAAAATAAACAAAAACACAAGAACAAGAACAAGTTATTAAAATGTTTTTTTTTACATAAAAGTAAAAAACAAAAGATATAAAAAAAACAAATTATGTATTCCTAAAAAATGTATAAAGTATTTGAAATAAAGCAAGTTGTATGTATTATTTAACTAAAACTTTAAATATTTTTTAAGCTTCATTATGTAAGTTTGTTGTTATTTATGTTTATTTAAAAATAATTTAAATTATTTATTTATGCTATCTATCTATCTCTTTATTTATTTATTTTTTTATTCTTTTTTTACTGTGATAAAAATAAAAAAAAATTAATAAAGAAAATATAATTCATATTTGTTTATTAAAATTCTAAGGAAGAGATTGATTTATGCATATGTGTCACCTGGAGAAAGAAACCCAGTTAGATTTTGTAAATGTATTAAGGAAAAGCTTTAAAGATTCCCGCCAAAAAATATCCTACTGGAACGTTAAGAGAACTTGAGATTAACACATTGGGATTAGTGAGCGCTAGCACTTTCACCACAGTTAGAAAACACAAATTTGACATTCAAGGTAAGTAACCAGAGCCTTCAATTATTCCCTTTTTAGATTTCCGTACCCCGCGGGTAAAACGTACCCCTATTGTTTTCGCTACAATGTCTGTCCGTTCGTCTGTCAGCGACTTTTATCTCTGGAACCATAATAGGTAGACCCTTGATATTTTCACAGAAGATGTATAACTGTTGCCGTTATAGCAACAATGCTAAAACTTATAGGGTGCTCTGACAGAGACGTGTTATTCACGTATATGTGTTTATTTCTTGAACTGTAGGAGGCATACACTTAAAATTTACAAGCAGTAATTAAAACTTAGTTCGCTATATAAACAAGTATAAAAAAATCAACCTCAAAATTAAAGGGTATTCCGATAGTGACGTGATTTGCATGTATATGGCTTAAGTTTTGAACCATAATAGGTAGGCTCTTGAAATTTTCAGAGAAGGTGTATGTATACCTGTGGCCGCTATAGTAACAAATACTAAAACTTATAGGGTGTTCCGAAAGTGACATGTTATTTACGATTATGTCTTTATTTCTTCGAGCTGTAGGAGGCAACCACTTAAAATTCGGAGACAGTAATTAAAACTATGTTCGCTTTTTAAACAAGTATACAAAATTGAACCTAAATATTAAAGGGTGTTCCGATAGTGACGTTTTTGATTTGCATGTATATGGCCTAAGTTTTGAACGATAATAGGTATAATCCTGAAATTTTTACAGAAGGTGTATTACTATGCCACTACAACAAATAGTAAAAATTAACGGGTGTTCCGACAGTGACGTGATTTGCATGAATATGGTCTAATTTGTTAACCATAATAGGTAGACTCTTGAAATTTTTACAGATGAAGTATTACTATGGCCCCTACAAAAAAAAAAAACAATAAAAATTAACGGGTTTTCCGACAGTGACGTGATTTGCATGCATAACGCCTTATTTCTGGAACCGAGTCTACCTAGACTCTTGAAATTTTATACAGAAGATGTGTTGCTACGGCCGATATGCCAATTACTAAAAATTAAAGGGTGTTCCGACAGTGACTTTGTTTTCACGTGTAGTGACCTATTTTCTTAATCGTAATAGGTAGACTCTTGATATATTTATAGAATGGGAATTGCCATGGTCCCTATAACAAATAATACAATTAAAGGGTTTTCCAACAGTGAAATGATTTTTACTTAAATAACCTTATTTTATAAACCGTAATAGGTACTCTTGAAATGTTTACGGGAGATGTGTTACTTCGGCCGCTATAACAGTTACTAAAAATTTAAGGGTGTCCATTAGTGACATGTTTTTCATGAATATTACCTTATTTTTTGAACTGATATTTTTATAGAAAGTGTATTACCATGGCCGCTATAACAACAATTAATAAAATTTAAAGGACGTTCCAATAATGATGCAATATTTGTGAATATGACTTTAATTTTAGAATTAAAGGGTGCTCCATAAGATATACAAAATTAACAAGTTGAATTTTTAGAGATGTACTGAATATAGTACGGAACCCTACGTTGTTAGTACCTCTTTCTTTTCCTTTTATTTACATAATTAATTATGTATCTAAAACTTGTAAATAAATAAATAAAACACAAACCTTTTTATGAAAACACTAGTTGCCCGCAGATCCTTAAACTATAAAATTTTTATATTCATATGCATAGAAGCATTTGGTTTTCGATTTATTAGCTTATACAGGTATAAAACTATGGTTAACAGGATAACAGGTTAAAATAAGGGAAGTAGTGAGTGTGAGTGGTTAAGGATATAACATTTAGTTTTGCTGATTAAACTTGGCATTGTTGTAATTGTAGTAATAAATTTTTCAAATTCGTACACCGCGTCTCATTGGCACAACCCTTGGCGGCTGCGGCAACAATTTTAGCTGCTACCTTACGCTTTAAGGCAATTGCTTCAACTTTTTTGGAAAGCTAAAAATAAATGATAAATAAATAAACATCAAAGAAATGTTTTATAATAAATTCTGAGAAAAAATTTTGGTAATAGTTTTTTTTTAATGTAATTTTGCTTTTTTGCTAAAAATGTTTGTTGAAAATAAATTTTTAATGTGTAATTTGGTGGCAAAAATTATTGACTGAAATATATCTTCCTTAAAATCAAAAAGGTTTTTAGTTACCGTATATGCTCTTTTGATTATATTGTGTGGCATGCCAGCCAATTTTGCGGCATTGAAACCATACGACTTGGGACAAGCACCAGCCGTATACTTATATAGGAACGTAACCGTTTCTTGGGTGGGATCATCACAATCTTCATTTTCAACCATGCATGCCTGCAAGAAAAAATTTCGTATCACTTATTTCTATTCTCTCTTCCCCTCTCTTTCACTCTCACTCTTTATACTTACCATATGGCCCAAAGTGATGCGTTCGTCTTTGTGAAAGAAATCAATAAGATTATGATAATGAGTAGAAAATAAAGATCTGCATTTAAGATCGGCTAAAAAGTTGACAACGGAGGCGGCTATTGCAGTACCATCATACGTTGCCGTACCGCGACCTTTTCAAAAGTAAAAAAAAAAATCATATGATCATAGAGAGTAACTTTTCAGCTATTTACCCAATTCATCCAGCAGAACCAAACTATTGGCCGTGGCATGTTTTAATATCAAAGAAGTTTCATTTAATTCTACCAAAAATGTAGAATGACCCGACAAAATATCATCTTGGGCCCCTAGACGAGTAAAAATGCGATCTACTAAAGATAAACGGCAGCTTTGAGCAGGAACATGGGCACCAATCTGTGCCATTACAACTAGAAGTCCAACTTGTCGCATTAGCGTACTTTTACCGCCCATATTAGGGCCGGTTAATATTGATAAGGGTGCAGTATTATTAGAGCCTAAGACAACCCCATTTGGTATATAAGTATCGGCCGAAACACAGGGATGATAGCCTTCTTCTATTTCAATAAAAGCTGGCTTTTCTGGGCGGATATCTTCCAATTCAGGTATACAGATTACTTGTTGTGTTCTAGCATATTCCGCTAGAGAGGCTAAAACATCTATATGGGCCACACAATCTACGCATTGTTTCCACAAATCATAATGTTGAGAGAATTTTTCAAATATACGTCTAGATAAATCTTTTAATACTGTATTACGATCATCTTCAGCATTTTGCATTTCTTTTAGAAAACTCTAAAAAAATTTTAAAATAAAATAAATCTTTAAAAAAATATTAATTTTGTGTACCCTGGTCTCTTCTGTGGTATATCTTCGTGTAGGTTTCGTTCCCTTTTTCTGGCCTTCTAAAGTATATTTACTGTTCGCCTTGCGGGCTTGAGATTCCGGCACCTCTAATTGAAATCGTTTTTTATCGTTGCCAAAGTATGTGATACGGCAGCCAAAATATTTTTCTTGCTCTATTAAATATTCTTGTAATTGTTCGTTGATTTCTTTGATTTTTTCTTGAGCTCTATCATAATCTTCATCCACACCATTTTCTGGAGCAATAACGCCACTTTCTGCTGCCTTAGCATGATCAAAAGCTTGCTGTAATTTGATATTATTAAGCATTTTATATAAAATCTATTTAAAGGGATCAAAACAAGCAACAGCAAAAACTGAACCTTAAAGAAATTTAGTTGTTCTGCAAGTTCGGGAAAAATGCCACCTTTACTTTTAGGTTGAGTCAAACGTTGTAATAACTTAGAATCTGCTTCTTCAAACATTGCTGGAATTTGTAACAAAGTTTCAAGGCCCTTAAGAATGGATATAAAATTCTGAAAATATTTGAAGTTTATTTAGCAAATAGATTCACATTTTTTTTTACTTGGTACTACCTGTATCTTCTTCTTGTTATATAGTTTTTCTTCAAAGAATATTGCCCGACCATCGGGATGATTATCCTGAACAATTTTGCTGCCAAAATGATGTATTTGTGCCAAATGTCTTTCAAAATCTGGTAGAGGAGCCATTAAAGCTCTAGCCTCTTGCAACATAGAAGGATTATTAAGAAAATCTGTAACAGCTTGTTGTCTTTCAATGATGGTGGTTAAAAAGCACGAGGGGGCACATAACCAATAGTGTAACAAACGTTTGCCAAATTTCGTACAGCATTGATCCAAAGTTGATTGCAGAGAATGTTCTTCTCCGGTAATGCGCAAATTCATTAAGGTGGTAGCATCTAAAACCATATGAGCTCTCTGATTGGTAGCTGTTTTACTGGGCTTTGTAGTTACAGCTAAAGTATCGGGTGGCTGATAGAGATGATAACGGGCCATGGGTAATACCTTTTCGGCAATATGACACTTTTTCATATAATTGATACACAAGCCCAAGGCTTTTAAAGCAAGTTTGGCATTGGAATGTGGGGTTAAGCCTAAATGATCGGATTCGGATTGCATTGTTCTCAAAACCACCGGCCAATTGTCTTCACCACCTCCTGCATAATATTTTTCAGCCAACTCCTTCAACGTTTTCTCTCCAGTGCTTTGCAAAGCACCTGTGTTGGGCATATATTCTTTGAGAACGTTACATAATACTGTGCGCATTATTTCTTGTGTCTTCTCCTGTATATTAGATTTTTCCATCACCACCAACACGGGCATATTGTGGGACAATAAAGTATGTAAACGAGAACAATTCTTATCGTCATCAAATTCTCCCAAATAACAATCGCCTATTGAAGTGTCTATAAAACAAATGCCGTAACAACTACAATTGCCAGAATTTGGCAATGGTTTTTCAACTATTGCCAACATATAGTTGGGTTGATGATTTGGTGTTATCTGACATTGACTGCCAAAAACTTGCGTTCCACGACTAGTAATTTGGCAAATTTCTCTACGTACCACTTTATCAAATTTGGTGGGCTTTGTACGTTTACATCTTTCTGTCATCATGTCAGGTGTTTCAGTTTGTTCGACACGTGCTACTTTATAACCTCGCTCTACCAGTACCGAGGCCATTTTGTCAAAGGAAACTTCGGGAAATCCAGAATGGGCAAACTCGCCTCTCATGTAGGTGAAACCAAGTTCATTGACACCGACATCAGCATCCATGTGGTAGAGTTCATAAAATTTACCAACTTTGAAAAAAAGCACACAATCGAAACTCTCCGATTTTAAAATCCACCATTGGCGAACGCCCTAAGAGGAAATTAAAGTAAAATCAAACATACATTCTTATCTTGCTTAAAAACTACCAACTTCTGAAACTATCTTTAGGCTTTATAATTTAATTTAGCTAGTTTAAGCAGTATTTGCTTTTGACTTAATTTTTATGTTTCGAAAATAAAAAAAAACAATTTAAAAATATGAAGGATTATTATTTGAATTTTATTCCAGGCTCAAGGTCATAAATAAAATTCAAATAATAACAAATCATAAGGTCGAAGAAAATAAAAACCAAATAATATGAAGGATTGCAAAAATAATTATTATAAATCCAAGAAATATTAATAGGAGTAGCAGATAAAAGGTTTGGTTAATTAACTTTTAAAAATGCTAAATATACGTTTGTGGATTGATTGAAGATTTCGTGTATTTTTTAGAAGTCTAACTTTCAGCTGATTTATGTTCAAAGGAAAGGACAACGCCGTAGATAGCTATTGCTTAGTACAGAACTAGGTTTTGCCATTACTTAGGCCACTTAGAAATTACACAACCACAAAAAAGCATAAAGTCTCAATTATACTATTGAGAATTTTATCCGAAAATTATGAATGAATGGGACTATATAATTTTATATTTTTATTTATTTATTCAAATGCAATAGTAAAATAAAAACGCCTTGTGAGGCCAATTTCAAGCAAATTTTACGTTGCATACTTTTAGGATTCTTAAAAAAAAAAATCAAAAACTAATGTTGCCTTGAGAGGACCAGTGATGCCAGAAGTAGGGAAAATTCCCTACAAGTAGGTTTTTTTGACTTAAAAACATGAGCGTAGGGAAATAGGGACAGATTTTTCATATTCGACCAAAAGTAGGGATTTTTTTTAATTTTAAAAATAATTTTCCTTTCTAAATCCTTCGGAAACTGTTTATCGTTTTTCTCGAAAAAATGTTTTTGTCGAATTGAACAAAACAATATTTCTATGACGAGTTGAAAATATCAGGCGTTTTTTTATTAAATTTTTAACGTTTATTGTTTCACTATAGTTAGCATCACTTAACCAGTCATATTGGCAATATCAGGTGTTTGTTTTGTTTCTTTTTTGTAAAAAACTGAATTCTTTGTAAAGAAAAATTGTTTTATGTGGATTGTGAATTGAAATTATAAAGTAAGCAATATTTTGGCATAATTTAAATGCTCTGAAGTCGCACTAGTGAAGTTTTATCTTTAAACAGAAAATGTCTTCAAGTGAATCTTCACATGGCCGCAGAAGCCCCCCAAAAAAATATAGGAAACAAAAGTTTCGCCCTATATGGCTTGACGAAAGCGAGTTTAAAGGATGGCTGGAAGTAATACCAAAAGACATATACAAATGCAGGTGCTCCGCATGTGGAAAAATTTTGAACTGTGGGAAGTCGGAGCTTTTCAAGCATAGCTTAAGCAAAATACACAAGAAAAATGTGGTCTCACTCAAAAATGCACAAAAGATTGACATGTTTACCAACAAACAAAATAAGGCGGAGGACCCAGTTAAAAATTTTGAAATGCGAATCAGTATGTTTTTTGCAGAGCACAATGTGGCATTCCAAGTTGTTGATCACCTTATACCCCTGTTAAAAGAAATTGTACCGGATTCGGAAATTTTAAAAAAGTGCAAATTGGGAAGAACTAAATGTACAAAAATTATACAAAACATATTAGCCGAAGAGGAAAAATCCAAATTGATTTCAAAATTAAGAAAGTATAATTTTTCTGCTTTAGTTGACGGAAGCACAGACATATCGTCAAAAAAAAGCCTATGTGTTCTGGTCAAATTTTTTGACGAAGAATCTGAAAAAATTACTGTGCAGCTTTTAGATCTCATACCAGTTGGTACTGACGGTACTGCTAAATCATTGTACACACTGTTTAAAAACACAATTTTGAGTTATTCTATACCATTTGACAACGTAGTTGGAGTAGGTTCCGATGGAGAAAATACCATGGTTGGTAAAAACGATTCATTTGTTTCCCATTTCTTGGAGGACAATCCACACAGTATAAATATCAAATGTATTTGTCATTCTGCAGCTCTTATTGCTAACAAAGCATGCTTGGAACTACCGCGAGCACCCGAGGAGTTAATTCGTCAAATTGGCACATATATTTCAGGTAGCTCAAAAAGGTGTACAGAGTTGGAGGAGTTCCAAGTTATGATGAACGAAGAAAAACGAAGAATTTTAAGAACTTCCGAGACTCGCTGGTTGTCTCGTCAAAAATGTATAGAACGTATACTGCATTATTGGAACGTTCTAATCGAATACTTTAAAAGTGCACATGCTCGTGATAAATTAAAATCGGCTGAATGGATTTGCGCCGAATTCAGTAACGTATGCAACAAAGCATATTTATTGTTTTTAAAGTATGCTTTAAACTACCTCAACGAACTAAATGCACTTTTTCAATCGAAAAAAATTTTAATCCATGTACTTCATTCGGAGTCAGTTAAAATATTTCTAAAACTTGGACAAAATTGTATAAAAAAAACGGAGTTAAAAACAAATTGCATAGTTCGTTCACCCCATGTATCATTACCGATTCAAGAAGTTTTTCTGGGACCTGAATGCGAAGAATTTTTGAAACAATTGCCCGAAAAAAATATGCTGCAAATAAAAATGGATTGCCTTAAATTTTATATCAAGGCATTGGAAGAAATTCAAAACCGACTTCCATTAAAAACAGAATCTCTTTTTAAAGAAATGGAATTTTTAAATCCTATGGCTGCATTTGGAGAAAATAAGGAGGATTTAAAATTTTTTTATTTGTGCCAAAAATTTGACTTAAATTTAAATGAATTGACACAAGAGTGGAGATCACTGGAGTACAGTTTTTCTAAAAATGAAATCAAATCTTTTGAAAAAATTGGCATCGTACAATTCTGGTGCAAAATTATGCAAGCGAAAAATTTTAATGACAATTTTATATTTCCCAATTTATCAAAGTTGGTAAAAAAACTGTTTGCATTACCTCATGCAAATGCGGATGCTGAACGAATATTTTCGGTAGTTACCGATGTTCGTACCAAAAAAAGGAACAAATTGAGCCACGATAATTTAAATTCCATATGTATAATAAGATCCTTCTTGCAAAACGAAGAAATTGATTGCAAAGATTTTAAGTGCAATCAAAATCATTTTGAAAAGTTTAATTCAAATGTTCTTTATACTTAAACTTTTTTTTTGTTGGTTTTTTTTTTATAGAATAATCTATAATTTAAATGAATTGTTATTTTTGTTTTAGTTATTTTAAATGACTGATTTTTTATCCTTAAAGACTGTAATTTGTGTTGCTTTAATACTAATAAATATACAAACTTTAACTTTAAATGTTATAAACTATAATTAATTTAAAAAACTATATTCATATTTGTAGGGAAAATTGTAGGGAAAATTTTTTAGCCATGTTGGGAAAAAAGGGGTTTTTTTTTTGCTTGCGTAGGTTTTTTTGAAAATATCATCTGGCATCACTGGAGAGGACATTCATTCGTTTTTAATTTCATGTGTATTTAAATTTAACCTTACATTGGCATGTAAAGAAACATACCTATTACAAATTCTTAATGATTATTTTATTAAACTTTTTAAAATATTCAAATTACTTACCGGCGACAAATTATCTAAAAATTTTTGTGGTACATAAAGCGTAGATGGATCATAATCTGGATGGTCTGGTCTACGTCCCTGTTTATCTTTAATTTTATCTGGTTTTAAAAACTCCAACTTCTGATGAGGCCATATAACAGGTTCATCTAAATTCGAAGTAGTAACTTCTTCACATTTGTCTTCTTGCTTTTTGGAGGTTTTACATTCGCTAGAAGTTTGTAGTTGCTGCAGTTTTTCCATAAAGCTGCCCGCACTTAAAGATCTATCAATTTTTGTTTTTTTAGATTTTGGTTCATTGTTGTTGTTCTGCAAATGGAAAATAGAAAACAGGTTTTTTATTATTACCAACCAACAATACAAAGAAAATATTAACTCACATGATTTTTTTTAATTTTGGGTGAGGATTGTTCTTCTGTGGCATCACCTTCCTCACTGTCATCTTCCGAAGGCATTTCCTCATCTCCACTAGGCTCATAATCACTCTCGTTCTTTTGTTTTAACTTAGTTTTCTTCTTTAGTTCCACCTCTTCTTCATCATCGGAATCTTGCAAAACTAACCGTCTTCTCTTTTTGGTAATTACTCCAACATCTTCATCGTCTGATTCTTGAATTTGTGGTTTTTTAATTATTTTCTCCTCTGTTGATACTTTGTTTTGTTGATTCAAAACGTTTTCTTTTTCTTGAAGATTTTTGTCACTTTCCTCTTTTTTATCATCGGCGGTAACAGGAACTATTTTTTTCTTTATAGTCGCCGGCGACTTGGAAAAATAATTAAATAAATTATTTTTTGGTGAGGCAGCGGTCTTACCAAAACTGGCATTTAATTTTTTTGACATTTTTGCAAAATATTTTAGCCTGGAAGTAGTTCACTGCTCCATCCGACCCACAAAGCACCACAAAGTATATCCGAACCGCAAATAAACAAAATCGATAATGCGCAAAATTTGGCGCCTACAACAATCAATGTTGACAAGCGAACGACAAACCACCTTTAAAAAAAAACGTCAGAAATAAATGATGTAAATTTTAACTTTTAAAAGAAAACTTTTACTTCAATAACGCAATTATCACCAATTTAATAAGAATCCAAGAAAGTTCTATCAGTGTGATATAATAAAATTGATATGATTGTAATTAAAAACAATGAGTTCTATTTTTTATACAAAAAATACGTTTCTTTATTTCCAATCGTTCTGTCGTTCCAAAACACAATGAAAAATCAAAACCAGGTATCTTAGTTTTTTTTACCTGAGTTGACAGAAAACTCGAAGCAATATATATAAAATATTTAATTAGTATTGTACCAACATCCTCCCTTCTTTAACGCGACTGCGAAGATGATTTGAATGTTTCCGATGTAGTATATTCCTAGAATTTATTTCTACTAAAACGTTGTAAATAACGGATCCTAATTTCTCTATTATTTTTCCAGGGCACCAAATAAATTTATTATTTTTAAAAACCTTTGCGAAAACTAAATCACCTGCTTTAAAACTTCTCTTGCAAGCACCATGCTTCTTGTTATATGCGTCTTCCATTTCCTTGTTTTTAATAGGTTCCACTTTTTCCTCCACTTTTAAAAGATCCATTTGGAATCTAATATTTCTACCAACAAACCATTCAGCTGGTGATTTATTTTCAGGAACATTTGGATTTGGTGTAGAACGATATTGACCAAGAAAAATTAGTAAATTGAGTTTATCATTCTTTGATTCAATATCATAAGCCTTCTGTAAAGATCTTTTTACAGTATCAACAAAACGTTCCGCCTGTCCGTTTGACTGAGGGTGATATGTAGGTGTTGTTATATGATTTATACCATATGATAAACAAAATCGGGCAAATTCGCCACACACGAATTGCGTACCATTATCGGATACAATGGTTTTGGGGGCCCCATATCGACTCACAAATTCTTCCATTTGCATTACCACTGCTTTAGCAGATATTGAAGATAATTGGATTACTTCCGGCCATTTTGAAAACGAATCTACCATAACTAAATAATAATAACCTCGAACAGGGCCGGCAATATCAATGTGAAGTCTTTCCAAAACCTGTTGTGGTAAGGACCAAGAACTGAGTTCAGTTTTTACGGGAGATTTGGCAGCAGAAGAACACCCAGAACATTGCTTTACGTAGGTAGAAATGTCGGAATCTATCCCTGGCCAATATATATATGATCTGGCAATAGATTTCATCCTTTCTATGCCTTGATGACCTCGATGAAGTTGTTTCAATAGTTTTGCTTTAAATTTTAATGGCACTATTAAACGTTCTGCAAACATCAGACAATCATCTACCACAGTGAGTGATTCACGCCTGTTGAAGAATGGTAATAATTCTGGTTCAAGATTTTTAGAAGATATTGGCCAACCTTCTTGTATGTATTTATAAATTTTCTGCATGGTTGGATCATCTTTCGAAGCGTTATAAATCATCTGCCGTGTAACTGGAATCTCTTGAAGGCTTTCTTGTAATATGGCTTTAACATCATCTTCAACCGCTATATTTGCAATAATAAAATCTTCGGCTTCTGCTTGCTGATTATTTATAAGTCTTGATAATATATCTACATTTCCAAAATCTTTTGTGTTCACATACTGAATATCAAAGTCATAACACGTCATAGTTAAAGCCCACCTTTGTAACCTGTTGGCGGTGTGAGTCGGAATCCCCTTTTTTGAACCGAAAATAGCTAATAAGGGTTTATGATCTGTAAGCAAAGTAAACTTTCGTCCATAGATCATTTTATGGAACTTAGTACATGCGTACACAATAGCCAAAGCCTCTTTCTCTATCTGACTGTAACGTTTCTCAGTAGGAGTTATAGCACGTGAAATATGATAAATTACCTTATTAGAACCATCTGGCATTGAATGATAAATTTGTCCACCAATCCCCATCATTGAAGCATCAGCAGCTATCGTTATGGGTAAATTCGGGTTATAATGCGTAAGTAATAAAGGTGATGTTAAATTTTTCTTAAAATCCTGAAAAGATTTTTCACATTTGTCATTCCAAACATAATCCACACCATTTTTTAAAAGTTCATCCAAAGGGTGGCGCAGTTGTCTCATTTTTGGTAAAAATTTTGCATAATAATTAACAGCTCCTAAAAAAGATCTAAGCTCTGAAACAGTTGTTGGTCTAGGTAGATTTTGAATTATTTCAATTTTCTGAGGGTCTGGATGTATTCCATCAGAATCCAAAATATGACCAAGATATTTAATGGAGGTCTTAAACATTTCACATTTATCCCAGTTGATAGTTAAACCGTATTCATTAAAACGACTAAAAACTTCCATAACCAGCTTATAATTTTCTTCGATTGTTAATGTTGCTATGATTATGTCATCTAAATATGTAATTACACCTTTAAAACCAGATAAAATAGTATCCATTGCCTGTTGGAAAGCACCTGGAGCAGACATAACTCCAAAAGGAAGTCTATTATATTCAAAAAGTCCTTTATGCGTGTTTACGGTTAATATCTTTTTCATATCATCATCTACTTCAAATTGGAGATAAGCATCAGATAAATCTAACGTGGTAAAAACTTTACAATTTGTCATTTTTGAAAAAATATCATCCACATGTGGAATAGGATACTGATTTTTTTCAAGGCATGAATTGAAGCCCGTAGAGTAATCGCCACAAATACGAATTTTATTATTAGGTTTACGTACCACAACAATAGGTGCAGCCCATTCGGAATGAGTGACAGGTGTTATTATATTCATTGCCTGTAAACGATTTAGTTCCTCTTCCACTTTCTGTAGCATAGCATACGGTACGGACCTTTTCGGCTTAAATACCGGTTTACAGTTTGACTTAAGTTCCAAATGAATTTTAATTTTATTGCAATGGCCTGTTGAAGAATTCAAAACATTTGGAAAATGTGCTTTTACCTTTTCAAAAATCGCTTCCTTATTAAAGTTGACTGAAATGTTTAAACAGGTCTTACTGATGGGTATATCCCAATATTCAAACTCTTCTATCAGATCAATTCCAAAAACATTTAGTGATTCAGAGTTTGCAACATAAATAGTCGAAAAAACAGATTTTTCCAAATGACAAATGCTTGTGTTAAACTCACCAATAATTGAAATGCCATAGTCAGATGCACAAATTGCATTACGTAAACATTTGGTCAGCTTCGGTTTTCCTAATTTAAGCCAGTTTGTTTTTGATATAATAGTAATGTCTGAAGCTGTATCGAATTGCAGTTTCATTGGAATATTCAAAATTATAACTGTAATATATTTTCTTAACAAGGTGTGGTCTCGTACTTGTTTGACTTGTTGACCAGCAACGACAGTAACCTTTTGTGAAGTAAAATATTTATTTGAATATGCCTTTTTCTTACGTTGTTTTTCATTGAAACATGAACAGTAGCCATCCTTATGGCCGATTTTGTGACATATTTTACACTTGTGGTTTAAATAGTTACAGTTTTTTACAAAATGCATTGCACCGCATAGCCAACATGGTCTATTAGGAGAAGCATTATTGTTTATTACTTGATTATTTTGTTTATTATATATCTTTTGTACTTGAGTATCTTCAGGTGATACAATACTGATGGATGGACATGGAACTTCTACCATCTTAACATCTTCCTTAAGTGATTTAAACCTTTGAGCCTCCGCCACAAGTACCTCCAATTGAAGATTTTCAGAAGTTGTCTCCAATTTATTTAAAAGTTTACTTCGTAAATCGGCATCTTTAGACGAATTGAGACCAATGATAAATATTAAACATTTAAGTTCATCTGTTGACATTTGACCATGAACAAAAAGTTCACACTGCTTATTTACCCTGGCCGCATAAGTCACATAATCCTCCAAATCATTTTTTTGCGTCTTTAAACATTTGTATCGGACACTAAACAAAGACTCTTTTTTATCAAACAATAATTTTAACTGCTGTACTGTTTGTTCAAAATTTAATTCTTTTGGCTTTTTTGGAAGAAGGCAATCTGCGTATTTCGTATAAACATTTTGATTAAGTTTACGCAGAAGTAACCTGGTTTTAGAACTATCATCCAGATTTTTTTGCATCCTCTACAAAATGTTCTTCGAAGCGGCCAAACCAATTTGAAAAAGTTAAGTTATCATCTGGATCGTACCGAAATTCTTGAATGTTCCTTGCAATTATATCCATTAGTGTCTCCTGATGTTGTGGTTGCGAGTCTGACTGAACAGATAAATTGCTTTCAAAATTTCTTTGAAAGAATTTCAATCAATTCTTGTTGTCGAGCTGCAGCTTGTTGCTGTTGTAAAAGTAGTTGTGTGAGTACGTTTTCTAACGTAGTCATTGCGTGATTTCTTTAAAATCCTCGTCGCCAACTGATATGATTGTAATTAAAAACAATGAGTTCTATTTTTTATACAAAAAATACGTTTCTTTATTTCCAATCGTTCTGTCGTTCCAAAACACAATGAAAAATCAAAACCAGGTATCTTAGTTTTTTTTACCTGAGTTGACAGAAAAGTCGAAGCAATATATATAAAATATTTAATTAGTATTGTACCAACAAAAATAAATATATTAAATAAATATAATAAGGCGTGAACTTTTTAATGTGCCATTACTGAAATATTGGTTTAAAAAAAGTATACACAACCGATTTTTATAAACACCAACTGGGAGTTGCTGAACTTATGAAAACTTAACGAATTTTTGGGCAATTTCAGCTTAAATAATATCGACAAAACAAGAGTTATTAAAATTTTCATTAAACTGCCGCTTTTAAAACCATTTTAATTCCATAAAACTGTAAAATTTCGATTTGACGATTTTTTACAATGCCAAAAATATGAGTATATTAATAGGTGGGATCCCGCGGGATCCCAGTTACAGAATGTGTGTTAATTTAACACACATCAAAAACACATTTTTAGCGATCACATATTTACTATTTTTACTAAAAATTTTATAAAAGTTCATAACTTTTATATTTAATAAGTTAATTATTTAGGCTTATATAATAAAATAAAATAAAATGTCCCATAAGTGCCAATTTAAAAAAATAATATTTAGTTGACGTTTGGCTTTCAAGGGATGAAGCCTATGGGAGCTGTGGGGAAATTTTTTAAAGTCCCAAAAATTATAAAAATAGTTCTACCAATACATTCTTAGACTTTTATGACAAAATACTTAGATGTTTAACACATCAGTTGGATCTATCTAGGAAAGCTCGTATAAAAAATTTTCAGCTGTTCCACGGCTATCACCTTACATACAAATACCTTGGTATACATTTTAACTTCATTAAGATATAAATAAAATAAACTTTTTGAAATGGAAACGGTTACTATGGTTTTTTATTTTGTTTAGAAATTAAAATTTGGCTTTCTTTCTAGACTGATTAAACTTCTCATTTAGTCTATTAATTTTTAAGCATAAGAATCTGAGTTGTTATCCAGAAAAATTGGGAAAAATCCACAAGGAATTATGTTTGATTAATAATAAATAAAATATAAATAAAAGATAAAAAATATGAAAGCCTCCTGACATTTTTAGTAAAAACAGCTGTTAAAAGATAATTTTTGAGAATAAAAAATAAACGTTTTGTTCAAGGCGAATTCATACCAGGTGGAGTTGATAGCCCAGGTGATTGTTTTTTGCTCTCGTGTTTTTGCTAATGTTTTGTCAAAAAATACATTCTTTCATATCTGCTAATCTAATGTCAAAGTTGTTGTTTTGTTGTAGTTGTTGTCCTACTGCTCACACCTGGTATGAATTCGCCTTGGTTTTGTTTACTGGTTTACGCATTTCAATTCCTTTTATAGAAAAAGTGAAGAAAAAATAACACTATGTCTTTAGCTGATGAACTTTTAGCCGATTTAGAAGAAGATAATGAGAACGACGATGCCTTGGCAATGGAAGAAACAGCCGAGGAGGCTGCACAAGCTGAAGAAATTGCTGAAAAATTGTTAAAACCTAGCATTAATCTCATGGAAGTAGATGTTACGGTCCAGTCAATAAGGGAACTCTGTAAACTACGGGACTCTGACAGACTGCAATATATACTAAAACAAATTGAACACTATGCTCAAAGGCAGCGCACCTCTGCCGAAATGTTGGGAAGTGTGGAATCAGATCCAGAATATTGTCTTATTGTAGAGGCTAATGCAATAGCTGTGGATATTGATAATGAAATTTGTTAGTTTTTGAGGAATCGTATTTCTATGATATGCTTAAAATTTTTATAATTTTAATTTATATTTTCAGCAATTATTCATAAATTTGCGAAGGAAAAATATCAGAAACGTTTTCCGGAGCTGGATTCCTTGATTGTGGGAGAAATAGAATATCTATTAGCGGTTAAAGAATTGGGCAATGACCTAGATCAGGTTAAAAGCAATGAAAAATTACAGGCCATTTTAACACAAGCCACTATTATGATTGTGTCTGTGACAGCTTCTACCACCCAGGGGTAAGATTGAGTTATTTGCATAGGAAAAATAGAATTTTACTTAGGTCTATTGCTTTAGTACGTTCTTAACACCTGCCGAAAAACATCAAATAGATGAGGCTTGCGAAATGGCCATAGAACTGAATAATTTCAAAACAAAAATTTATGAATACGTAGAAAGTCGAATGACATTTATAGCTCCCAATCTTTCAATGATAGTTGGTAAGTTGAGTAAAGTAAATTTTATGTTTAAGTCTTTTATTTAACTTTAAATTTATCAAAGGTGCTTCTACGGCTGCCAAATTATTAGGTATAGCAGGGGGCTTAACTAAGTTATCAAAAATGCCCGCCTGTAATGTACAAGTTTTGGGTTCCCAAAAGAAAACTTTAGCTGGATTTTCGAAAACTCAAATGTTACCACATACCGGCTATGTTTTCTATTCACAAATTGTTCAAGACACGGCACCAGTAAGTATTTCAATAATAAAGTTTAACAAAATGTTGATTTCATTTTTGTATTTCTTCACAGGATCTAAGACGTAAAGCTGCCCGTTTAGTGGCTGCTAAAGCAGTACTTGCTGCCCGCGTAGACGCCTGCCATGAAAGCGTTCATGGGGAAATTGGTTTGAAATTTAAAGAGGATATAGAAAAAAAATTAGACAAACTTCAGGAACCGCCACCAGTAAAGTTTATTAAACCTTTGCCTAAACCTATTGAAGGTAGCAAAAAGAAAAGAGGTGGTAAAAGAGTAAGGAAAATGAAGGAACGTTATGCTTTAACAGAATTCCGCAAACAAGCCAACAGAATGAACTTTGGAGATGTATGTACAAAAATCATTAAGCTAAAAAATTTAAATTTATTAAATTATTTTTTTAATACTATAAACAGATTGAAGAAGATGCTTATCAAGATGATTTGGGCTATTCACGTGGTACTATTGGCAAAACGGGAACTGGTCGCATACGTCTTCCGCAGGTGGATGAAAAGACCAAAGTACGCATTAGTAAGACTTTGCAAAAGAATTTACAAAAACAACAGGTTTATGGTGGCAGCACTACAGTTAAACGTCAAATATCTGGTACTGCTTCAAGTGTAGCCTTCACACCTTTGCAAGGTTTGGAAATCGTTAATCCTCAGGCTGCTGAAAAAACACAAACCGAAATGAATGCCAAATATTTTTCCAATACTTCGGGCTTTTTGTCAGTAGGAAAACGAACCACTTAAATAACATTTGAATAATTATTGAGAAAAACACTTTATTGCAGTCATAAAATAAAAAAATTCCTTAATATAAAATTTTGGTGACAACAAAGAATTATGAGATTTCTGTTATTTTAGTATAAAAATGATTATTAACATAAAGGAATGCCAGGCTTTTCAAAAGCAGTTGCCATTTTTATAATAAGCGATAAGAATTTAAAATAATTGTTAGAGAATGGGGTGGGAGAACAGCACCTTTGGTATAGTTCTAGTAGAATATAGCTGTTAACTTAGTTTGCCTATTTCGATTTTTCGCAAAGCCTCCCAGGAGTTGTTAAGAAATACTGCAATAATGCCGGCAACGGTAAAAACGCCTCCTATAATCGAACAACAATTGGTAGCAAAATGGCCAAAGGATCTTAAATGAGATATTAAAATGAAATAGTGAATTAATTTAAATAAAAAAAATCCCTTTTTTATGTACCTTTGTTGTTCTTCATATTTAACCATTAGAGGTGACAATTCATAGGAGAAAAATATTCCCGGCATACCACGTTCTTTTGAGCTCAAATCCTTGCGATATCGTGTTACCGAAAATTGGTTTGTATAGATGGGAGCTTCTTCATTAGCTTTCGTATACACAGTAGGTATTATTTTCAGGTAATAATTAAACATTTCCGATTTGGATTCTAGAAAAGATATACAAATTAAGTGATTAATATAAATTTTTATTAGTTCAAAACAACAACACATTTGTTTAAAACATTTAAATATGGAATTTAGATTTAGATTTAGCAATACATTTTTTATTATCATTTTAAAGATTTGAAATACTCTGCACTATTGTGAATAGCGTACAAATAACTGTTATACATCGTGTGGCACTCATGACATCTTGACAACAATCTGCCAAAGTGGCAACTCTTTATTTATAAGAAGAAAAAAATTATCACGAAATTTTACACAAATTGTACAAATATTTGGAAAATTGTTTCTTTAAAAAACAAAATACAAAAATACTAGTATATTTTATCATCTAAAATTATATAGAAGTGAAACAAAATTAAAACAAATATGCCCATGCCTAGCAGTGCGTTTGGTCAACAAGGACCCTCATGTTTCGACAAAATGAAAACTGGCTTTACTATTGGCTTCTGTGTAGGCATGGCCAGTGGTGCACTCTTTGGAGGATTTTCAGCTTTAAGGTCAGTTTCTTTAAAAAAAATAATAAAAAAACAAAACGAAATGTCAAAATAAACGCGACTGACCGGTTCCCGGCTTTATTACATAATGCTTGTTTAGAAAGTGGACACTGTAAATTGAATCTATTATTTATTCTACAGATACGGTTTAAGAGGACGAGAACTAATAAATAATGTTGGAAAAGTAATGCTGCAAGGTGGCGGTACTTTTGGAACCTTTATGGCCATTGGAACTGGTATACGCTGTTAATTTGCCACAGCGAATAAATGCAAGCACTAACCCTACTTTCCACGTTTTTAGTTCATAAATCTAAATTTTTAATAGCAACTATCTGTTAAGTTTACTTATTATTAACAAAAAATAATATTAAATAAATCTAAACTATATTAAAAAAAATATTGAGTTTTCTTTTGTTCACATACCTTCTGTTACCACTTTTACTCCATCTAAGGGATGAGTTTTGGCAAACTCAATTTTATCGCCAAATGATAGATGATTAATAGTGTGAGATAATCTAACATCAGCGATTTGAAAGTCGTGTATGTGGAATTGGCGAATAGAAAAACTGCTGCCAGGAGCTATATGAAAACTTCCAGCCATCTTAAAAACGAACGTCGAGAGAAATGAAGTATTAACCAGTTAACAAAATTTGTTAACTTTTAAGGTTATAAACTTACCCTATTGACTTCTAAATGCCCCTGAACACGACATCCTTCCTTAAAAGCATCTAAATCCGATCTTTTATATTGATCTTTGCATTGTTCGATTTTGTCTAATTGAACATTCCATTTTTTATTACGATACGCCTCAAAAACAGCCTCACAAGTATTGCAACAGCTAGAAAGATGTAAAACAGAAACTCAATTTCAATGTGAGAAAAAAACTAACTACAACTTACTGTGTACTATTATGTTCTGCCCCATAACAACTGCCGCAAGTGTTATTTTTATTTGAGGGTGATACGGCCACAATTTCTTTAATGGGATTTACTTCCTTCAGGGGATTACCCTGTAAATCTAAACGATGCTTAAATATATCGTGATCAACTCTTAAATGTTGATCGCCCGATGAATCCATAGCATCCAAAGATAAGTAATTACAGGCTAAATTGTGTAAAGTTATGTCTAAATTTATTCTTAACTTATGACCACGAGTAGTGTCTACAAATAATTCTTCGGTTAGATTGGGTGTCATATAGGCCATAAATTCCAAAAATATTAGTATTGTCACAATACTGGTACTTATAATAGTCACTACAACATGTTTTAAAAAAATATTAACAATTTGTTAAGAATAATTGTTTTTGTATATTTACCGGCTGCCCCTGAAACCGTTCTTACACTAAAATCTTCCAAGGTACGGGGATAGGCATCTAAACGCCTTAAAGCATCAGCTAGTTTCATTATGTCAACAAAATAATTAATAGTTATTAACGGTATAAACAATAACCATAAACTTGTTTAAGTTAAATAAACATTTTTATCTTAAAAGAATTCTGTATGTTGCCCGTTTTGCACTTTTTTTGTTAAATACTGACAACGTAAACAAATTATTTGACATCAAAAATGAATAAGTAAGTTTTGTATTAGTGTGTGTACTAATACTTTTAAGTGTTGCCAATTTTTGTATAACACTTTACGGTAAATATTCGTGAGTGAAAAAAACGACAAATAAATTATAAATTTCAATGTTAATATTTTAATAATTTTTTATTGTCTGCCATTTATGAATATCAAACTGCCAAATCGTAAAGTACGAATTTTTAAATATGAACGAAAAACCAAGCGATCAAAAATATTGCACAGTGTAATTATAAATTATACTTTATGGTATGTTCATTCCAAAAAAGTTTTAAAGTTTTGGAGAAATTACAAGTATTAAGAAAGTGAGAGATTTGAAGAAATGAAAGACATTTTTGGCAGCTGCAAAAATTAAATTAAAATCGCTTTTATTTCTTATAAGAAAATTTCTTAGGATTTATTAAACCATTTTTTGACATATAAACAGTTCTTTTGCCAGTTAAGGGCATTATATACATATTTAAATTAAACGCTATTTTTCACATTTTTAAAATTATAAAAACTTATTTATTTCTAGCAAAATAAATTAACACATTATTTAGAAATTTTTAAAATTATTATAGATATCCACTACAATATTTTTCTTTTTTTTAATTTTACAAAGACTTCATTAACATTTGGATACACACGATAAATTAGTCAGACTTGTAAAGAAAAGTTAGCTGTTTTAGGTAACAATAAAATTGTTTGCAAAGTCCTCGTCCACACTTTGTAACATTTGTTCTGCAATACATGATTTGTTGTTGGGTGAGGAAAGACGAATAGAAGCAGGTACGATGTCTCATGTACTTGAAACTCTGCTGCGAATCTCTATTGTTGTTGTTGTTTGCTCTTCGAAATTATGAGACTGTATAACAGTATACAGTCGTCAGAAACACAAGTTTTAAAGTATGGATTTAAAAAAATGCTTCAAATACATAAATTGCAAGTGTGGATTGGGACAAAGGAAGCTGAAAAAACAAATAGTTATTAAACTTATTGCCATTAAAATATATACAATTTTTAGAACATATCATTATAAACGAAAATAATGTTAAGATTGTTAGAAGTTTTATAAAAGTATTTTTAAATTAAAAAAAATTGTCGAGTGCATTTAAGTCCACTTTCACAATAGGACAGAAACAGGGCAGACAGACGAGATTTATAGGCAAGGGGTTGAAGAGGTAGAGTGTGTATTTCATGACTATCGTACTGGACACTTTTTCGTTTCTCTTTTCTGCTTTTCGATTTTTTTTTGTGTTGCTTCACTTTATATTTCTCAAGTCGGCGTCTACTTGCTTTAAATTTCTCAACAAAGTAAAACTACCACAGATTTTTAAACACACATATGTAAAGTAAATAAATCCGAAAATAGAATGTGCAATAATCTGTCTGTCTTGCTTATGTCCAATTGTAAAAGGTTTAGGACAGAGCAAAAAAGAATCCAAAAAATGTCTGCCCTTTTTCTAAATTTAATTTAAATTTCGAAATTTTCAACGGCAAAAACTTAAAACAAAAGCGAGTAAATAAAAACCGACAGCTGTTTGCTGATTGGTTTATTTCTAATAAAAAAAACTATAATATTGGTTTCTGTGACACCTAAAACCGATAATAATTCAAGTTCGAACTTAAAACCGATAATATTGGATTTCATGACACCAAAGTATTTTTTTTGTCGGTTTAAAATCCAATTACGACAACATTGGATTCTGTGATTGATAAAAAATTGATAGTTGCTCTGCTGACGTTATATTACAAGTTATGATGAAAATTTATCACGTGTAGACATTAAGTAATGTTTTTTTTATGAAGTTTGACTTTTGTTAAGACATGTTGATGGCTAGTAAAGACGGCGTCTTAACTTAAAAAGTTGGTATTTTCCATTTCAAAGCCGCCGCATACATTATTTTCTCTAGCACCGTTGAATATTTATGACGACTTGGATCTGTGTTCCTGATACGAAAATAAAAACAGTGTTGATTTGTGTTTTTGGTAAGCAAAAACATTTTATTCAAAGACAACAGATTTTATTCCATACATTAAAGTCGACCAGACCTGTTCGTGGGTAGGCAGAGTAAAAAGATTGCAACAATAGTTAAATACATACATATATTGTGAAATTTACACCTATGTTTATTTAAAACAAAGTTGAATACAAAACAAATGTAATGAAAAAAAGTTTAAAGTAGAAATTGTTTGTTGTAAATAAAAAATAAGTGCATAAAACAGAAAAACACTACGCAATTTATTAAATGAAATAAACAAAAATAATACTAAACAGAAGTGTAAATAACATTAGAAAACGGAAAAACTAACGAACGGTAACGAGTTTTCTAGTTTTATACATATTAAAAAAAAGTTACTATCGCAAAAAAGTGAATTCTGTTTAACAAAATGTCTGCAACTCCACCAAAAATGAATGAAGATTTGCTTGGCGGTAAGTTGTTTAGTATGTATTTGTCCATTTTGGTATAATTTTTTTTTTACTTTATATGTATTTAAACTTTAAATTATAAAAACAACTTCTATATTTTTGCAATAAAACTGCAAAACCAGTCAGCCATATTTATTTTTTAGTATTTCTTGTTTTTTCAAATCCATTATCATCTTTTGTTGTAGCTGGCTTTGTTTACAATGCCAGCTTCTGTTTTCTTTTTCGTGTTGTTGTTTCTCATTTGATACAGAAAATTCTTTTGTTTTGCTACGTCTTTTTTATTTTGTTTTGAATTTATATATAGAGATTTACATGAATTTGTGTTTGAGTGTGTGTATACATGTATTGTTTTTGCTGTACTTGTTTTTAATGGAATTTTGATAATTTCTTCATTTGTTGCTATTTTACTCTGAGTGAGCACTGTTTTTATTGTCATTGTTTTATGATTCTTTTTCCTTTTTCCTTTTTAAAAATAAGAGAGAACAAGAAACAAAGAAAGCAAAAGCAAGTTTAATAATAATAAAAACTTGGAAGTTTGTGTTGGTGTAATATAATGACTTATCATACGATTTAATAAAAAGGGGTTACCAACTATACAACAAAATGTATCAAATTTAAACAGATTTATTCCTTCAGTTGCTGAAACTGAATTTTGTATATTATATGTTTTTATCTTTTAATTTTAAATATAAAATCACATACATATGTATGTAGGTATGTTGTTTTAATCAAAATAATTATTTACGCGCATGTTTAGTGTTTTAATAGGATATAATGCATATTATACCTATGCATACATGGTTGCTTTTTAAGGGGTGTAGGATACCAATACGTATCAAACATCACGTATACGAAAATTATTTTGCCTAGTTTGCTTTTTAACACGTACATAGTAAATACTTATATGCATCCAAATATATATAAGTACGTATTTGTAATATACATATACATATGTACATATTAATATATTTTTTTAATTTTAAAATGTTGCTTGAATTTATGTACAAAATTATTAGACCCTAACAAAAAAAAAAAAAAAACTAGTTTATTCTTTTCTTTAGATATTTTGTTTGTATTGTTTTTTTTTTTACTTGTGCGCATTATTTTGTTTGCATTGCCATCGAAATCAAATGCCTGAATATAGCAACAAGCATATTTTGTTTTTGTTTACTACACACTCTTATTAAATTCACTCAAACATCTATTGCAAGGTATATTTATCTACACCCCTTAAAATAAATCCTACATATTTTGTCATTATTTTAAAACAGCAGCCTCCCTTTTGCAACAGTGTTTAAATATCCCCCTTTCAAAAATAAAAGATGCCTTAAAGTATGCAGTACCTTCAAATCGGTTAAAAAAAATTGTCGTACTTCCACTGCTTTTTCGCCACATTATCGTGGAAATAAGATATTTTTGCGGAAAAAAATATCTTATATTGGATTCAGGATATGAACGTACCTCCTCACAAAATTTTGTTAAAATCTCTCCAGTAGTTTTTACGTGATGCGAACACAAACAGAAAGACAGACAGGAAATGAGTAAATATTTGATTATACATACATATGTATATACCAGACATGGGGGGATTCAATTACATTTCAATTACAATTACAGGTAATTTGTAATTGAAAATTTCCAATTACTAATTAAAAGTAATTGTAATTGAAATCAGGGACAAAATCAATTACAATTACTTGTAAATTGTAATTGAAAAATTTCAATTACAATTACTTGTAATTAGTAATTTAATTTTCCAATAACTAATTACATGTAATTGTAATTGAAAAAGTTCAATTACAAATTACAAGTAATTGTAATTGTAATTAGGCAGTAATCATTACTTCCAATTGAACGAAATTCAATTATATCCCTAAAAATTTTAAGCTTATCTTGCGTTGCATGATCATCTATATCATTCAAACGAGCAATACGAAAACTGCATCCATGTTCAATTACGGTGAACACCTTCTTAAAGGTAATTATCGCTTAAAAAATTTTTAAAACTTTGCGCTCAAATATACATTATTTCATTTAATATTCCGTAGACATTGACATTGTGAAAAAGAAAATAGTTTTAAATTTGCACTTCAGATTTACTTGCGTGGTCTAAATTCGTTTCTAAAATACCTCAAAAACTATCCTACAATACTAAAGGTTTTTTTACGGTCTAATACTCCCTTAACATCTTCAGCACCATTTGAAAATTTTCAATTACAATTACATGTAATTAGTAATTGCATGTGTAATTAATTACAAAATGTAATTGATATCCCCCAAGTCTGGTATATACCTATAGATATTTAGATTACAACTCAACTATCAGTCAGCTGTTCATTTTATTCAAGGTGACAATAACTTAGCGAAGACTACTAAAATTGGTTGTGAATCATAATACAAAAACAAAATAATTGAGTTGATTTGTAAATCACTCAAATGGGGGCAGTACTAAGAAATTAAACAGTAAAATTAAAATTGCAAAAAATGGGTATCTTATAATATTATTTAAAAGTTTTGAAAATAGTTCTAAAAATTCCAGTATATAAATTATATTGGTAAAAATGCGTACTAACACTGAAAAAAGTATATTACATTGACGCGATATTAAGGATACGTAGGTACCTCCACACAAAATTTTATTAAAATTCATCCAATAGCTTTTTATGTAAAAGATTCATTTTTGAAAAATTATAATAAAAAAAATAGCTTAAAATCAATTTCTGTTAAAGCTTTAGCTTTTAGTGAAACTTGTTTTTTTTTTGTGAAATTTTGATTCTTTATGGAATGCTCGATTTTTTGTATTACTTCGTTTTTGGTTTGATTATTTGGAGAAATTCCTTTGTTGTTGAGATTACAAGATACATATCGCAACAACAAGAGGGTATTAACTCAAAATTTTTAAATTTTCAGTAGAGGTAAAAAACTGTTGTGATTAAGATTTTAAGATAATTTAAATATCCCAACATTTTATAGTAAGCAAATTCCATTTAATAATATATTTACACTGATTTTCTTTTAAATTTTTTACAATTATTGCGAAATAAAAATAATATCTTTTTGTTGATATAAAGATACTCAAGACACTCAGGCCTGTTCTGAAAATCACTTTTTATCAAAGTGATTTGAAATCAAGTAAAAGGTGTTCTACATACAAAAAATTTTTAAATCACGTGATTTTAAATCGGTTAGGAAAGTGTCTGTGATTTCAAATCACTTACTTATTTTTCCGAGTTCTTTGTTGTTAATTTTATAACAAACTGATGTAATAAATAGTATGAAGTGTTCTTTTATGATTTTCGTAGTTAAATTACGTAATATTATAAGCAAAATATGAAAAAATTGTGCATTTTTGAAGACTCTTCTTTTGCAGTAACATTTTATAAAAAAATTGTGTTTTTCCGCTTCTTTTTAACTGTCAGCAGATTATGTGTTTAGAAAGTTTAAGTTTGGCAAGGTTAGATACCTTGCCAAACTTAAAAATTGCAATCGTTCCGTAAGTAAAGCCTTAAAACGCCCATTTTTTATACTGCTTTCATTTTAAATCTTTTGGGGTCCACAATGTTACCCTAGACCCTTCAGATTGCTTTTATTTTACGTATTACGTAATTTTTAATAAAAAAAATAATAAAAATCAGCAATTTTCTTGTGGTTTTACAATTTTAAAATCACTTAAAAAAATAAAAAATTATGTGATTTACAGAACATGGTAAAATAAAACACGTGATTTTAAAACGGTTCGTGATTTAAAATCACGTGATTTTCAGAACAGGCATGACTATCACGAAAATGGTCTCATATGCGGGTTTCGAGATGAAAGAGTAATCAGAATACGTTGAAAATTTTACAATAGATGGATATTGATGTTGGTTGATTTATTGCAAAAAGTAAAAATTTTAAAATTTTGACTTAATACCCTCTTGTTGATCAAGTGCGATATGTAAGTGTTTTAGTGAAATTAAGCATAGTTGTGAAACCTAGCACGATTTTTCAGTGTAATTTCTTACATTTTTTGGTGTTATCTGGATTTATTTGTTTTTTGTAAAGTTTCGAATTTTGGTAACACTAAGATTTTTTTTAAATCTGAAATTTTCAGCCATATTTGTTTTATATCAGGTAAGGTTTTATATCAGGTTATTAAGTTCTGAAAAACTTTCCGATTCTTTACAGTAAATTTTGTGGATTAGATTTTTTTTAGTAAAGTTCAGATTATTGGAGGACATTCGATTTTTTGTTAAAAACTCTTTGATTTTAGAGAATTTTAGTTTGATTTTTGTTTTTGTGGAAGAAATATTCTTAGCATATAGAGATATTATATCAAAGTATATTGGTCGGGGGAGGGGGGTTGGGTATAGGGGGTGCTGTAGCTTAGGTGGTTAGCACGTTGACTACTAAGCAACGAGTCCAATACTCAGCCGTGAAAACATAAATTTTTCTGATTTGTTTTAATTTCTCTTTATAATAATGCATATCACAGCGCTCCTCTTTTCCGGTATTACCACCAGGGCTCCCAGATATTTTTCAGATTCCATCCCCAATTTGAAAAATTTCATCCCCAAAATTCCCCCAAAATAATTGAAATTGTTTCCAAATTTAATTTAACGCATTAACACATTAAGCTTTACATTTTTATTGTAATAAAATTATACAATTTTATTGAGTTTACAACAGAGGGTTACAACAAAATTCTATAGACTGATTAATAGAGCGCATCATCTATCACTTTGCGGGTTGCGGGATCGATTCCCAACAAAGACTGGGTTTTTTCTGAAGACAAGCTAAAAGCTTCACAGGTAGAGTTGTCTTAAACAAAAAAAAAAATTGTTTTAAGCTTGTATGCATGTATGTATATTATTTTTCAACAAAGATTCGACCAAAGAGTTTTGCAATTTATTTAATATTTTTTTATTTGCCGAAATAAGACAAGCTTGGTATGCAAAGTGAGGTCTAACAAGTCTAAAGGTCTAAAAAGGTTTCTTCGGCAACTTGATATGTCCAAATTTTTGGCCAAAATATTCCTCATAAATAGCCCTTTTTAGTGACATTTTTTTATAGTGATGTGTATAATTATATGTATGTTTCCTAAAACATTGTTATTTACTGCTGGTTGTAGTATTTTCATTATTGAACTAATACATATTATCGATTGTAACACACAAATTTTGGAAAATATAAAAAGCTCGTATTTAAATAAATGACAGTGGAACATCTGCAGATTTCGTTTCTTCTTAAAATCGTTAGCAATATCCCTTCGTCCAGGGTAAATTCAATGAATTAGTTTTTGTTGCTTAAATAATTGTCGTTACGTATTTTTTATCTTCATTTATCAGTCATACTTTAAATTTTATATAAGGAAAAATTTAAATAATACTAAAATTACAAAATCCAAAAAGTATATGAAATCAAAATAAGAATCCCCAAAAAATCCCCAAAGTATTAAAATTATCCTCAACGAATTCCCCAATCCCCAAACTAAATTTTGAATCCCCATTAGCAAATAAAAATCCCCGATTTGGGGATAAATACCCTAATCTGACAACACTGATTACCACATAGCACTAAATCGCCGGCGAAGTTATATATTGGCTATTCTAGCTTCAAACTAATTCGCCTAAATAACACGAGAGGCGCTGCAATACTGTGCTAAAAATAATCATAACGTGCAATTGCAGTCTTGCCAGAAGCGAAGCTTTACTATCAACTGACCATCTGTATTATCTAGTACTATCCCTTTCGAAAGGAAGTAACACAGTTAATATAGGCATTAATTGCCTGAGTGTTACTGCTCTTTAAAAAAAAAAAGAATTTTGGTATTTCATGAAAAATTTCAAGTTTTAATTGAAATCCGAATTATTTGGAGAAATTTTAATTTGTTTGTTCTTATTTCGATTTTTCTTGCGAAATATACATACAGTGGGTGACAAAGCAATGGAAAATTTTTTAATTTTTCAAAACTTTATTCACTTTCTATGGACACTGTCTATATGGGGTCGAAAAATAATACTGAGAACATTCCATACCGAATGGCACACTTCTTACCCCTACTACCTAAAGTAAAGGGTATACAACAAAAAAAAAATTTTTTTGCGTATATAAACTGAAAAAAAAATTAATAAAACAAAACAAAATGCGGTTAATGACTTTAAAAATAAAATAATAGATTGAGTGCAATTATAGCAATAAAAATTCAGAAAAATATAATAAAAATATATTCTGTTGGTAGAGTAGAGAGAACTTTTTGAATTTCATCAATGTTTTTATGCATACCTACCTACTAACTCTGTTATTTAAAAGTTTCCATGTGAATAAGTATGAGCATCTCTCATTTAGATCCATATAGTAAGTAAACTTTTGCCTACGTGTTTATTTTCTACTCGCACCTTTTACTCATTTCCATTACACTTTTGCTGTTCTATTGTATTTTCTTTTTAATTTAGTGTGAATAAACTTTGCAATTTTATTTTTACAGCTCCTTCCTATCTAAAACATGAGGTCTTTCACTGCAACATGTTCGAATATTGTTTATTTTATGTAGATATAGCGGAAATTTTTTAATTATTAAACAATAAATTTAAAAGCGAAAAGTTTTCTATGAATCAAATTAAATAAAACTGGATTTTTTAGTGGAACAACAACTAAACTTTTTATTATGAAAATAGAAATATTTAAGTTTTGAACAAAAGTAAACTAAAAATATATGTACAGTGGCACAGAAAAGTTTGCTTGCGCCTTAGAATCATAGTTTAACACGAAATTCGTTTTAAATTGAGAAATTTTATTAAAACGTTTAATTGTATTTAATTAATTAAATATTAATATTTTGTTGAGTGTAAGCTGTCTAAAACTATTTTTATAAAAAGTTTATTATTAGTTTTTATTTTTTGTAAATCTAAATTTTTTTTTGGTGATAAAACAATTTTTGTTTGATTTCGATTTGGAGAAATCTTGATTTTTTGTCAGTTTTTTTTGTCAAATTCTTGATTGCTTGTTGTTAATTTAGTTTTTAACCGACTTCAAAAAAAGAAGGAGGTTATCAATTCGTCTGAATGTGGCTTTTTTTATGTTTGTGCCCGCAGAACTCAGTCATTTCTGAACCGAATTTAAATTTTTTTTCTTTATTAGAAAGGAAATGCTTACAGATTGGTCCCATTTTAAAAGAAGTTCAGAATTTTGCAAATTAAAGGGTGTCCCCATACAACATACGTGTTTTTTACGTGTATTATGGACCGTAAAGAGCACCCTTTCAAAATTTTAAAAAACTGCATATCACTATAGCTGCAAATAACAAAAACTAATAAAAAAATAAAATTAAAGGGTGTCCCCATATGTGACGTCAATTTAAATATATGAACCATTTGAACCATTGTAGACAATCACTTGAAAATTGGACAGAATGTCCAATATTTATAATCAGAAATTAAATATTTATAATTAGAAGTTAAAGGGTGTCCCAATAGTTGATGTAATTTGATGTATGTTGCAAAACTTTTGAACCGTAACAGAGAGACGGTTGAAATATTCAAAGAACCTGTATATCTAAGTCCTTTATAACATCAAGTATATAATTTAAATTTGGAAACTAAAGGTTGTCCCCATAATTGATAAAATTTTACCTATCTAGCCCTATCTTTTGAACCGTTATAGACAAACACTTGAAAATTAGACAGAATCTCCACTACTATGCCCCGTATAAAAACATTTATAAATATTTAAAGTTATAAAGGGTGTCTCAAGAGTTGATGTAAATTGATGCATATGGCCAAACTTTTGAACCGTTTTAGACAGACATTTGAAATTTACAAAGAATCTGTCCTTTAAAATAAGTGTTTGATTTAAAATTTTACATTAAAGGGTGTCCCCTAGGTGATATTGTTTAACCTATATGGCCATATCTTTGGAAGCGTTACTTTTTATTGCTGTGTCAGTAATAATATGTGTAAAAAAATAAAGGGTGTCCTCATATCTGAGGTAATTTGTCGTATATGGCTTGATCTGCTGAACCGTTATAGATAGACATTTGAATGTACAGAACGTATATTACTATGTCCGTTAGAGCAACAAGTATAAAAGTATTTGATTTGAGTACTATTTCTTACACATTACTTTCTTTTAAATTTTTAGTTCAGAATTGATGCACATGTATTTGTTTTGTAGTCGGTTTTTTTTTTGCATGAATTATTATATACATTTGTGCATGTTTTGATAAGCTTTTTTAAAGAGTTATGATTTTTTGGTGAAGTTTCGATTTTATTATGAAATCTATTTTTTCCTTTAATTTTAGTTTTTGGTGAAATATCAATTTTTTTTTATAATATTTCGATTTGTTGTTATATATATTCTATTATTATTCAGCCATATTTATCTTTTTGGTGAAAATTATTTTTTTTAATATGTGATAATTTTACTAATTTTTTTTTTTAAATTTTTTAATTCCATTTTTTAGTGAAATTTAAAAAATTTTGTGATATTTCCAGTTTTTAGTAAAATTTCAAGTTTTTGGTGAAATCGCGATTTTTAATTCGAGCTTTTTGGTGTTCTTAGTGTTTGCGACATTTAAAATTTTTGGTGATATTTCGCTTTTAAATTTGATTAAGTTGCGAGTGTTATTTTATGGTGAATAGGTAGGTATTAGATTTTTAGTGAAACTGAAATTTACTTTGGTGAATTATAGTAAAATTGTAAATTTAAGACTTTTTTTTAATTTGGGCTTTTAGTGAAATTTCGTATTTTTGCTGATGTATCGTATCCACTTTTTAGTGAAATGTGGAGTTTTTGGAGAAATTCGATTATTTTATTTTGGCTTTGTGGTATTCGCTTTTTTGGAAATTTTAAATTCATAGTGACATTTCGGTTTCACATTTTATTATTATGCGAGTATTATTTTATGCTGAATATTTGAATTTCAGTGAAACCGATTATCTGTTTCATCTTTCTTTTACCTAAACAACTAATTAAAATTTTTTTATTTCTACGGCCTTAATTGAGAAAATTTTTCGCATTCATTACAGTATTTGAATTCAACGATCAAATTTGGTTTTCATATATTTTAAAAGGAGTTTAAATTAGGCGACATCATTTATTTTTAGTTTTCGGTTTTTGGTGAAATTATCATTTTTAGTGCCACTTTTTCTGAAATTAATTTGATTACGTTTTGTTTTTTGTTGAATTTTGAATTTTTTCTGAAATTTCGATATTCTGGTGAAACTTGGTCAACTTTCAATTATTTTTTTTTAAATTTTGATTTTATGATAAAACTTTTAATAATTTGCTAAAATTTTTAACTTTTCGATACAACCTTTAATTTTTTGTGATATTTCGGTTTTTATTTTGCAATATAAGTTTTTTGGTGAAACTGCAATATTTTGGTAATTTTATTGCATTTATTTGGGAACTAATGATTTTTTGTGAAATTTTATTTGCAAGAGAAAGTGGAAAAAAGGCAGTGAAAGTACGCAGGTATTTTAGTAGGAATAAAACTCTATATATAAAGTAAATACATAAACCATAACCGATATGCATACTTTAAAGCGGGATATTTTAGTAAGGACGAGAACCTTTATATAAAGTAAATCCATAAACCATAACTGAAGCACTAAAAAAGTAAGTGTGGATTGCTTTCAAAGCAAAATCGAACAAAATATTGCAAGGACGCTGACAAAGTGGCGGGCATAGCTAGTAAATAATAAGTTTCAATAAAATCTGGAATGGTAAAATTGAAAATAATTTTTTGTTAGTTGAATTGACATGATGGCCGACTCTATGGGGACATAAACCTTAGACAGAGACATTTGACTTTTGGCAACTACAAAAGACTCTGTGATGAGAAAGAAGGCACTGCGACAGCAGTTATCTGTTTAACTTCAATTCAGTAAATTACTTATCGGGTACCTGAACGAAGGGATATGAAAAGAGACCCATAAAGAAGTGCTGGCAAAGTATTGAGTAGTAGGTACCGAGTAGCGAGTATTTGATCAATTTTTTGAGTACTCAATACTCAAAAGTAGTTACTTGATAATTTTATATATAGCTTTAGTATTTATATATAGTTATAGCATTAGAAATAAATTTAATAGAAAATTTAACGACCTCATTAAAACTCTGATTAACAATGTATTTGTATTTATGTAAACAAAAGTATTGAGCACTATTGAGTACCCATTTGATAACACACTGTGTAATTTTTTAATAACCATATACGGACACCACTACGTCATAAAAGACCAAAAAAAAGTCCCCTCCTGTCTCCCAGTTTTGCCCAAAATCCTCCAGGTTTTTTTTATGGGCCCTCAAAGATGTGGGGCCTCGATGTCATTTTTGCAAAAAAATGATCATTTCCTCAAACTCATATTTTGCAAACCGTTTGAAATTTTGATATACTCTCTGAGGCAAAGTTGTATCTCTTGTCATAAAGAACAAAAATTGTGAACATATAAAATCAAAAAAACTTCATCTTCAAGGTCAAAATCGCAAAAAACTTAAAAAAATTCAATTTTTTTTACCTTTTTTCCCCTGTTCAGGTCCATAGGTAGCAAACCGTTCAAAATTCAAGGAAACAATCAACTACAAAAATGAACCTAAGATCTCAATAAACAACTTCCTAGGAATGATTCTTAACAACGTTTAGGTAGCGCTTAGGTAGCCGCAAAAGTGAAAAATTTCCCGAAAATTTTTTAGCTACCTAAGCGCTACCTATACGGTGTTAAGAATTTTTTCCGTATTGCACTGTGTAAGTATTGAGTAGTATCGAGTAATTAAAAGTAGCAGTAATTGCCAGCTCTACCATAAAGTTAGTTGCCTGCTCCTGTATCTACGGTACCGTTATATCCAAAAAGCATTTTTCGTCTCTATCCAAATGTCAAGCGCAAAGGCCCCCATTCAAAAAATTGGTTAAAATAAAAATGCTTTAGTTTGCTAAATATTTAGCAAAGTGACACAAACTTACCTTGTTAAAAGCTGGTATGTTACAGATTTAACATTTTTACATGTTTTGTTCTCCTCTTTGTGAGATTCTCATTGAGATTGTGTATGTTCTCACAGACCCTTAGGGGTTTGCCTGGGGGCTCTTGGTCAAGCGTGACACAGAAGATACATAGTTCCATTATATATTCTTTTATGCAGTTGTACGTCAATATGAAATACATATGTAGTTTTAACCGATGCGAGTATTTCTTTACCGATACCTACTTGGTACTCGGTGATAATGTATCGATGCTAAAAGTACTTGATAATGTATCGATGCTAAAAGTACTTGTTATCGAAAGTAAATTATCGAGTATGTACTAAACGTGAGCGCAAGATGTTAAAAAGTGTACAGTATTGCATGTTTTTGCAACGCAAATATTAATTGTATGTGTAGTGGAATATTACTAAACAGTAAATACAGAGAACAAGAGAGCCAACAGTGCAACAATCAGTGCACCTGATTTGACCGTACAGTTTTATCAAGTGTGCAATATTTATGCTGAGCATTTCATATTGTTCACTAGTTCATTTTACTTAAATTTTCTTGAGAGTAAAATCTCTGATTTTTGAGAGAAAAAATTAAATTAGATTTTTTTATTCATCAATAAAAGTTAAAAAAAATTCAATCTACTACAGTTTTCTATTTTCAACCACTCAACGCTCAAATTAATATAAAATAACTAAAATACAAAGTACAAACCTTTGCTTTCAACATCATACATTTACATACATGTTGTCTGCTATAACAGTATTTCATATCAAGAGACACTATTGAAACAAAATATTCACTACTGAAATTTTATTTCAAACAACAACAAATATTGCATTGGTTGGAAGAAGAGCAAATGCTATTGTATGTTTTTATTTAAGAGCACAACAATATTTGTATACACATAAAATCAAGTGCAAGAAAAAAGAGACCAATTCATGATTGAACATTATGAAGTTAGTCTAACAAGACGTTTTATGGTCACGTTTAGTATGTACTTGTATCGTAGCTTTCCTAAATTTCCTAAAATTTGGGTTAATTCCACACGCTATTAATTTAATTGAAATAATAAAAGTTTTAATACCCAAAATATAAATTATTATAGTAACTTGTTTAGACATGAGGTTTTAAAGTATTTGAAATATGACACCTACCCATTTATACATATGTATGTACATTTCTAATTAAGCGTGTCAAAAATTAACCACAGTTTTTTCTCATTAAAAACACGCTAGAAAATAGAAACTGACTACAAAAAATAAATTTGTTTACATTATGTCAATGTGTTTATTTTTTGCTATGGTTCCTAGTTAAGAAAAAACTCCCATCTGGTACCTGGTACATACATAGCTGCTTTTCGAAAAGCAGTTTCATTTGTATAAATATTGTATATAAACTTAAGTAATTGATCTGAAAATAAGGCCAATTTTAATAATTAGTGCATTTAATTATTTTAAATGATTGAAAATTTAGGCCTGTCTATATGTATGCCTGTCTATACAGATAAATAAAAACATCTTTTATCTGTCTTTGCATACACGTGTTGCGTATGACTATTTTTTATTATCAATTATTACCTTTTGTTCGTTCATATTGTTTAGCAATTTAAATGAAATTATTATTTACTTAACGTTTTGTTTGTTTTGTTCGCTATAGACGAAATTAATATACATACATATGTACATATACATATATGTTTGTTCATATGAATTTAATTTATTTTCAATATTGAGGTTTCACACGTTTTGTCGCTTCTTTATTATATAGTACCTGTGCCCGGCACGCTCTGGGCGTCCTGACAATATTTTGCTCGATTTTACTTTGATAGTATTGCACACCAATTTTAAGTGCTTCAGTTATGGTTTATTTTATTTACTTTATATAAAGGGACCCATCTCTGGATAAAATTCTAAAATGTATAAAAAATTCTAAAATTTATAAAAAATTCTAAAATTCTAAATATTATTGTAAACCTCTGTAAGAGGTGTTTAAAATATTATAATTTA
Organism: Phasia obesa; assembly: GCA_949628195.1. Taxonomy (NCBI): domain Eukaryota; kingdom Metazoa; phylum Arthropoda; class Insecta; order Diptera; family Tachinidae; genus Phasia; species Phasia obesa. The sequence goes on from OX451217.1 coordinate 136,266,257, forward strand.
AAAAATTTTAATTATAAGCATTAAACACATAGACGACAGCAGAATACCGACTACAACTTGTCAAAACTAAAATACACACGTTTATATGAAAACGATTATTTTCACGATATCATAGCTACATGGCTACACGACCACCGTTGTGGCTGTAGCTAACTTAGGCTAATTTCTATTTTTGTTTGCGACAATTTTATTTTCAAAAAAAAAAAAAAAAAAAAAAAAACGGGAGTTTTCTACACTCAACTTTACCATACTCAATGGAAACAGATATTTTTATGGTTATATGTCTTACATAAATAATAAAAGTTCAAAGTATATTCGAATCGAAAAATTGATTATTTTTGGTTTGGGGTGTTAAGTAAACTACCCCTTGCCCCTTCCCGATTATGCCCAAAATTTACACAACTCTTCATATCCATATACCAAAGGTACATACTAAATTTCATTTTGATATGTCAAACGGTATGAGCTGTACAAACTCCACAAAAATGGTGGCATACTGTTGTCTATGCACGCAAAGAAAAAAACATGGTTATATATGGTCACGGCAACAACACTATGTTCTCTGTAACAATAGATGTTTGCTGTGAACAAATTATAGTTATTTAAAATAATACTTTGGTCACGATAAACAAGTTTTTTGTTAACAGTTAATCATTCAATGGTTATACGCACCAAAAAAGCAACATGGTTGATTTGAAACATATTAAAATTCAAACCACAACCAAATTATTTTTAATATTTAAAAATTATAACCATAATATATTATTATTAAACATAGTATGTTAAGTTTGACTAAAAATAAACAAATAATGTTTAGTTTTAAAAATACATATTTTGGTTTTGACATTTTTTCAGTTCAGAAATATGTGTGTAAAAACATTAAATACATATTTGTTGTCAACAAATAAATTTGTTTTTTATTATAAATGATAGTTTTAAATTATATCAAACACAGAAAAAGGTAAGCAGAAAATATCAAAATATGTACATATGTAAGTCTAAATGGAAATATTCGTGTATTTGTTTTTTGTTATTTATAAATATATTCATACGTTGTCACATATAACCATTTACATGTTTCAAATTATATTATAGTATGTTTATATTATAAACATAACTATGGTTGTATTTTACAATGTTATTTTTATGTAAGACTATAATATGTTTCAACGACAACAATATTATTTTTATATATAACCATATAATTCAACCATAACATGTTGCTCTTAGATTATGGTTACCTCAACCATGTTTTTTCTTTGCGTGCAGCAAAGACGCGCCGGACATCTCCAGATGAAATGGCGAGATATTCTAACTTTGAACTCTTTTGGGTAACGGGGCACAATAGGGGTGCCCGGGACGAGGACGAGCTTATTAGATCTGGAACCTACCTTAGGGATCAGTAGATAGATCAACTAGTCGGCGTTACGGTAAGCAGATGTAAAGACAACTGCCAGCCGAAACTACTGGATTTCGAGGTTTCTGTGGCCTCAGTATTATCGCAAGAAGTCTACAAGAAGACTGCAGACCTGCTAAGAACTCCACGAGGACAGATGGGCACACTAAAAACTGTTCTGACAGAGCACTGTGTCATTGGTGTCCGTACAAGAAGATTAAATCTCTCATATAATGACTTCTGTAAAAGTTGTCACGACGAGGAGCACGCATAGACCGTAAAGCCACTCCTCTGTCATTGTCCAGCTTTCTCTATTGCAAGGGCGGCATTTCTTGGCAGCCCGACGCTGAGATATCAGCAGGATAAACTCATTTATCCGAGCTTTGTGATGGTTATGCACTAATACAAGTGTGAATCTGCAGGAGACCTAAGGATCTTCCTGCTCCTCTCACAAAGGGATCACAAGGACCCAAGTGAGTTGGTTTTGAATTAGAATATTCTTTCTCTTCCTGTTCGCATCGCGTAAAAACTACTGGATGGACTTTAACTAAATATTGTGAGGAGGTACCTTAGTATCGTGATTCCAATATAGGATCTTATATCCCAGAGAAAGTGGAGAAAGTACGCCGTTATTTTAGTAGTTATGTATACATAAACCATAACTGAAGCACTAACCACTAACAGATGGCGCTGTTTTATAAAGTAAATACATAAACATAACTGAGGTATAGTTTAAAAAAGTAAGGGTTTTTGTTGTGGATTGCTTAAAAAGCAAAATTGAACAAAAAGTGGGGGGGGGGGGGGGGGAGGGTGTGGGGGCACAGCCAGTATATACATATATTAAACCAGTAACTCATATACTGTTTGCCTGTCATTTTCTCTGTGTTCGCATCCCGTAAAAACTACTAAATGGATTTTAACAAAATTTTGTGAGGAGGTACTTTAGTATCCTGATCCCAATATTCCAAGAGAAAGTAGAGAAAAGGGCAGTGAAAATACGACAATTTTTTTTTACCGATTTAAAGGTACTGCATACTTTAAGGCATCTTTTATTTTTGAATTCCGCTTTCAATTTTAAGCAAGTTTGCGGAACAGATGGCGCTGTTTTTAAATAATGAGTAACTCATTACCTGTCTGTATTTTACAGAGCTTTTAAATAATTTGTAGAATTATAGAATTTTATAAAAATTTTTAGAATTTCATCCAGGGATGTTTACCTTTATATAAATTAAATCGAACAAATTATTATCAGAACGCATACAAAGTGTGTGGGCACAGCTAGTGTTTAATATTTAACCGAGATTTCGTTAATAAATCACTCATTCACAAGGGATTAACTTTAAATTTAATTTAATTCAAGTTAACTTTTATTTCTTGAATAACATTCTGCAAACTTAAAACTAAACAAATATATATCTACATAATTGTTTGTATTGTTGTAAACCCCGCGCAGCGGGTTTCGAAGGAGAAGTATTCTAATTCATTATACTATATTTTACGATGCGAAAATTGACTTCATTGATATTTTGCGTACCAGTGGCTATTTTCTGCAATAAAAATTAATAATATATTTAAGCAACTTGAACCTGGTTTGTAAACTCATTAGTAGTTATACCTGATATCTATTGGACAACATCCAGAGGTCTTCTTTGCCAGCAGGATTTCTTACTACTTTCATGCTACTAACAAATTCCAAATGAGGCGAATATATTGGTAGCTTTTCGATATTCCTTGCATCATAGGGTGTATTGACATTCCACTTTAACAATTCAATGGGATCTAAGGTGACACAATACAAATTGTTTTTGCTATCCATAGCCGAGGCTGCACAAGCACTGTTGCGTTTACCCAAAGGTTTAAAAGCTGCGTACATATTTCTCTTATTATTTTCAAACAGAGTGCTATTATCGAGCACATTTAGAGCGACTGCGTATTCGCTTAGACTGGACAATGGATGGAAATATAAATATTTTTTATCTGTTGCCATACCATAAATGCCATCCATTGAAGCGAAACGTTCACCGGCTACAGAGAGCAAACCGTGATTTGGATCGGGGTTCATGTATATATTCTCAACACGCCAAGCTTTATTCTTTAAGTAATCATATACCACTATACCGCTATAATCTTTATCAGCTACATAGACCATGGTACGTTTGCATTGGCCATGTGGGCGTGGATCCCTAACATCCACTACTAAGTTAGTGAACAATGTCGAAGATGAAGCGACGTAAAAGTCTGTTAGTATTTAAATCGAACAACAGTAACTTGGGAGGGCAATATTCATCTGATCCCTCCACACCAGAATCCATCACCCACATTTCATTGCATTCATTGATCTTAAAAAAAAATAAAGTATTAAATTGTAACATTAAAAAAAATGTTATTTTCAATAAAAAACAATATATAATATCATATAATGGGTGATTTTTTTGAGGTTAGGATTTTCATGCATTAGTATTTGACAGATCACGTGAGATTTCAGACATGGTGCCAAAGAGAAAGATGCTCAGTATGCTTTGACATTTCATCATGAATAGACTTACTAACGAGCAACGCTTGCAAATCATTGAATTTTATTACCAAAATCAGTGTTCGGTTCGAAATGTTCAAATGTGACAAATTTTGTTCAGCGATGAGGCTCATTTCTGGTTGAATGGCTACGTAAATAAGCAAAATTGCCGCATTTGGAGTGAAGAGCAACCAGAAGCCGTTCAAGAACTGCCCATGCATCCCGAAAAATGCACTGTTTGGTGTGGTTTGTACGCTGGTGGAATCATTGGACCGTATTTTTTCAAAGATGCTGTTGGACGCAACGTTACGGTGAATGGCGATCGCTATCGTTCGATGCTAACAAACTTTTTGTTGCCAAAAATGGAACAACTGAACTTGGTTGACATGTGGTTTCAACAAGATGGCGCTACATGCCACACAGCTCGCGATTCTATGGCCATTTTGAGGGAAAACTTCGGAGAACAATTCATCTCAAGAAATGGACCGGTAAGTTGGCCACCAAGATCATGCGATTTGACGCCTTTAGACTATTTTTTGTGGGGCTACGTCAAGTCTAAAGTCTACAGAAATAAGCCAGCAACTATTCCAGCTTTGGAAGACAACATTTCCGAAGAAATTCGGGCTATTCCGGCCGAAATGCTCGAAAAAGTTGCCCAAAATTGGACTTTCCGAATGGACCACCTAAGACGCAGCCGCGGTCAACATTTAAATGAAATTATCTTCAAAAAGTAAATGTCATGGACCAATCTAACGTTTCAAATAAAGAACCGATGAGATTTTGCAAATTTTATGCGTTTTTTTAAAAAAAAAAGTTCTCAAGCTCTTAAAAAATCACTCGTTATATATATATATATATATATATATATACATATCATATATATTTAAAATTTTTGGCCGAAGAACAGAAAGCTTGTGTGAGGATTACATACCGCTACTATTCGAGTAGTTGAGGTTAAAGCGAGACAGTTTTTTCCTTTGTAATTGTTTTGCGGATAAGAACCATATGATTTTAAAAATACTTTAGAATTATCACTCGGTTTATGGACTGTAGCCAAAGTATAGGGTATGCCATGTTTAAATCTCGGCACTGTTATAAATATGCTCAAATCTTTTTTAGCTAGAAAATAAATATATATAAAAGTTTTTTTTCAGCAAGGGATTATAAAATGGCTTAAAACAGCAACCTACTGTCATAATAAGGTTGAATATCAAAGGGTATAGCATTGGTTGGTTTCAAATGTCCCCTTTGCTCAGCATCTTGTCTATCCGCTTCGGTGGGAAAAGTAAAATTTGTTACCTTCCACTCATATTCAACAGTTTGCCAGCCATGTGTCCACACAATTAATGCGCTTAACGTGATAAAGAGAAGCTTCATGATCTGTAATATAGAAATAAATTCAATGACATTAATTTTGCTGTATAAACTTCTATATAAAACTGTTCGATACACAGTTCTAAAAGTAGTCTGCTCTAAGTTCGATACATTTTATACGAGCGATTTTCTAATCCCATCGAAAAGTCAGTTTTAGCTTGGTCCTCGAAGTAGGGTTCTGTTGCAGAAATGACCTTGTTTTTTGACTGAAATTTTTCATTTTTACGATTTTTAAAATAAGAAAAGGTTAATAGAAGCTAAATCGGCAAAATAAGGTGGACTGCTCAAGTCCGCATTATCTTGCTGGAACCGCTAAAGGCGGTATAGTTTTCTTAATTTCTTCGCTTTATTGACACAATAATGATGAACCATGACATCCATTCCATTCCATCCATTATTTGTTTTTCTTTCTTTCTTCAAATTACCAATGCGGAAAGGTCTATGTACGAGTACAAAAAAAAAAACTATGGCCCCAACCTTACCAGTCAATTTATCTTAAATGCTTTTTTGGGGCCGATTCAACTGGTGAAATTCATAGAGTTAACTCTTGTTTCTAAGATTCTTTAATAGTTTCATAAGTCTTGGCTATGATATCCTGCAGGAGTGCGAAGGAAAAGCTCTAAACAAGCTACTAAATTAGTTACACTTTTACATTTTTTATCTACTAGCTGTGTCCGCCACTACGTCAGCGACCTTGCAATATTTTGTGCGATTTTGCTTTGAAAGCAATTCACACCAAAGCCTCTTACGTTTTTAGTGGCGCCTTAAACCATGCTACATATCAGTTTATATATTTACTAAAGTATGCATATCCGGTTACCTCAGTTCAGCTATGGTTTATAAATTTACTTTACAACAAAACTAACTGCGTACTTTCACTGATTTTTTCTCCTCTTTCTCTTGGAAATAAAATATTTTTGAGGACAAAATCAGGATACCTCCTCACAAAATTTTGTTAAAATCCACCCATTAGTTTTTACTTGATGCGGACACAAATGAAAAGCAGACAGACAGACGGAAATAAGTTACTATTTTATTGTATGTATAGATTGAAATAAAATGCGGCACCCATTTTAACAGATTTTCAATATTTCATTAAAAATATAAATCACTGAAACATGTATTAAGGGCGTGGCCTGGCCTGCACCCTTGCCGGCACCGATTTTCATATCATTTTCATTTGCATTATGGGCGTGGCCATGCCTTTACTCTCTATTGAAATGAAATGCGAAACTCATTTTAACAGAAAGATTTTTCATAATAAATTTTTTAAGAAAAATAGAAATGAAGACGAGAAACTCGTCCTTGGCAGCGAATTGGTTAAAATCAAATGCGGCAACCCGTTTTGACCGAATTTTTTTCCATTTGTATTAAGGGCGTGACCTTGCTTTTATTTTCTAAGGAAATTAAAGTACGGCACCCAGTTTGACCGAATTTTTTTCCATTTGTATTAAGGGCATGGCTTTGCCTTTATTCTCTATTGACATCATATACACGGCACCCACTTTCAGAAAAGGTTTTTCTAATTAATTTTGTTTGGAATAAAAGAAAGGCTTTTAACAAAAGGTTTTTTTAGAATTAATTCCTTATGAAAAATAAAATTCACTAAAGGATGTGTTAAGGGCGTGGCCTCAACTCGTTCATAGACTCAAATTCGCCGTTAACTAAAAACTGTATCGAGAAATCTAATATTCGAAGTGGCTGCCGCAAATAGACATCCTGCAAGAGGTTTATTATGCAGTTAACCATTTATGTTATCTGTGGGTGCAGATGTGCCATGAACTTCATCCAACTTATCCTTGATTTTCTTAAGTGGGTTGTTGTGGGTTAAAGACAGCTCAAACTAAATTTTTCTTTTTTAAATTTATTTTTTAACAGCCAAAATAGTTTCGATAGCTCCTTCGGGTGCACACTTTTACAGTTTAGATGGCAAAAAAAACAAAAAAACATCAGCTGAGATTCGAATTTGTATCCAGAGGCTTTTTTCTGTTTAAATTTTTATAAAAATGTCCCCGTGGAAAAAGATTCATTGATCTTAGCAACCGATGCCTTCCGAAATATTACTTTTCGGTAGGGCTAAAATTCCCTCAGCTTAGTGTATCGAGCTTAAGGTAGACTGTGGTGAAAAATAAAAATGTTTTAAAAAATCCCTTGAAAATGTCCCAACAATTAGACATGATTGAATTAAAGAATTAAAGTAAATGGTTTAAATTCCTTAAAAAATATTAACTACACTGAGAAAAAAAGATAAATAGTACTTACTTAATTTTTTATTATTGTGCTTAAAATAACGAAGATTGCCTGAGTGTGTGCTTAAGGGGTCCTGTCTGTTAAGAATTTTGTCACAAACTGCGAATTTTGTTATGTCGCCAGTAGTTTATATATTCTTTTTTTTTCTAATTTAAATAAAAACAATTTTTTGTAAATATTTGTTTTTTATTTTATTATTTTGTTTTGAATAATACGAGGGGTAATAAATCAGGAATGTAAAATAATAAAAAACATTGGTTTTTTTAAAAGTAAAAACTGTCTTAAAAGGCTTTAGAAGTTTTGAATGTTGATCGATTGTATATGGGCATTTCCATGCTATATAACAATCGGAATTCGTTTATTGTGGAGCAAGCATATTCATACAGCTAGTGCGCTAGTGCTAGTTCATCTAGTTCATCAGTGGCTGTTTCCAAATTTTATAAAAAAAATACCCATTCGTAAACATAAAATTTAATAGGCTAAGCAAAATCTGAACTTTACAAAAAAATCGGCTCATCTCAAGCCTATGCGAATCTGATTTTAATTTTTGTAATACGGCTTTGAGTAATTTTTTTCTTTCAATGGAAGCTTGCATCTGCAGAAACCATAATTAAATGTAAATTTAAAATAAACATACCACCGGGGGCAAGTAAATTGCCCACAATGTGGCGTTTTTTGAAAATTGTTATAAAATTAACTATTCATTTAATAACCGAGTTTTTTTTTATTATAATTAGTTGATTTTATTATAATTATGGCGTTTTCTTTTCTAAAAAAAAAAAAAATTTAACTTCTTAATAGGTAATCCTTTTTATGGATCACCCAGCCCTTGCAAAGTGTGACCTTTTTTATGATTTCAAAAGAACACAAAAACAAACTGATTTTACATTTAACATTTATGTCTATGTGACGTATAAAATAATATAATTATTCACATAAAAATATAAATTCAAAATAAAATTAATGCTTTCATTGAAAAAAAAAAAAATATATTATAAAAAAAGGCAATATCTCACCCTGAATAAAAGTTGAGTGTAAAAAATGTAGCATATTTACCTGGTTTTGGTGCGACATATTTAGAAAAGAACATAATGTTTTTTCACAATCTAAAATTGTTTGTAGAAAAGAACACGAAAATTTAATAAGTGTAAAATATATGCAACATTTTTATCAGAAAAGAAAACGCCATTAGTTTATTTTATTACCCTCTGTTAAAATGCAAAATTTCGTGCACTTGATATCTATTGTCAGCCTAGAAAATTTTATCGCTAATTGATATTTGGTTGCTCTTTTGTATTTATTTTACGATTCCCTCAGAAATAAAACAGAACTGACCGAAACGAGAACTTAAACTTTGCAGCCCAGTATCTCGCAAGCTCAGCTAAGGAAAGCTTTAAACCCTTTAATTGAATTAATTTTGAACATTTTCTCTTCAATAATACAATAAAGAAATATATTTTGGTTGACTTTTAATTTTTTGGTCAGGGTTGACCTTTCTGTGGAAATGCCCATATTCATTTATTCCAATGTTTGTGATAATAAATATATAGAGTTAAAAAAAATAGCATGCGATAAAAAATATTGACATGTATTACATGTTGTGGAATGATTTTCGAATTTATAAAAAAAAATCTTCCCAGCGGATATGGAAAACGGGTAGTGTAACATATGGCCACAATATCAGGATATACTATACACTGATGGATCGACAATGAGCTGTGATGTAGGTTCTGAAATGCTTTTAGATGAGCTCGATTTATGACTTACATTACTATATAGTCTTCACGTCGCCGCAATTTTTTTCTCAGACTGAAATTGTGGATATTCCCAAAAAGTTCCCTTACGCCTGTTCTTAGTCTTACACTTATCCTCGTATTAAAACAATTATTGTCTTATACGTTTTATTTACTTTCTGTCTAACGTTTATTTGCTTTTAAATTGCTTATCTTTGTGCGTTCTAACCTTCTAGATTCGGTCGTAAGACAAGAAGTTGTAACGAGTGATTTTTTAAGAGCTTGAGAACTTTTTTTTTAAAAAAAACGCATAAAATTTGCAAAATCTCATCGGTTCTTTATTTGAAACGTTAGATTGGTCCATGACATTTACTTTTTGAAGATAATTTCATTTAAATGTTGACCGCGGCTGCGTCTTAGGTGGTCCATTCGGAAAGTCCAATTTTGGGCAACTTTTTCGAGCATTTCGGCCGGAATAGCCCGAATTTCTTCGGAAATGTTGTCTTCCAAAGCTGGAATAGTTGCTGGCTTATTTCTGTAGACTTTAGACTTGACGTAGCCCCACAAAAAATAGTCTAAAGGCGTCAAATCGCATGATCTTGGTGGCCAACTTACCGGTCCATTTCTTGAGATGAATTGTTCTCCGAAGTTTTCCCTCAAAATGGCCATAGAATCGCGAGCTGTGTGGCATGTAGCGCCATCTTGTTGAAACCACATGTCAACCAAGTTCAGTTGTTCCATTTTTGGCAACAAAAAGTTTGTTAGCATCGAACGATAGCGATCGCCATTCACCGTAACGTTGCGTCCAACAGCATCTTTGAAAAAATACGGTCCAATGATTCCACCAGCGTACAAACCACACCAAACAGTGCATTTTTCGGGATGCATGGGCAGTTCTTGAACGGCTTCTGGTTGCTTTTCACTCCAAATGCGGCAATTTTGCTTATTTACGTAGCCATTCAACCAGAAATGAGCCTCATCGCTGAACAAAATTTGTCGATTTCGAACATTTCGAACCGAACACTGATTTTGGTAATAAAATTCAATGATTTGCAAGCGTTGCTCGTTAGTAAGTCTATTCATGATGAAATGTCAAAGCATACTGAGCATCTTTCTCTTTGGCACCATGTCTGAAATCTCAGGTGATCTGTCAAATACTAATGCATGAAAATCCTAACCTCAAAAAAATCACCCATTATAAGGCCTAAGTTTTGAATCATAATAGGTAGACTCTTGAAATTTTCACAGAAGGTAATTGCATACCTGTGGCCGCTATAGCAACAAATACTAAAACCTATAGGGTGTTCCAAAAGTGACGTGTTATTTACGATTATGTCTTTATTGCATGAGCTGTAGGAGGCAACCACTTAAAATTTGCAGACAGTAATTAAAACTATGTTCGCTTTTTAAATAAGTATACAAACTTGAACCTAAGTATTAAAGGGTGTTCCGATAGTGACGTGATTTGCATGTATATGGCCTAAGTTTTGAACGATAATAGGTAAAATCTTAAAATTCTACAGAAGGTGTATTACTATGGCCACTATAACAAATTGTGGAACAAGATTAACGTGAGTACCTGCCTAGTCGGTCTAACCTCACGGTGGTCTTACCACCGAGTGAAACTTAGGCGTAGACTAGCGCCCCCATTGTGTAGTATAACAACACTTTACGATTGCCACCAATCGCTTTTTGTGTGTGATACAGTCACAATGAGTAGCAATTTATATAATATGGCAAGCCTTTCCAAGGCAAGCCTAGATCCACATTATAACCTCTTGCTTAGGGGTTTGGAGACTATCCAAACTCCGTCTGTTGAGAGTGCAAAGGCACACTTGATCGACCGTGCACCATACCTACTTAAATCGATCTTAAACCACAACCACCACACCAATAACCGGTCACAGAGAGGATAGGCTCTCTGTGGGGCCACCGATTCCCGTGGTACCAGTCCTTTGACGTGATTTGCATGTATAACGCCTTATTTTTCGAACCGTAAAAGATGTGTGACACGGCCGCTATGACGATTACTAAAAATTAAAGGGTGTTCCGACAGTGACATGTTTTTCACGTATAGTGACTTATTTTTTTAATCGTAAATGATAGACTCTTGATATATTAATAAAAATATAACAAAATTAAAGGGTGTTAATTTTAAAATTAAAGGTTGCCCCATAAGACATGTAAAAATTAACAACTTGAATTTTTAAAGTTGTACTAAACATTGCACGGAACCCTACATGTGTGAGTCTAACTCGCACTTGACTGATTTATTTTTCCTCGTCTGTTGTCTTTAGTTTATATAATATCGTTGTGCCCGCGATTAGGTTAGTGCCCGGACAATATTTTGTTCGAATTTGCCTTTTATTCTCCCGATTCCCGATTCCCGATTCTCCAAATATTCGATGAAGCTGAGGCATAATTGAGTTTCTATGCCGTTAATGTGACGAATTATTTCATCCTTTAGCTCTTGAATTGCTACTGGCTTATCGACGGACAACTTTTCTTTAAAATAACCCCAAAGAAAGAAGTCCAACGGTGTCAAATCACATGATCTTGCAGTTTTCAAATCAAATCACATGATTTGCAGTTTTACTTTTCTGCGCAATTAAAATAATGGAAATGGCTCTTTTAGTTTGAGCCATTTGCTTTTTCTTTAATTTGGTTTTAAAATGGATCTACATCCTTTGTCATCCTTTTGCTAAACGTGTGGGTGGCCCACAACTATTGAGCTTTTGCGAAATTTCTTTCCAAGCTACTACAGTGCATTCTTTTATGCCACCAAATGTGCGTTATTTTCCATTTTCTTGTATTTTCTTGTATTAATAGCTCTAATTGTGGTGTTGATTTTTACCATTTTATAATCTACAGGCAATAAATATTTTGAAGTTTTCATTAAAAAATAAATTGAAAAAAAAAAAAAACATTTTAACTTTTCTGTTTAACAGCCTTTTTCAAATGAAAAATCTTCAAAGCAACTAGAAAAACACGGTTGGCAATATCATTACTGATGTTGCCGGTTGCCATCCGTATTATAGTTTTGGCAACTGGCAACGCAACTGAAGTTCAGTTATCGACTTATAAGGTATGTCCTTACACAATTTTTTATTACCATTTTATTCAGTAGTTTTTAAGTGATACAAATACACAAACACACCAGCAACAAAATTAACAAAAAAATATATATTTCATGTAGAGAAAAGGCCCTCTTACAGTTGCATTACCTGTATGTACACAGAAAAATGTTTTTGCACCTAACAAAGGTTTTATATATAATTTTAATTAATATTTAACTTGATTCAATTACATACTTCATTAAGAAAGAACATAATAAAAATCGAATTAAATAAATAATTGAATTAATAAAACATTAAATGAAATTTGTATCTGAAACCTTTAATTGGAGCAAAAACTATTTTCTGTATATGGATTAAGGACAAATATCAATATTTTGATTAATCGATATTAAAATTATACGATAATTAAAAATATACACTTATTCCGATAACAATATTTATGTCCTTAAAAGAAATCGGGTAGATGTTTTATAATTATTTCGTTAAAACTTGTGCGCGATTTACTCACGGGTGATCAATTTTTATTTAATTAAATTTGAAAACTTAAAAAAATTACAAATTAATTTCTTGTATTAACAATTTGGAAAATCGAAAATTGTCTTGTTCTTAAAGTATATCGAAATGTACAACAATGCGGTAATTGACTTCACTGGTATCTTGCGTTCCAGTGGCTATTTTCTGCAACAAAATAAAAAAAAAAAAAATAGATTTTTCAAGCAACTTGAACCTTGGTTTGTAAACTCAAACTCAAATACCTGATATCTATTGGATAACATCCAGAGGTTTTCATTGCCATCCGAATTTCCTACTACTTTCATGCTACTAACAAATTCCAAATGAGGAGAATGTATTGGTAGGCTTTCGATATTACTTCCGTCATAGGCTGTATTGACATTCCATTTTATCAATTCAATGGGATCTAAGGTGACGCAATACAAATTGTTTTTGCTATCCATAGCGGAGGCTGCACAAGCACTGTTGCGTTTACCCAAAGGATAAAAAGCTTCCTGCATATTTCTCTTATTTTTTTTAAACAAAGTGCTATTGTTTAGCACATTTAGAGAGACAGCGTATTCGTATTTACTGGCCAATGGATGGAAATATAAATATTTTTTATCTTTTGCCATACCATAAATGCCATCCATTGAAACGAAACGTTCACCGGCTACAGAAAGCAATCCTTGGCGTGGTTCGGGATTCATAAATCTATTCTCAATGCGCCAAGCTTTATTATTCAAATAATCATACACTACTAAACCTCCATAGTTGCTATCAGCTACATAAACCATAGTACGTTGGCAATTGCCATGTGGAGGTGGATCGCTAACATCCACTATTAAGTTAGTGAACAATGAGGCTCTGTTTGCGTACAGATTTCTGTCGAAATGGAACTGACGTTTTACTTGATCAGTAGTTAAATCGATCAACATTAACTTGGGAGGGCAATAATTATTTGAGCCCTCCATACCAGTATCAATTACCCACATTTCATTGCATTCATTGATCTTCAAAAAAAAAAAAAAAATCAAGTGATAAATTACATTAAATACAAATAAAAATTATTTTAAACAAAAATAAATATAATTTGTTATTGACTGTAAAACAGAAAGATTATGTGGATTACATACCGCTAATCGTGTAGCTGAGGTAATAGCACGACAATTTTGTCCTTTGTAATTGTTTTGGAGATAATTAGTAGGATATGGTTTTAACTCAGCTGTTAAAGGATCCTCCTTATGGAATGTGGCCAAAGTATACGGTATGCCAGGTTTAAATCTTGGCACAGTTATAAATATTCTCGGACCCTTTTGTTCTAGGGGATAATAATAGGGGAAGCGTTTTGAAAAAGATTAAAACGTTGTTCAAACATCGACTTACTGTCTAAATACGGTTGAACATCGAAAGGCATAGCATTTTCTGGCCTCAAATATCCATTTTGCTCAGCATATGTTCTAGCCCCATAATAAGGAAAAGTAAAATTTAGATACTTCCACTCATATGTAAGTGGCATTCCATTTGTCCATACAATCAAAGTGTTTAAAATGATACAGAAAAGATTCATGATCTGTAAAATAAATATTAAATGATTAATTCGAAAAATATTAAATTATTGATTCTCCAACTTTTAAAACCTTTTTGGAAAATTAGATTTTCGAGATTAACAGGAAAAAGGTCAAATATAGCAACTGTACAAATTGCACAATTGTGCAACCGAATATTACGCGGAAATTCGATAACTTCTTGACTAATTGTATATCCAGCTGATTAACTTTCGAGGCGTCACTTCTGCCCTTAAAGTTTAAGCAAGCGGAGTCTATTAGTTTGTCTTTGACAGGCATGGAAAGCACACTACCTCCCTCGTTAGTTTTAACGAAGATGGAGTTACGAAAAAGAAAAACAATTTCCGAAACCAAAAAAGCCTTAATAAATACTACACAGAAAACTTTGGGCCCGATTACCGTTTACAACACAGAAAAGTTGTGTTGTCTCGGCTACAACACAACTTAATTTTGTTTTTCGATTATGATTTCCAATACCTAAATGTTGTGTGTGTCACAGAGTTGCGGTATTTGTTAGTACTTGTTTTCCATTAAAAAACATCTCTGTGTAGTACAAACTGTTGAGGTGAAAATAAAAAATTTTATTTCGTTTGAAAATTTAATAATTATATTAATAATTATAACATTTATAATTAATAATTATAATAATCTTGGTCACGGACGTTAATACTAAATAGTTGTTTATTATGACGAGGCCAGCAAAACTACACTTTGTGCGTATCCAGAAAATAATTCGTGACAATTCCAACCCGTTGGAACTACCAAACACAGTAAAGTTTTTTTTGAAATGAAGTCCTAATTACATATGTATATGTATATACTAAACGTAAGCATAAAACGTCTTGTTAGACTAACTTCATAATGTTCAATAATGAATTGGTCTCTTTTTTCTTGCACTTGATTTCATGTGTATACAAATATTGTTGTGCTCTTAAATAAAAACATGCAATAGCATTTGCTCTTCTTCCAACCAATGCAATATTTGTTGTTGTTTGAAATAAAATTTCAGTAGTGAATATTTTGATATGAAATACTGTTATAGCAGACAACATGTATGTAAATGTATGATGTTAAAAGCAAGGGTTTGTACTTTGTATTTTAGTTATTTTATATTAATTTGAGCGTTGAGTGGTTGAAAATAGAAAACTGTAGTAGATTGAATTTTTTTTAACTTTTATTGATGAATAAAAAAATCTAATTTAATTTTTTCTCTCAAAAATCAGAGATTTTACTCTCAAGAAAATTTAAGTAAAATGAACTAGTGAACAATATGAAATGCTCAGCATATTTGTTGCACACTTGATAAAACTGTCCTGTCAAATCAGGTGCACTGATATTTGCACTGTTTGCTCTCTTGTTCTCTGTATTTACTGTTTAGTAATATTCCACTACACATACAATTAATATTTGCGTTGCAAAAACATGCAATACTGTACACTTTTTAAAATCTTGCGCTCACGTTTAGTATATACATAATATATATCGTCACCTAAAATGCAAAAGCCCGTAACTACACTTTTTAGTTTTTTACAGGAGAAGGAATAAACGTTATAAATTAAAGACTACTTAAAACTATATCCACATTATAGATTCAAACTTAGAAAACAAAAATAACACACAAGATAATCAAAGCCAACTTTGTTTTGATTTTTTTTTTTTGGAAAAGTGCAGTTACGGATTTTTGGTTTAGTTGACGTTGCAGTTACGGCCTTTTGTTTTTCACCAATAAAGTCGTTATTTTTGGACGTATACATGTAAAATTTGCTGTGTAGATGTGTTTCTTTTACAGTTTAGATGGCAAAAAAAAAAATATCAGCTGAGATTCGAATTTGTATCCAGGGGCTTTTTTCTGTTCAAATTTTATAAAAATGTCCCCGTGAAAAAATTTTTCTTTTTTAAATTTATTTTTTAACAGCCAAAATAGTTTCGATAGCTCCTTCGGGTGCACACTTTTACAGTTTAGATGGCAAAAAAAAAAATATCAGCTGAGATTCGAATTTGTATCCAGGGGCTTTTTTCTGTTTAAATTTTTATAAAAATGTCCCCGTGGAAAAAGATTCATTGATCTTAGCAACCGATGCCTTCCGAAATATTACTTTTCGGTAGGGCTAAAATTCCCTCAGCTTAGTGTATCGAGCTTAAGGTAGACTGTGGTGAAAAATAAAAATGTTTTAAAAAATCCCTTGAAAATGTCCCAACAATTAGACATGATTGAATTAAAGAATTAAAGTAAATGGTTTAAATTCCTTAAAAAATATTAACTACACTGAGAAAAAAAGATAAATAGTACTTACTTAATTTTTTATTATTGTGCTTAAAATAACGAAGATTGCCTGAGTGTGTGCTTAAGGGGTCCTGTCTGTTAAGAATTTTGTAACAAACCGCGAATTTTGTTATGTCGCCAGTAGTTTATATATTCTTTTTTTTTCTAATTTAAATAAAAACAATTTTTTGTAAATATTTGTTTTTTATTTTATTATTTTGTTTTGAATAATACGAGGGGTAATAAATCAGGAATGTAAAATAATAAAAAACATTGGTTTTTTTAAAAGTAAAAACTGTCTTAAAAGGCTTTAGAAGTTTTGAATGTTGATCGATTGTATATGGGCATTTCCATGCTATATAACAATCGGAATTCGTTTATTGTGGAGCAAGCATATTCATACAGCTAGTGCGCTAGTGCTAGTTCATCTAGTTCATCAGTGGCTGTTCCCAAATTTTATAAAAAAAAATTCCCATTCGTAAACATAAAATTTAATAGGCTAAGCAAAATCTGAACTTTACAAAAAAATCGGCTCATCTCAAGCCTATGCGAATCAGATTTAAATTTTTGTAATACGGCCTTGAGTAATTTTTTTCTTTCAATCGATGCTTGCATCTGCAGAAACCATAATGAAATGTAAATTTAAAATAAACATACCACCGGGGGCAAGTAAATTGCCCACAATGTGGCGTTTTTTGAAAATTGTTATAAAATTAACTATTCATTTAATAACCGAGTTTTTTTTTATTATAATTAGTTGATTTTATTATAATTATGGCGTTTTCTTTTCTAAAAAAAAAAAAATTTTAACTTCTTAATAGGTAATCCTTTTTATGGATCACCCAGCCCTTGCAAAGTGTGACCTTTTTTATGATTTCAAAAGAACACAAAAACAAACTGATTTTACATTTAACATTTATGTCTATGAGACGTATAAAATAATATAATTATTCACATAAAAATATAAATTCAAAATAAATTTCATGCTTTCATTGAAAAAAAAAAAAAATATTATAAAAAAGGGCAATAACTCACCATGAATAAAAGTTGAGTGTAAAAAATGTAGCATATTTACCTGGTTTTGGTGCGACATATTTAGAAAAGAACATAATGTTTTTTCACAATCTAAAATTGTTTGTAGAAAAGAACACGAAAATTTAATAAGTGTAAAATATATGCAACATTTTTATCAGAAAAGAAAACGCCATTAGTTTATTTTATTACCCTCTGTTAAAATGCAAAATTTCGTGCACTTGATATCTATTGTCAGCCTAGAAAATTTTATCGCTAATTGATATTTGGTTGCTCTTTTGTATTTATTTTACGATTCCCTCAGAAATAAAACAGAACTGACCGAAACGAGAACTTAAACTTTGCAGCCCAGTATCTCGCAAGCTCAGCTAAGGAAAGCTTTAAACCCTTTAATTGAATTAATTTTGAACATTTTCTCTTCAATAATACAAGAAAGAAATATATTTTGGTTGACTTTTAATTTTTTGGTCAGGGTTGACCTTTCTGTGGAAATGCCCATATTCATTTATTCCAATGTTTGTGATAATAAATATATAGAGTTAAAAAAAAATAGCATGCGATAAAAAATATTGACATGTATTACATGTTGTGGAATGATTTTCGAATTTATAAAAAAAAACTTCCCTGCGGATATGGAAAACGGGTAGTGTAACATATGGCCACAACATCAGGATATACTATACACTGATGGATCGACAATGAGCTGTGATGTAGGTTCTGACATGCTTTTAGATGAGCTCGATTTATGACTTACATTACTATATAGTCTTCACGTCGACGCAATTTTTTTCTCAGACTGAAATCGTGGATATTTCAAAAAAATTCTCATACGCCTGTTCTTAGTCTTACACTTACCCTCGTATTAAAACAATTATTGTCTTATACGTTTTATTTACTTTTGCCTAACGTTTATTTGCTTTTCCATTGCTTATCTTTGTGGGTTCTAACCTCCTAGATTCGGTCGTAAGACAAGAGGTTGTAGAAGAAATCCAAAAACATTGTATATTCTAAATTATTTAGTTTTTATCTTAATCTACGTATTATTTTTGATATGTTTGACGTATGTACCTACCTACCCTATGCCCATGCGGTCTCCACTCCAACAAGTTGGTATGCACTTCATGTCGCCTATGAAATTATCGGCTAGTGTAGATCGCTCATGTTCATGTTTCTTCGTCCATCAACTGTCATCGTTGCCCGAATATTTGTCGGAGCCACCATGTTTGCTACCAAATATTATTCATAGTTTTATCTTCAAAAATCGATATCTGTTGCTCAACTGTATTATTAAACTCTGCTTTTCTTTAATGTTTCTGGAAAACGGAAAATTGTGGTCAACCAGAACATGAACATTAACATGTATTTGCCACATACAAGAACATGAACAAATTAATACTGTTTCTCTGTCGAAATGCTCGTGAAGTCGTGATGTAATGGATGGTAGCAGTTAGGACATGGCACAGTAATAATGAAATAAACTTTCAAGTGTTGCAAGGCCTTTTAACTATAATAGGAATTGGTAAATAAAGAGTGATCCATTTCGAGGTTCCCTACTTTTTTAAAGAAAAAAAAAAGAAAATTCAAATTTAATGGAGAATGTTTATTATCATTTGAAAGAACAATCTTTGGTATTTATTTTTTGAAGATTATGTCTATCAAATGTTGGCTGT
The DNA here is from genome assembly GCA_949628195.1 of Phasia obesa. NCBI lineage: Eukaryota > Metazoa > Arthropoda > Insecta > Diptera > Tachinidae > Phasia > Phasia obesa. The sequence goes on from OX451217.1 coordinate 136,285,624, forward strand.
TGCTATGTCGGAGATGGTCCATCAGTTGAGTCCAATTTTCGATGACTCGTTCGAGCATTTCGATTGGTAACTGGCGAATGACACGCGTGATGTTTGCCCCCAAGGCCTGAATTGAAGCGGGTTTGTCCGCATAAACTTTAGACTTTACATATCCTCACAGAAAAAAGTCTTAACGCTGTGATATCACAGGATCTTGGTGGCCAATTGACGGGCCCAAAACGTGACATTATGGTCTCACCGAAATGTTTTATCAATAAATCCATTGATTGATGCGATATGTGGGAAGTGGCGTCATGTTGCTGAAACCAAATGTCGTCTTCAATTTCAAGCATCAAATAGTCAGTTTTCATGGCACGATAACGGTCGCCATTGACGGTTACGTTCGCACTGTCATTATTTTTAAAGAAATATGGACCGATGCCCACAAACCACACCAAACCGTTGTTTTTCTGGATGAAGTGGCAGCTCTTGTATCTCTTCAGGTTGCTCTTCGTCCCAAATGCGGCAATTTTGTTTGTTTACATACCCGTTGAGCCACAAATGGGTCTCATCGCTAAACAAAATTTGCCTCGAAAACGTCGGATCTTCTTGGAACTTTTCAAGAGCCGATAGAGTGAAGCGATTCAGGCGTAAGAAAGTCTTTCCATTATGAAATGCCAAACAATACTAAACAAAAATAACATGACAGAATGACACGACTCACACGTGATCTGTCAAAAAAAAAAGGCTATTGACAAAAGTATCTCTACTGGAATCACCCTTTATATCCATATTTATACCAGTATCAATATATCGTGAAAAAATATCGAAATTTCTATGTTTGGGTATTTTTGTCAGGAATGCGGGCAATTTGTTATTTTCAGTTTTACTCTTCTACGCAATTGAAATTTGGGGTTTACTTATCATACTGTGTTTAGTAGTCGATGATGTCTTATTTTCATTTATGTATTTTATTATCACTACTTAAAAACAAAGGCAAGCAGGAACGAGCTCGATAAACTGTAAAAGTAGTTAAAAACAAGCTGTGTCATCAATGCTGTTGTTGTCACTGTTGTTGTCTACACTGTCTCATAAACACTATTTAGTTTTTATTTTTGTTGCTTTCTTAAAGCCGCTACAAGCCGTTATAAAATTTACAGACAAATTTGTTGTTTAACAAAAAGGTTTTTTTTTTTTTTTGAATTCCGTACCCAAAGGGCCTTTTCTCTCTGGAACCATAATAGGATCACTCTTGAAATTTTCACAGGTGATGTATAACTGTTGCCGCTTTAGCAACAAATACTAGAACTTATAGGGTGTCCCAATAGAGACGTGTTATTCACATATACATATGTATGTGTTTATTTCTTGAAATGTAGGAGGAATAGACTAAAGATTTACAAACAGTAGTTAAAAGTTACTTCGCTATATAAACAAGTCTAAAAATATATCTAAAACTTAAAGGGTGCTCCGATAGTGGCGTGATTTATATGTATAAGGCCTAAGTTTTGAATCATAATAGGTAGACTCTTGAAATTTTCACAGAAGGTAATTGCATACCTGTGGCCGCTATAGCAACAAATACTAAAACCTATAGGGTGTTCCAAAAGTGACGTGTTATTTACGATTATGTCTTTATTGCATGAGCTGTAGGAGGCAACCACTTAAAATTTGCAGACAGTAATTAAAACTATGTTCGCTTTTTAAATAAGTATACAAACTTGAACCTAAATATTAAAGGGTGTTCCGATAGTGACGTGATTTGCATGTATATGGGCTAAGTTTTGAACGATAATAGGTAAAATCTTGAAATTCTACAGAAGGTGTATTACTATGGCCACGATAACAAATAGTAAAAATTAACGGGTGTACCGACAGTGACGTGATTTGCATGTATAACGCCTTATTTTTCGAACCGTAAAAGGTAGACTCTTATAATTTGCACAGAAGATGCGATGTGTTGACACGGCCGACACATGACGATTATTAAAAATTAAAGGGTGTTCCGACAGTGACATGTTTTTCACGTATAGTGACTTATTTTTTTAATCGTAAAAGATAGACTCTTGATATATTAATAAAAAAATAACAAAATTAAAGGGTTTTAATTTTAAAATTAAAGGTTGCCCCCATAAGACATGAACAAATTAAAAACTTGAATTTTTAGAGTTGTACTAAACATTGCACGGAACCCTACATGTGTGAGTCCAACTGGCACTTGACTGATTTATTTTTCCTCGTCTGTTGTCTTTAGTTTATATAATATCGTTGTGCCCGCGATTAGGTTAGTGCCCGGACAATATTTTGTTCGAATTTGCCTTTTATTCTCCCGATTCCCGATTCTCCAAATATTCGATGAAGCTGAGGCATAATTGAGGTTCTATGCCGTTAATGTGCCGAATTATTTCATCCTTTAGCTCTTGAATTGCTACTGGCTTATCGACGGACACCTTTTCTTTGAAATAACCCCAAAGAAAGAAGTCCAACGGTGTCAAATCACATGATCTTGCAGTTTTCAAATCAAATCACATGATTTGCAGTTTTACTTTTCTTCGAAATTGAAATCATGGAAATGGCTCTTTTAGTTTGAGCCATTTGCTTTTTCTTTAATTTGGTTTTAAAATGGATCCACATCCTTTGTCATTCTTTTGCTGAACTTGTGGGTGGCCCACAACTATTGAGCTTTTGCGAAATTTCTTTCCAAGCTACTACAGTGCATTCTTTTGTGTCACCAAATGTGCGTTATTTTCCATTTTCTTGTATTTTCTTGTATTAATAGCTCTAATTGTGGTGTTGATTTTTACCATTTTATAATCTACAGGCAATAAATATTTTGAAGTTATCATTAAAAAATAAATTTGAAAAAAAAAAAAAAAACATTTTAACTTTTCTGTTTAACAGCCTTTTTCAAATGAAAAATCTTCAAAGCAACTAGAAAAACACGGTTGGCAATATCATTACTGATGTTGCCGGTTGCCATCCGTATTATAGTTTTGGCAACTGGCAACGCAACTGAAGTTCAGTTATCGACTTATAAGGTATGTCCTTACACAATTTTTTATTACCATTTTATTCAGTAGTTTTTAAGTGATACAAATACACAAACACACCAGCAACAAAATTAACAAAAAAATATATATTTCATGTAGAGAAAAGGCCCTCTTACAGTTGCATTACCTGTATGTACACAGAAAAATGTTTTTGCACCTAACAAAGGTTTTATATATAATTTTAATTAATATTTAACTTGATTCAATTACATACTTCATTAAGAAAGAACATAATAAAAATCGAATTAAATAAATAATTGAATTAATAAAACATTAAATGAAATTTGTATCTGAAACCTTTAATTGGAGCAAAAACTATTTTCTGTATATGGATTAAGGACAAATATCAATATTTTGATTAATCTATATTAAAATTATACGATAATTAAAAATATACACTTATTCCGATAACAATATTTATGTCCTTAAAAGAAATCGGGTAGATGTTTTATAATTATTTCGTTAAAACTTGTGCGCGATTTACTCACGGGTGATCAATTTTTATTTAATTAAATTTGAAAACTTAAAAAAATTACAAATTAATTTCTTGTATTAACAATTTGGAAAATCGAAAATTGTCTTGTTCTTAAAGTATATCGAAATGTACAACAATGCGGTAATTGACTTCACTGGTATCTTGCGTTCCAGTGGCTATTTTCTGCAACAAAACAAAAAAAAAAAATAGATTTTTCAAGCAACTTGAACCTTGGTTTGTAAACTCAAACTCAAATACCTGATATCTATTGGATAACATCCAGAGGTTTTCATTGCCATCCGAATTTCCTACTACTTTCATGCTACTAACAAATTCCAAATGAGGAGAATGTATTGGTAGGCTTTCGATATTACTTCCGTCATAGGCTGTATTGACATTCCATTTTATCAATTCAATGGGATCTAAGGTGACGCAATACAAATTGTTTTTGCTATCCATAGCGGAGGCTGCACAAGCACTGTTGCGTTTACCCAAAGGATAAAAAGCTTCCTGCATATTTCTCTTATTTTTTTTAAACAAAGTGCTATTGTTTAGCACATTTAGAGAGACAGCGTATTCGTATTTACTGGCCAATGGATGGAAATATAAATATTTTTTATCTGTTGCCATACCATAAATGCCATCCATTGAAACGAAACGTTCACCGGCTACAGAAAGCAATCCTTGGCGTGGTTCGGGATTCATAAATCTATTCTCAATGCGCCAAGCTTTATTATTCAAATAATCATACACTACTAAACCTCCATAGTTGCTATCAGCTACATAAACCATAGTATGTTGGCAATTGCCATGTGGAGGTGGATCGCTAACATCCACTATTAAGTTAGTGAACAATGAGGCTTTCTGTTGAAATGGAACTGACGTTTTACTTGATCAGTAGTTAAATCGATCAACATTAACTTGGGAGGGCAATAATTATTTGAGCCCTCCATACCAGTATCAATTACCCACATTTCATTGCATTCATTGATCTTCAAAAAAAAAAAAAAAATCAAGTGATAAATTACATTAAATACAAATAAAACTTATTTTAAACAATAATGAATATAATTTGTTATTGACTGTAAAACAGAAAGATTATGTGGATTACATACCGCTAATCGTGTAGCTGAGGTAATAGCACGACAATTTTGTCCTTTGTAATTGTTTTGGAGATAATTAGTAGGATATGGTTTTAACTCAGCTGTTAAAGGATCCTCCTTATGGAATGTGGCCAAAGTATACGGTATGCCAGGTTTAAATCTTGGCACAGTTATAAATATTCTCGGACCCTTTTGTTCTAGGGGATAATAATAGGGGAAGCGTTTTGAAAAAGATTAAAACGTTGTTCAAACATCGACTTACTGTCTAAATACGGTTGAACATCGAAAGGCATAGCATTTTCTGGCCTCAAATATCCATTTTGCTCAGCATATGTTCTAGCCCCATAATAAGGAAAAGTAAAATTTAGATACTTCCACTCATATGTAAGTGGCATTCCATTTGTCCATACAATCAAAGTGTTTAAAATGATACAGAAAAGATTCATGATCTGTAAAATAAATATTAAATGATTAATTCGAAAAATATTAAATTATTGATTCTCCAACTTTTAAAACCTTTTTGGAAAATTAGATTTTCGAGATTAACAGGAAAAAGGTCAAATATAGCAACTGTACAAACTGCACAATTGTGCAACCGAATATTACGCGGAAATTCGATAACTTCTTGACTATTTGTATATCCAGCTGATTAACTTTCAAAGCGTCACTTCTGCCCTTAAAGTTTAAGCAAGCGGAGTCTATTAGTTTGTCTTTGACAGGCATGGAAAGCACACTACCTCCCTCGTTAGTTTTAACGAAGATGGAGTTACGAAAAAGAAAAACAATTTCCGAAACCAAAAAAGCCTTAATAAATACTACACAGAAAACTTTGGGCCCGATTACCGTTTACAACACAGAAAAGTTGTGTTGTCTCGGCTACAACACAACTTAATTTTGTTTTTCGATTATGATTTCCAATACCTAAATGTTGTGTGTGTCACAGAGTTGCGGTATTTGTTAGTACTTGTTTTCCATTAAAAAACATCTCTGTGTAGTACAAACTGTTGAGGTGAAAATAAAAAATTTTATTTCGTTTGAAAATTTAATAATTATATTAATAATTATAACATTTATAATTAATAATTATAATAATCTTGGTCACGGACGTTAATACTAAATAGTTGTTTATTATGACGAGGCCAGCAAAACTACACTTTGTGCGTATCCAGAAAATAATTCGTGACAATTCCAACCCGTTGGAACTACCAAACACAGTAAAGTTTTTTTTGAAATGAAGTCCTAATTACATATGTATATGTATATACTAAACGTAAGCATAAAACGTCTTGTTAGACTAACTTCATAATGTTCAATAATGAATTGGTCTCTTTTTTCTTGCACTTGATTTCATGTGTATACAAATATTGTTGTGCTCTTAAATAAAAACATGCAATAGCATTTGCTCTTCTTCCAACCAATGCAATATTTGTTGTTGTTTGAAATAAAATTTCAGTAGTGAATATTTTGATATGAAATACTGTTATAGCAGACAACATGTATGTAAATGTATGATGTTAAAAGCAAGGGTTTGTACTTCGTATTTTAGTTATTTTATATTAATTTGAGCGTTGAGTGGTTGAAAATAGAAAACTGTAGTAGATTGAATTTTTTTTAACTTTTATTGATGAATAAAAAAATCTAATTTAATTTTTTCTCTCAAAAATCAGAGATTTTACTCTTTTAAGTAAAATGAACTAGTGAACAATATGAAATGCTCAGTATATTTATTGCACACTTGATAAAACTGTCCTGTCAAATCAGGTGCACTGATATTTGCACTGTTTGCACTGTTTGCTCTCTTGTTCTCTGTATTTACTGTTTAGTAATATTCCACTACACATACAATTAATATTTGCGTTGCAAAAACATGCAATACTGTACACTTTTTAAAATCTTGCGCTCACGTTTAGTATATACATAATATATATCGTCACCTAAAATGCAAAAGGCCGTAACTACACTTTTTAGTTTTTTACAGGAGAAGGAATAAACGTTATAAATTAAAGACTACTTAAAACTATATCCACATTATAGATTCAAACTTAGAAAACAAAAATAACACACATTGAAAGATAATCAAAGCCAACTTTGTTTTGATTTTTTTTTTTTGGAAAAGTGCAGTTACGGATTTTTGGTTTAGTTGACGTTGCAGTTACGGCCTTTTGTTTTTCACCAATAAAGTCGTTATTTTTGGACGTATACATGTAAAATTTGCTGTGTAGATGTGTTTCTTTTACAGTTTAGATGGCAAAAAAAAAAAAAAATATCAGCTGAGATTCGAATTTGTATCCAGGGGCTTTTTTCTGTTCAAATTTTATAAAAATGTCCCCCTGAAAAAATTTTTCTTTTTTAAATTTATTTTTTAACAGCCAAAATAGTTTCGATAGCTCCTTCGGGTGCACACTTTTACAGTTTAGATGGCAAAAAAAAAAAAATATCAGCTGAGATTCGAATTTGTATCCAGGGGCTTTTTTCTGTTCAAATTTTATAAAAATGTCCCCGTGAAAAAATTTTTCTTTTTTAAATTTATTTTTTAACAGCCAAAATAGTTTCGATAGCTCCTTCGGGTGCACACTTTTACAGTTTAGATGGCAAAAAAAAAAAAAACATCAGCTGAGATTCGAATTTGTATCCAGAGGCTTTTTTCTGTTTAAATTTTTATAAAAATGTCCCCGTGGAAAAAGATTCATTGATCTTAGCAACCGATGCCTTCCGAAATATTACTTTTCGGTAGGGCTAAAATTCCCTCAGCTTAGTGTATCGAGCTTAAGGTAGACTGTGGTGAAAAATAAAAATGTTTTAAAAAATCCCTTGAAAATGTCCCAACAATTAGACATGATTGAATTAAAGAATTAAAGTAAATGGTTTAAATTCCTTAAAAAATATTAACTACACTGAGAAAAAAAGATAAATAGTACTTACTTAATTTTTTATTATTGTGCTTAAAATAACGAAGATTGCCTGAGTGTGTGCTTAAGGGGTCCTGTCTGTTAAGAATTTTGCAACAAACTGCGAATTTTGTTATGTCGCCAGTAGTTTATATATTCTTTTTTTTTCTAATTTAAATAAAAACAATTTTTTGTAAATATTTGTTTTTTATTTTATTATTTTGTTTTGAATAATACGAGGGGTAATAAATCAGGAATGTAAAATAATAAAAAACATTGGTTTTTTTAAAAGTAAAAACTGTCTTAAAAGGCTTTAGAAGTTTTGAATGTTGATCGATTGTATATGGGCATTTCCATGCTATATAACAATCGGAATTCGTTTATTGTGGAGCAAGCATATTCATACAGCTAGTGCGCTAGTGCTAGTTCATCTAGTTCATCAGTGGCTGTTCCCAAATTTTATAAAAAAAAATTCCCATTCGTAAACATAAAATTTAATAGGCTAAGCAAAATCTGAACTTTACAAAAAAATCGGCTCATCTCAAGCCTATGCGAATCAGATTTAAATTTTTGTAATACGGCCTTGAGTAATTTTTTTCTTTCAATCGATGCTTGCATCTGCAGAAACCATAATGAAATGTAAATTTAAAATAAACATACCACCGGGGGCAAGTAAATTGCCCACAATGTGGCGTTTTTTGAAAATTGTTATAAAATTAACTATTCATTTAATAACCGAGTTTTTTTTTATTATAATTAGTTGATTTTATTATAATTATGGCGTTTTCTTTTCTAAAAAAAAAAAAATTTTAACTTCTTAATAGGTAATCCTTTTTATGGATCACCCAGCCCTTGCAAAGTGTGACCTTTTTTATGATTTCAAAAGAACACAAAAACAAACTGATTTTACATTTAACATTTATGTCTATGAGACGTATAAAATAATATAATTATTCACATAAAAATATAAATTCAAAATAAATTTCATGCTTTCATTGAAAAAAAAAAAAAATATTATAAAAAAGGGCAATAACTCACCATGAATAAAAGTTGAGTGTAAAAAATGTAGCATATTTACCTGGTTTTGGTGCGACATATTTAGAAAAGAACATAATGTTTTTTCACAATCTAAAATTGTTTGTAGAAAAGAACACGAAAATTTAATAAGTGTAAAATATATGCAACATTTTTATCAGAAAAGAAAACGCCATTAGTTTATTTTATTACCCTCTGTTAAAATGCAAAATTTCGTGCACTTGATATCTATTGTCAGCCTAGAAAATTTTATCGCTAATTGATATTTGGTTGCTCTTTTGTATTTATTTTACGATTCCCTCAGAAATAAAACAGAACTGACCGAAACGAGAACTTAAACTTTGCAGCCCAGTATCTCGCAAGCTCAGCTAAGGAAAGCTTTAAACCCTTTAATTGAATTAATTTTGAACATTTTCTCTTCAATAATACAAGAAAGAAATATATTTTGGTTGACTTTTAATTTTTTGGTCAGGGTTGACCTTTCTGTGGAAATGCCCATATTCATTTATTCCAATGTTTGTGATAATAAATATATAGAGTTAAAAAAAAATAGCATGCGATAAAAAATATTGACATGTATTACATGTTGTGGAATGATTTTCGAATTTATAAAAAAAAACTTCCCTGCGGATATGGAAAACGGGTAGTGTAACATATGGCCACAACATCAGGATATACTATACACTGATGGATCGACAATGAGCTGTGATGTAGGTTCTGACATGCTTTTAGATGAGCTCGATTTATGACTTACATTACTATATAGTCTTCACGTCGACGCAATTTTTTTCTCAGACTGAAATCGTGGATATTTCAAAAAAATTCCCATACGCCTGTTCTTAGTCTTACACTTATCCTCGTATTAAAACAATTATTGTCTTATACGTTTTATTTACTTTCTGTCTAACGTTTATTTGCTTTTCAATTGTTTATATTTGTGCGTTCTAACCTTCTAGATTCGGTCGTAAGACAAGAGGTTGTAGAAGAAATCCAAAAACATTGTATATTCTAAATTATTTGGTTTTTATCTTAATCTACGTATTATTTTTGATATGTTTGACATATGTACCTACCAGTATTTGCTCGTATTCCTTATACTCTAGTCAAAGACACAACTTTTGAAAACAGAAAAAAATCGAAAATCATACGACAATCTTAAAATATTCCATCCCTACTGCTTTATTATATGAAAAATACATAAATTACAGTTATTGACGTCTAACATGCGGTCTCCACTCCACACAACTTGGTATGCACTTCATGTCGCATACGAAATTATCGGCTAGTGTAGATCGCTCATGTTCATGTTTCTTCGTCCATGTACTGTCATCGTTGCCCGAATATTTGTCGGAGCCACCATGTTGCTACCAAATATTATTCATAGTTTTATCTTCAAAAAACGATATCTGTTGCTCAACTGTATTATTAAACTCTGCTTTTCTTTAATGTTGCTGGAAAACGGAAAATTGTGGTCAACCAGAACATGAACATTAACATGTATTTGCCACATACAAGAATATGAACAAATTAATACTGTTTCTCTGTCGAAATGCTCGTGAAGTCGTGATGTAATGGATGGTAGCAGTTAGGACATGGCACAGTAATAATGAAATAAATTTTCAAGTGTTGCAATAATAGGAATTGGTAAATAAAGCGTGAGCCATTTCGATGTTCCCTACTTTTTTAAAGAAAAAAAAAAAAAACTTAAAATTCAAATTTAAGGGAGAATGTTTATAATTATTTGAAAGAACAATCTTTGGTATTTATTTTTTTGAAGATTATGTCTATCAAATGTTGGCTGTTGCTATGTCGGAGATGGTCCATCAGTTGAGTCCAATTTTCGATGACTCGTTCGAGCATTTCGATTGGTAACTGGCGAATGACACGCGTGATGTTTGCCCCCAAGGCCTGAATTGAAGCGGGTTTGTCCGCATAAACTTTAGACTTTACATATCCTCACAGAAAAAAGTCTTAACGCTGTGATATCACAGGATCTTGGTGGCCAATTGACGGGCCCAAAACGTGACATTATGGTCTCACCGAAATGTTTTATCAATAAATCCATTGATTGATGCGATATGTGGGAAGTGGCGTCATGTTGCTGAAACCAAATGTCGTCTTCAATTTCAAGCATCAAATAGTCAGTTTTCATGGCACGATAACGGTCGCCATTGACGGTTACGTTCGCACTGTCATTATTTTTAAAGAAATATGGACCGATGCCCACAAACCACACCAAACCGTTGTTTTTCTGGATGAAGTGGCAGCTCTTGTATCTCTTCAGGTTGCTCTTCGTCCCAAATGCGGCAATTTTGTTTGTTTACATACCCGTTGAGCCACAAATGGGTCTCATCGCTAAACAAAATTTGCCTCGAAAACGTCGGATCTTCTTGGAACTTTTCAAGAGCCGATAGAGTGAAGCGATTCAGGCGTAAGAAAGTCTTTCCATTATGAAATGCCAAACAATACTAAACAAAAATAACATGACAGAATGACACGACTCACACGTGATCTGTCAAAAAAAAAAAAGGCTATTGACAAAAGTATCTCTACTGGAATCACCCTTTATATCCATATTTATACCAGTATCAATATATCGTGAAAAAATATCGAAATTTCTATGTTTGGGTATTTTTGTCAGGAATGCGGGCAATTTGTTATTTTCAGTTTTACTCTTCTACGCAATTGAAATTTGGGGTTTCTTTATCATACTGTATTTAGTAGTCGATGATGTCTTATTTTCATTTATGTATTTTATTATCACTACTTAAAAACAAAGGCAAGCAGGAACGAGCTCGATAAACTGTAAAAGTAGTTAAAAACCAGCTGTGTCATTAATGCTGTTGTTTACACTGTCTCATAAACACTATTTAGTTTTTATTTTTGTTGTTTTATTAAAGCCGTTACAAGCCGTTATAAAATTTACAGACAAGTTTGTTGTTTAACAAAAAGGTTTTTTTTGTTTTTTTTTAATTCCGTATCCAAAGAGTAAAAACGAAACCCTATTGTTTTCGCTACAATGTCTGTCCGTCTGTCAGCGCCTTTTATCTCTGGAACCATAATAGGATCACTCTTGAAATTTTCACAGGTGATGTATAGCTGTTGCAACAAATACTAAAACTTATAGGGTGTCCCAATAGAGACGTGTTATTCACATATATGTGTTTATTTCTTGAAATGTAGGAGGAATAGACTAAAGATTTACAAACAGTAGTTAAAAGTTACTTCGCTATATAAACAAGTCTAAAAAATATATCTAAAACTTAAAGGGTGCTCCGATAGTGGCGTGATTTATACGTATAAGACCTAAGTTTTGAATCATAATAGGTAGACTCTTGAAATTTTCACAGAAGGTAATTGCATACCTGTGGCCGCTATAGCAACAAATACTAAAACCTATAGGGTGTTCCAAAAGTGACGTGTTATTTACGATTATGTCTTTATTGCATGAGCTGTAGGAGGCAACCACTTAAAATTTGCAGACAGTAATTAAAACTATGTTCGCTTTTTAAATAAGTATACAAACTTGAACCTAAGTATTAAAGGGTGTTCCGATAGTGACGTGATTTGCATGTATATGGCCTAAGTTTTGAACGATAATAGGTAAAATATTGAAATTCTACAGAAGGTGTATTACTATGGCCACTATAACAAATTGTGGAACAAGATTAACGTGAGTACCTGCCTAGTCGGCCTAACCTCACGGTGGTCTTACCACCGAATGAAACTTAGGCGCAGACTAGCGCCCCCATTGTGTAGTATAACAACACTTTACGATTGCCACCAATCACTTTTTGTGTGTGATACAGTCACAATGAGTAGCAATTTATATAATATGGCAAGCCTTTCCAAGGCAAGCCTAGATCCACATTATAACCTCTTGCTTAGGGGTTTGGAGACTATCCAAACTCCGTCTGTTGAGAGTGCAACAGCACACTTGATCGACCGTGCACCATACCTACTTAAATCGATCTTAAACCACAACCACCACACCAATAACCGGTCACAGAGAGGATAGGCTCTCTGTGGGGCCACCGATTCCCGTGGTACCAGTCCTTTGACGTGATTTGCATGTATAACGCCTTATTTTTCGAACCGTAAAAGATGTGTGACACGGCCGCTATGACGATTACTAAAAATTAAAGGGTGTTCCGACAGTGACATGTTTTTCACGTATAGTGACTTATTTTTTTAATCGTAAATGATAGACTCTTGATATATTAATAAAAATATAACAAAATTAAAGGGTTTTAATTTTAAAATTAAAGGTTGCCCCATAAGACATGTAAAAATTAACAACTTGAATTTTTAAAGTTGTACTAAACATTGCACGGAACCCTACATGTGTGAGTCTAACTCGCACTTGACTGATTTATTTTTCCTCGTCTGTTGTCTTTAGTTTATATAATATCGTTGTGCCCGCGATTAGGTTAGTGCCCGGACAATATTTTGTTCGAATTTGCCTTTTATTCTCCCGATTCCCGATTCTCCAAATATTCGATGAAGCTGAGGCATAATTGAGGTTCTATGCCGTTAATGTGCCGAATTATTTCATCCTTTAGCTCTTGAATTGCTACTGGCTTATCGACGGACACCTTTTCTTTGAAATAACCCCAAAGAAAGAAGTCCAACGGTGTCAAATCACATGATCTTGCAGTTTTCAAATCAAATCACATGATTTGCAGTTTTACTTTTCTTCGAAATTGAAATCATGGAAATGGCTCTTTTAGTTTGAGCCATTTGCTTTTTCTTTAATTTGGTTTTAAAATGGATCCACATCCTTTGTCATTCTTTTGCTGAACGTGTGGGTGGCCCACAACTATTGAGCTTTTGCGAAATTTCTTTCCAAGCTACTACAGTGCATTCTTTTGTGTCACCAAATGTGCGTTATTTTCCATTTTCTGGTATTTTCTTGTATTAATAGCTCTAATTGTGGTGTTGATTTTTACCATTTTATAATCTACAGGCAATAAATATTTTGAAGTTATCATTAAAAAATAAATTTGAAAAAAAAAAAAAAAACATTTTAACTTTTCTGTTTAACAGCCTTTTTCAAATGAAAAATCTTCAAAGCAACTAGAAAAACACGGTTGGCAATATCATTACTGATGTTGCCGGTTGCCATCCGTATTATAGTTTTGGCAACTGGCAACGCAACTGAAGTTCAGTTATCGCCTTATAAGTTACGTCCTTACACAATTTTTTATTACCATTTTATTCAGTAGTTTTTAAGTGATACAAATACACAAACACACCAGCAACAAAATTAACAAAAAAATATATATTTCATGTAGAGAAAAGGCCCTCTTACAGTTGCATTACCTGTATGTACACAGAAAAATGTTTTTGCACCTAACAAAGGTTTTATATATAATTTTAATTAATATTTAACTTGATTCAATTACATACTTCATTAAGAAAGAACATAATAAAAATCGAATTAAATAAATAATTGAATTAATAAAACATTAAATGAGATTTGTATCTGAAATCTGTATATAGATTAAGGAAAAATATCAATATTTTGATTAATCGATATTTTAATTATACGATAATACACTTATTCCGATAACAATATTTATTTTCTTAAAAGAAATCGGGTAGATGTTTTATTATTATTTCGTTAAAACTTGTGCGCGATTTACTCACGGGTGATCAATTTTTATTTAATTAAATTTGACAACAGAAAAAAATTACAAATCAATTTCTTGTATTAATAATTTGGAAAATCGAAAATTGTCTTGTTCTTAAAGTATATCGAAATGTACAACAATGCGGCAATTGACTTCACTGGTATTTTGCGTTCCAGTGGCTATTTTCTGTAACAAAACAAAAAATACATTTTTTAAGCTACTTGAACCTTGGTTTGTAAACTCAATATTATTTATATTTACCTGATATCTATTGGATAACATCCAGAGGTTTTCATTGCCATCCGAATTATTTCCTACTACTTTCATGCTACTAACAAATTCCAAATGAGGCGAATATATTGGAAGCTTTTCGATATTCCTTCCGTCATAGGCTGTATTGACATTCCATTTTATCAATTCAATGGGATCTAAGGTGACGCAATACAAATTGTTTTTGCTATCCATAGCGGAGGCTGCACAAGCACTGTTGCGTTTACCCAAAGAATAAAAAGCTTTCTGCATATTTCTCTTATTTTTTTTAAACAAAGTGCTATTGTTTAGCACATTTAGAGAGACAGCGTATTCGTATTTACTGGCCAATGGATGGAAATATAAATATTTTTTATCTGTTGCCATACCATAAATGCCATCCATTGAAACGAAACGTTCACCGGCTACAGAGAGCAATCCTTGGCGTGGTTCGGGATTCATAAATCTATTCTCAATGCGCCAAGCTTTATTATTCAAATAATCATACACTACTAAACCTCCATAGTTGCTATCAGCTACATAAACCATAGTACGTTGGCAATTGCCATGTGGAGGTGGATCGCTAACATCCACTATTAAGTTAGTGAACAATGAGGCTCTGCTTGCGTACAGTCTTCTGGTGAAATAGAACTGACGTTTAACTTGATCAGTATTTAAATCGATCAACATTAACTTGGGAGGGCAATAATCATTTGAGCCCTCCATACCAGTATCAATTACCCACATTTCATTACATTCATTGATCTTAAAAAAAAATCAAGTGTTAAATTACATTAAATACAAATAAAAATTATTTTAAACAAAAATAAATATAATTTGTTATTGACTGTAAAACAGAAAGATTATGTGGATTACATACCGCTAATCGTGTAGCTGAGGTAATAGCACGACAATTTTGTCCTTTGTAATTGTTTTGGAGATAATTAGTAGGATATGGTTTTAACTCAGCTGTTAAAGGATCCTCCTTATGGAATGTGGCCAAAGTATACGGTATGCCAGGTTTAAATCTTGGCACAGTTATAAATATTCTCGCACCCTTTTGTTCTAGGGGATAATAATAGGGTGAGGGGTTTTGAAAAAGATTAAAAAGTTGTTCAAAAATCGACTTACTGTCAAAATACGGTTGAACATCGAAAGGCACAGCATTTTCTGGCCTCAAATATCCATTTTGCTCAGCATATGTTCTAGCCTCATAATAAGGAAAAGTAAAATTTAGAAACTTCCACTGATATGTAAATGGCATTCCATTTGTCCATACAATCAAAGTGTTTAAAATGATACAGAAAAGATTCATGATCTGTAAAATAAATATTAAATGATTAATTCGAAAAATATTAAATTATTGATTCTCCAACTTTTAAAACCTTTTTGGAAAATTAGATTTTCAGATTAACAGGAAAAAGGTCAAATATAGCAACTGTACAAACTGCACAATTGTGCAACCGAATATTACGCGGAAATTCGATAACTTCTTGACTATTTGTATATCCAGCTGATTAACTTTCAAAGCGTCACTTCTGCCCTTAAAGTTTAAGCAAGCGGAGTCTATTAGTTTGTCTTTGACAGGCATGGAAAGCACACTACCTCCCTCGTTAGTTTTAACGAAGATGGAGTTACGAAAAAAAAAAACAATTTCCGAAACCAAAAAAGCAATAATAAATACTACACAGAAAACTTTGGGCCCGATTACGAAATGCTCAGCATATTTATTGCACACTTGATAAAACTGTCCGGTCAAATCAGGTGCACTGATTGTTGCACTGTTTGCACTGTTTGCTCTCTTGTTATCTGTATTTACTGTTTAGTAATATTCCACTACACATACAATTAATATTTGCGTTGCAAAAACATGCAATACTGTACACTTTTTAAAATCTTGCGCTCACGTTTAGTATATACATAATATATATCGTCACCTAAAATGCAAAAGGCCGTAACTACACTTTTTAGTTTTTTACAGGAGAAGGAATAAACGTTATAAATTAAAGACTACTTAAAACTATATATCCACATTATAGATTCAAACTTAGAAAACAAACATAACACACATTGAAAGATAATCAAAGCCAACTTTGTTTTGATTTTTTTTTTTTGGAAAAGTGCAGTTACGGATTTTTGGTTTAGTTGACGTTGCAGTTACGGCCTTTTGTTTTTCACCAATAAAGTCGTTATTTTTGGACGTATACATGTAAAATTTGCTGTGTAGATGTGTTTCGGTTAAGTTCGTCATAATCAATCAAAAAGTAAATTTTGAATTTTTGAGTAGTTACGGCCTTTTGCATTTTAGGTGACGATATGTACATACTATTTTTACATATGTATAAAATTTTTCGTATAAAAAAGGATAGCTTTTTGTTTTTGCTGCTAAACAATTTTTTAAAACCATCAACCCGATGTTCTGCCATTCCGCCGATTTTGAAACTCTGTAACGCATTAAGATTTTTTTCTGATAGAAGCGTTAAAAAAATTAGCGGCAATGATTTGAACATTGGGGTTTCGCAACTAGCTGTTTGCTGCATTTTGTTAGTTTAAAATTTCAGCTTTCCCCGGCCAATATCTGGATTTAATTGCATCACCTCTACGAGCTTTTCCATCTGCTTTTAATTTATTATTTTTCTAAGAAATATTTTAAGTTGTGGTTATAAACGTCTAGAAAAAATAATAAAAAATAAAAACTTACAAATTCTTCTACATTGTAATTTTTCAACTTGTAGCGACAATAAGACAACAGCTAATAAGCAGTTGTTAGATTTTGATGTGCGTAACAACACATAGAAACACATGTTGTAAACGATAATCGCTGTAAAGTTTTCATAGACAACTAAAATTGTAACACATGTGATAAGTGTTGTAAATCGTAATCGCAATTTCAAGTTTACAACACTACAATAATTAATGTTGTGAACGATAATCGATATTTCACCAATTAAAGATTTTAATTAGTTTTAGTTTAAAGTTCTATTAATTTTTTAATTCAAATTCAAATATATATTTGTTTAAAACAGATGAAAAATAATATTCCTAATTAAACAATTAATTAAATCAATTAATTTTTAATCTGAAACCTATTATCACCTTCAATCGGTCAAAATATTATTTTCTGTGCATGGGGACATTTCAATGTTTAAAAGGTGGTTTACTGAGTTCCATTGTGGTAGTACCAGCACAAATGACGCCAAACTTTTAGGACCCACATAAAATTACGTCACGCTGGATATAGTCGATGAAATCCACGGTATAATGTTAGACAGTAAGAAAATCAAAGTGCGTGACGTGAATGAGGCTGTAGGCATTTCAATCGAACATTTACATCACATTTTGCACGAACATTTGGATATGAAAAAGTTAACTCGACGTTAGAGGCCGCACTCAAGACAATACACGCACGGGTGTTAATGTATCATAATGTCACTTTATCAAAAATCTGTATACTGGGCTATCCCATCCATCTTACTATTTTAATTTAGCCTCCTTGTGACTATTTCCTGCCTCCAAATTTTAAGAAATGGCTGGATGACGAAAGATTTTGGTCAAACGATTTTTGAGGGCCTTGAGAAATTTATATCTTATTATTATTATAGAGAATAAATGAAAGACACTAGAAAGACGCTTTTTGCCGCAAAGATATCCTTTATGCATAAAGTCACGGAATTCATCAAAAGTGCACTCGTTTCATCACTACGCTTAACTGGCGTTGTGATGAATAAATGACATTTTCCAAATACCCAATGTAGATTTTCTTCGTAGCGGCTTTACTTGGTAGAGTTCAAAGCAATGTGTGTTGTTTCATTTATTATTGGCCTTTTCTCGTTTAAACCAGTGCAGTAAACTTTTGGCATAAAAAAGCACTTTTAAAACTTTTTTTGTATAACTCGTGACACTATTCAATTTGATATTCCATGATGCTAAAGCTCGTAGGGTGAACTCTTATAGTTTCGATGGAAAAACTCAATGAGCTGAGGCTTTGGCTTCCACCTCCTTTTTTCTGTTTTCAAATTTGTAGAAATGGGCGCGTTGAAATAGGTTTGGTTATCACTCAATAAAGTGTTTTGAGCCCAAATGAGACTGTATTTTAAAAGATTAAAAAAAATGTTTTCTTATGTTTTTTTTTTGAAGACTTAGCGACTCTTCGTTATATAAAACATCCTTTAAAAGTGAAACATTGAGTAATTAAAATAAATTATTTTAATTACTCTAATTCTAAAGACTATAAAATATACTGCTGCTAAAAGCTAAAGAATACTTACCTAATTATGAGCGCCCCGAATATGTTTTAGTGCTCCTGACTGTATAGGTTTTTGTTACTAAATGCGAATTGAAGATTGCCTTTAGTTTTTATATACTTTCTTATATGCGAGAAGTTTGCAATTCTCAAAAAAAGATTTGTTTATTTATTTTATTATTCTGTTTTCAAATAATTTGGATAATTAGAGGCAGAGTACGAGGGGAAGTTAATATTTCAGGCGATGATAAACAACCGCTTTGGAAAGTAAAATCAATTTCACAATTACTCTTAGACATGTAAATTGTGAAGAGCAGATACCCTCAGAAATGAAACAGAACTGACCGAAACGAGAACTTAAACTTTGCAGCCCACTATCTCTTAGCTCAGCTAAGGAAAGCTTTAAACCCTTTAATTGAATTAATTTTGAACATTTTCTCTTCAATAATACAAGAAAGAAATATCTTTTGATTGACTTTTAATTTTTCGGTCAGGGTTGACCTTTCTGTGGAAATGCCCATATTCCATTTTTCATTTATTCCAATGTTTGTGATAATAAATATATAGAGTTTAAAAAAAAAATAGCATGCGATAAAAAAGATTGACATGTATTACATGTTGTGAAATAATGATTTTCGAATTTATAAAAAAAAAATCTTCCCTGCGGATATGGAAAACGGGTAGTGTAACATATGGCTACAATATCAGGCTATACTATACACTGATGGATCGACAATGAGCTGCGATGTAGGTTCTGACATGCTTTTAGATAAGCTCGATTTATGACTTACATTACTATATAGTCTTCATGTCGCACAGTGGTCCAAATTCTTCCCTTAGCCAGAAGAAAGTAATTTTTTTTTATTATTTCGAAACTAAATATTTTGTTTGATAACACAGCCGCAAAATTGAAAAATTTCCCGGCTACCTAAGCGCTACCTAAACGGTGTTAAGAATCATTCCTAGGAAGTTCATATGTTCTAGAAAGTTGTTTATTGAGATCTTAGGTTCATTTTTGTAGTTGATTGTTTCCTTGAATTTTGAACGGTTTGCTACCTATGGACCTGAACAGGGGAAAAAAGGTAAAAAATTGAATTTTTTAAAGTTTTTTGCGATTTTGACCTTGAAGATGAAGTTTTTTTGATTTTATATGTTAACAATTTTTGTTCTTTATGACAAGAGCTACAACTTTGCCTCAGAGAGTATATCAAAATTCCAAACGGGGTGCAAAATGTGAGCTGGAGTAAATGATCATTTTTTTGCAAAAATGACATCGAGGCCCCACATCTTTGAGGGCCCATAAAAAAAACCTGGAGGACTTTGGGCAAAACTGGGAGACAGGGGTCTTTTTTTTGGTCTTTTATGACGTAGTGGTGTCCGTATATGGTTATTTTGCCATGACTTAAAAAATTACACAGTGTGTAATAAGTTGACAAGTGCCCACAGTGCATAACGGTACATTTTTTATTTATTTAACTTCTGTTTTAGGTTTGTTTTCTGGTTTTAAACACAAGTAATTGCCGCAATTAAAGTTGTCGTGAAAAAATAAGAACAAAGTTTTTAAAATATTTTTTTGCTGAAATTAAATTAACAAAGGTAGGAACAAATTTTACTCTTTTTATATTTCAAATAAAATGTTTTGTTTAGAAAAAAATGCAGTTTTATACGTGTGTGTCTTATATGTAAACATTTTGCTCAATGTCCAAATTCAATTAGAGTTTTAAATGGGAATTTATAAAACTTTAATTCTATTATTTGGGTTTTTGTAATCTGTGTAATTGTAGCTTGTCAATGTTTTCAAAATTAGCTGTCCGGTTTTTGCCTAAATGCGTTTAATTTTATTTATACAGTTTAAAATGTCCATTACTAAGAGGGAACTATTTGATGCTTGGTATAGGAAAACGAACAAAATAAGAAACTTAATTCTGCTGTCATGTCATATGTTTTTGCTAAGATCAGGCTTCAGAATAATGAAACGGATAGCTATTGCAAACAAGTAAAGCAATCTGCTCGAATGTTTGTATGGTGTCTGGCTAAGAAGTGGGCTCAAGCCAATCGAACAATCGAACCTAGTTTTCGAGGCTAAAAATAAATATTGGCTAGATGGGAATTTTGTAATTCCAATTAAGCCTTCTTCAGCATCTCAGGATGACAGATTACTGGACCCAGAGTCGTTCCTCGATTCAGAAAGTGAATCAGATTAAAGCAATATATATTGTCTTTTTCGATTTGTTGTTTTTGTTCGCCACAGGCCGTAGTTTTTTGAATAATTTTCAGTTGTCTTTGATTTGCCTTTAAATTTAACTTGCCTTTAACATTCTGAATATTTGGATTAAATATATATTCATATTTCATTAAATTGAAAGCATTATTTGTTTCTATGGCTCCTATTAATGTAAATTAAAATTTGTGATAAAAATTCGAAATTTTAGATAAATAAATAATGTTTTACATAAATACAAGTTATTATTTGTTTTTATTTATTTAGCAAGAAATCTGCCACGCCCATTTTACAGATAGCGCCCATTTTTTTGTGAGTGTTTTTATTGATAAAATCTATGAACGTGCAAAGTTTCATGTCAATACGGCTTTGAGCTTTGAGGTTGAGCATTCGGACAACTGTGCGTCGGCGCAATTTTTTTCTCATACTGAAATTGTGGATATTCCCAAAAATTTCCCATACGCCTGTTCTTAGTCTTACACTTACCCCCTCGTATTAAAACAATTATTGTCTTATACGTTTTATTTACTTTTGCCTAACGTTTATTTGCTTTTCAATTGCTTATCTTTGTGCGTTCTAACCTTCTAGATTCGGTCGTAAGACAAGAGGTTGTAGCAGAAATCAAAAAGCATTGTTTATTCTAAATTATATAATTTTTATCATAGTCTACGTACTATTTAGAGTTGTCAACTTCTATATTTTAACAATTTTTTTATATTTTTTTAAATATATTTATTAAATTTATTTATCCTATTTTTAATACTGTTTTTATATAGAGAGACAAATTTTTGTCAGCTATATACACTAGGTTAAGTAATTCATGAAATAAATAAAATTTTATTGAGACATTGGTAAAAAATAACAATATACTATATGTACAGTGAGTGTCACTTAAAATCGTACAGCAATATTTTTTAGAAATTATTTAAAAAAATTTGGTAACTTTTTGAAGTTTCCTTAAAGTTCTGTTTTTGCATTAATTTTGTAAGAGTTTTCTTAAAAATATGACAAAATTAGAGATTTCTCTTATAAATTATACAAAACAGGGTAACACTCTTAGCACCCAAGTTAGCAACGCATCACTTAAAATCGTACATTTATAGCTTCCAAGCCTTTTTTTAAGTTTAAAACATAGGTAACCAAAACTCTCAATAAATGAAATGTGTCTGGCTTGGATAAAATAATATTGCCCAGCAAACACAAAACTAAGCATTACAAAAACAATAAATAATTTTCTCATTAAAAATGCTTTTGGCTACATGCAATGCGTTTTATGTTACCAAAAATTAAAAACAAAGAAAACCTTTTCAATTAAAAGACATTTTGATCTTTTTCACAAAGAAATAAATTAAAAGAGGAAAAAAGGAAAATGTTTTTTCTTGAGCAAAAAAACCTCTATATGCAAAAAATTAAAGAATGGGTTCTGCAAGAAGAGCAAAATGAGGAAATTTTGCAAAATAAAAAAATTAAAAATAGAGATTTCAAGCCAAATAAGCTTGGAAATCGCTCAGTAAGGCAATTACATGTCCATAAAAAGTTTCCAATGTCAACATTGATTCAAAAATATTAAAATGTTCATCAATGCATCTTACACAGACAACCAGTTGACAAAGATCATTGATATCTGTACTTTCATCTAAACAAAACGAAAGAAATTTACAATTTATCAAGTTTTCTTTAATAAAAGACTCCACCGAATTTCCTATTTGGGCAATACCTAGCCACAGTTTGAGGTGACAAGGAAATTGACTTTATAAAATCTGTTCTATAATTTAACGTTTGAAAAGTTTTTTGTAAAATATTTTTTGTTAGCATTCCATCCATAAATGGTCTGCCTTGCTGAGCGATTTCCAAGCTTATTTGGCTTGATAAATCCATTTTTAATTTTTTATTTTGCAAAATTTCCTCGCTTTGCTCTTCTTGCAGAACCCATTCTTTAATTTTTTGCATATAGAGGTTTCTTGCACAGGAAAAAACATTTTCCGTTTTTCCTCGTTTAATTTATTTATTTCTTTGTGAAAAAGATCAAAATGCCTTTTAGTTGAAAAGGTTTTCTTTGTTTTAAATGTTTGGTAACATAAAATGCATTGCATGTTACCAACAGCATTTTTAATGACAAAACAAACATTTTTCTCTTCAATTATATAATTTTGTTTGCTGGTTTATTTTGAAATTTAATCAAAGCTGAAAAAACAATAAAGCTGAAAAAAGCAGTAAGCATCCGCATATGTTCATTCGTTAACACTCTATTAACGACTGAAATCAAAGTGAAATAGAAGAGAACAAGCGTCGGTGTGAGTTTTTTTAATTCTTTTTGTAGCACAATTGTGCATTGAAAATGAAGATTTGGATACCACTGGTTGAAAACCAAAAGTGATTGTTAAAGTAGGACTTTTTATAAAAACTGTTGTAATAGTGCGTTTTCTTAAAGTTGAATATTTAATGTAATTTCAGTAAAAAAGCTATTAAAATAAGAAAAAAAAACAAGTGAAAGTTAATGAGAGTTGGTGGTTTTGCACTATAAAAACGGAAAATCGTTATCCAAAATATCGTAGTTTGTAAATCGAAGTCGAAATACCATCCAGTATATCTTTAAAAGATATAATAAATCAGTCAAGTGCTAGTTAGTCTTACACACGTACTGTTCCGTACTATGATTATTACGCCTTTAAAAATGCAAGTTGTTAATTGTTTCTTGTCTTATGGGGCAACCTTTATTTTTAAAATCAAAGTCATATTCGCGAAAATTGCATCGCTATTGGAACACCTTTTAAATTTTAGGAATTGTTGTTATAACCGCCATGGTAATACACATTTCTATAAAAATATCAGGCCTACCTATTGCGGTTCAAAAAATAAGGTAATATACGTGAAAAACATGTCATTGATGGATCACCCTTTAGTAATTGTTACAGCGGCCGAAGTAACACATCTACTGTAAACAATTCAAGAGTCTACCTACTACGGTTCAAAAAATAAGGCTATTTAAGTAAAAATCATGTCTCTGTCGGAACACCTTTAATTTTGTTATTTGTTATAACGGCCATGAAATTCTTTTTCTATGAATATATCCAGAGTTTACCTATTACGATTTAAAAAATAATTCACTATACGTGAAAAACATGTCATTGTCGGAACACCTTTTAATTTTTTAGTAATTGTCATATCGGCCGTGGCAACATATCTCCTGTACCAAATTTTAAGAGTCTACCTATTACGGTTCAAAAAATAAGGTGTTATACATGATAATCACGTCACTGTCGGAACACCCTTTAATTTTCATTACTTGTTATAGTTTCCATAGTAATAAACCTCCTGTAAAAACTTCAAGAGTCTACTTATTGTCGTTCAAAACTTAGGCCATATACACGCAAAGCAAGTCACTCTCGGAACACCCTTTAATTTTAAGGTTTAATTTTATATACTTTTTTAGAAAGCGAACATAATGTTAATTACTGTCTGCAAATTTTAAGTTGTTGCCTCCTATAGCTCAAGAAATAAACGCAAATAACACCTCACTTTCGGAACACCCAATAAGTTTTAGTATTTATTGCAATAGTGGCCACAGTTATACACCTTCTGTGAAAATTTTAAGAGTCTACCTACTATGGTTCAAAACTTAGGCCTTATACATGTAAATCACGCCACTACCGGAACACCCTTTAATTTTTAGGTTTATTTTTTTATACTTGTTTATATAGCGAACTAAGTTTTATTTACTGTTTTTAAATCTTGAGTCCATGCCTCCTACAGTTCAAGAAATAAACACATATTCGTGAATAACACCTCCCTATCGGAACACCCTATACGTTTTAGTATTTTTTGCTATAGCGGCAACAGCTATACATCATCTGTGAAAATTTCAAGAGTCTACCTATTACGGTCTCAGTTCCAAAAAAATTTTTCTATAAAATTTTTTTCAAAAAATTTCTATAAAATTTTTCCAACAAAAAAAAAATTTCTATAAAATTTTCCATAAAATGTTCGATAAAATTTTTCCAAAAAATTGTCCATAAAATTTTTTTCTATAAAATTTTCTATAAAATTTTTTTTCTATAAAATTTTTCTATAAATTTTTTCCAAAAAAATTTTCCATAAAGTTTTTAAAATAAAATTTTTACAAATAATTTTCTTTAAATTCAAAAAAAAAAAAAATTATAAAATTTTTACAAAAAATTTTTTATAAAATTTTTATATAGTTAGGCATTTGAGGTAACAATATATTCCGTACGAAATATAGCTGATTAGTGGAAAAAAGGACCAGTTCTGTTTTCTTTAATGCGCTTGTCTCTTAAATTATATCAATTTCGTACCTAGTCTGTCGTAAAGAAAATCGAAAATTGTCTCGTTCTCAAAGTATTTAGTAATATAGAACAATGCGGTAATTGACTTCACTGATATTTTGCGTTCCAGCGGCTATTTTCTGTAACAAAACAAATAATTCATTTTCAAGCAACTTGAACCTTCGTTTGTAAACTGAATAGTATTTATATTTACCTGATATCTATTGGACAACATCCAGATGTCTTCTTTGCCAGTAGGATTTCTTACTACTTTCATGCTACTAACAAATTCCAAATGAGGCGAATATATTAGAAGCTTTTCGATATTCCTTGCATCATAGGGTGTATTGACATTCCACTTTAACAATTCAATGGGATCTAAGGTGACACAATACAAATTGTGTTTGCTATCCATAGCCGAGGCTGCACAAGCACTTTTGCGTTTACCCAAAGGATAAAAAGCTTCCTGCATATTTCTCTTATTATTTTTAAACAAAGTGCTATTGTTTAGCACATTTAGAGAGACAGCGTATTCGTATTGACTGGCCAATGGATGGAAATATAAATATTTTTTATCTTTTGCCATACCATAAATGCCATCCATTGAAACGAAACTTTCACCGGCTACAGAAAGCAATCCTTGGCGTGGTTCGGGATTCATAAATCTATTCTCAATGCGCCAAGCATTATTATTCAAGTAATCATAGACTACTAAACCTGCATAGTTGCTATCAGCTACATAAACCAGAGTACGTTGGCAACTGCCATATGGAGGTGGATCCCTAACATCCACTATTAAGTTAGTGAACAATGAGGCTCTGCTTGCGTACAGATTTCTGTCGAAATAGAACTGACGTTTTACTTCATCAGTATTTAAATCGATCAACATTAACTTGGGAGGGCAATAATTATTTGAGCCCTCCATACCCGTATCAATCACCCACATTTCATTGCATTCATTAATCTTAACAAAATAAAAATTAAAGTGTGAATGAAGTTGTAACATTAAAAAAAAAAAAAAAATTTAAAAAAGATTATGTGGATTACATACCGCTAATCGTGTAGCTGAGGTAATAGGAAGACAATTTTGTCCTTTGTAATTGTTTTGAGGATAATTAGTAGGATATGGTTTTAACTCAGCTGTTAAACGATCTATCCTTTCGAATGTGGCCAAAGTATACGGTATCCCAGGTTTAAATCTTGGCACAGTTATAAATATTCTCATACCCTTTTGTTCTAGGGGATAATAATAGGGGAAGCGTTTTGAAAAAGATTAAAACGTTGTTCAAACATCGACTTACTGTCTAAATACGGTTGAACATCGAAAGGCATAGCATTTTCTGGCTTCAAATATCCATTTTCCTCAGCATATCTTCTAGACTCATAATAAGGAAAACTAAAATTTATAAACTTCCACTCATATGTAAATTGCAGTCCATTGGTCCATACAATCAAAGCGTTTAAAATGATACAGAAAAGATTCATGATCTGTAAAATTAAATGAAATAAATATTAATTGCTTAAGGTAGTGGCGTTCTTATCTTCCAAACTACTTCTTCTTCTCTAGGTTCAATACATTTCATCCAATTGATTCTCTAGCCCAATTTGGAAAGCCCAATTTGGAAAGTTAGAGATTAACAGGAAAAGATCATTAGAAGGCCTACAAAATAAGGTCAATATATCAACTGGAAAAAATGCACAATTATGCACCCGAATGCTACGAGGAAATTCAATAACTGCTTGACTTTTTGTATTTCCAGCTGATTAACTTTCAAGGGTTCACTTCTGCCCTTTAAGTTTAAGCAAGCGGAGTCTATTAGTTTGTCTTTGACAGGCATGGAAAGCGCACAACCTCGTTTATTTGAACGAAAATGGAAATTCGAAACAAAAGAAAAACATTCCGAAACCAAACAAGCATTAATAAATACTACACAGAAAATTGTATTTCACCAATTAAAGTTTTTAATTAGTTTTAGTTTAAAGTTCTATTAATTTGTTAATTGATTCAAATAAAGTTTGGTTCAATTTTAAGGTTGCTTTGGTTGATTATCGCACAAATTATTTAGGAAATTATTGTCATTTCTTTTTATTTTGATAATATTGGTTTGGTTCAATTATGTATGGAAAAAAATATCGGCCAAATGTCCGCACGACCTCGGCGGCACACCTCCATGCGATGCTCCAAATTTTCGATGACGCTGAGGTATAATTGAGATTCTATGCGGTTAATGTGCCGAATTATCTCATCCTTTAGCTGTTGCATTGTTGCTGGGTTATGGACGTACACCTTTTCTTTCAAATTACACAAAAGAAAGAAGTCCAACGGTGTAAAATCACATGATCTTGGCGGCCAATTGACATCGCCACCACGTGAGATAACACGGCCATTGAATTTGTCGCGCAACGCTCGATTGTGTATCTTTCCATGGTTCAAATTGAGTTAGTCTGAAATTGAGAAATGTCAAATTAAATGCAGAAAAAAACTTGACGTTTAGGAGTGGTTCACATTCAACATCGCCCCTTAAAATTTAACCATTCGATATACAGTAGTTTAAAACAGAAGAAAAAAATCCTAATTAAACAATTAATTGAATCAATTAAGTTTTAATCTGAAATCAATTAAAACTTTTAATTGGTGAAAATAATGTTTTCTGTATATGGGAACTGGGAACCATACATTTTAATGTTTTAAGGTGGTTTACTGAGTTCCATTGTGATCGTACCAGCGTAATGGAAAGTTTGGCGTCAAACTTTCAGGACCCGCATAAGATCATGTCACGCCAGAAATAGTCGATAAAATCCATCAGACAATCAGAAAATCAAAGTGCGTAAGGTGGCTGGGGCTGTAGGCATTTCAATCAAACAGATACATCACATTTTGCACGAACATTTGGATATGAAAAAGTTAACCACGTTAGAGGCCGCACTCAAGACAATACACGCACGGATGTTAATGTATCATAATGTCACTTTATCAAAAATCTGTATACTGGGCTAGCCCATCCATCTTGCTATTTTGACTTAGCCCCTTGTGACTATTTCCTGTCTCCAAATTTTAAGAAATGGCTGGATGACGAAAGATTTGGGTCAAACGATTTTTGGGGGCCTTGAGAAATTTTATATCTTATAAATGAAAGACACTAGAAAGACGCTTTTCTTGACACTGGTTTATCACTACGCTTAACTGGCGTAGTCATGAATGAGTGACATTTTCCAAATAACCAATGTAGATACAGTGAAATTACGATTTCACTGTTTTACTTTCTTCGTAGCGGCTTTACTTGGAAGAGTCCAAAGCAATGAGTGTTTTTTCAGTCA
Organism: Phasia obesa; assembly: GCA_949628195.1. Lineage (NCBI taxonomy): Eukaryota > Metazoa > Arthropoda > Insecta > Diptera > Tachinidae > Phasia > Phasia obesa. The sequence goes on from OX451217.1 coordinate 136,314,101, forward strand.
TTATTAGCCTTTTCACGTTTAACCCAGTGTAGCCAACTTTTGGCACAAAAAAGCATTTTAAAGCTTTTCAATTTGATATTCCATTACGCTAAAGATCGTAGGGTAAACTCTTATAGTTTCGATGGCAAAACTACATGAGCTGAGACTTAAATTGTTGCTGGTTTTACTTTATTCTCTAGCCTTGGCTTCCACCTTCTTTTCTCTCGTTTCAAATTTGTAGAAATGGGTGCGTTGAAATGGGTTTGGTCATCTCTGCGTCCAATCGATATCTCACAAGTTGGAGAATCACTCAGTGAAGTGTTTTGAGCCCAAATGAGACTGTATTTAAACAGATTTAATTAATTAATTAATTTCTTATACTTTTTTTTTTGAAATGTCACTAAAACTTTTCTTTGTTATAAAAAAATCCTTCAAAAGTGTGCAACAATTAGACGCCATTGGATTGAGTAATTAAAATAAATGATTAAAATTATCTAAAGATAAAAAGTAATTACTTAATTATGAGCGCCCCGAATAAGTTTTAGTGGTCCTCTGTGTATAGGTTTTCGTTACTAAATGCGAATTGAAAATTGCCTTTAGTTTTTATATACTTTCTTATATGCGAAAAATTTGCAATTCTCAAAAAAAGCTTTATTTATTTTATTATTCTGCTTTTAAATAATTTGGCTAATTACAGGCATAATACGAGGGGAAATTAATCATTCAGGTGATGACAAACGATCGTTTTGAAAACTAGTCTCAATCGTAATTTCTATTACATATTATTTTCCAGTTTTTTTTTGTTCTTTTCCATATAATATCCTTCCCCAAAGCAGGCAATTAAGACAATGGTGAGATTGCTACCGTTAGACTTATTCCGGTCGCAATGCCAGCCTTGCTTATGAATAGCTCTTGGCCGAATATGGGACCTAGTTGGTATATAGTTTAAAGATAGATCTCATGAGTAAAAGATAAGTCGAAAAGGCTTCCGATGCTGCCTAATTTCGCTAATTTCGAGAGCATTAATGAGTGACAAAGGCATGTCTCTTATTGCTGCTGACATCAGCATGCCAGTAATTAGCGGAATTAATTCTATCTTAAGTGATTCTGCAGCGAGGTGTTGAGAATGAGCTCGAAACAATTTTTTGTGACCCCAATTGGTTAATGTTTATATCGGTGCTCTTTGGTTTTAGAAAGACGACACCAAGAACCATACAGCGGATTAAAGAACTCAATTGTGGCATGAGTAATTTTTCGGTCGCAAAGTCATTTCGCTCAGTTGTTCTTGGGCGTGAACACCGCTGGACTTGAACTGAAAGACTCGATAAATATTAAAGCACAGCAGGAGCACAAAAACGTAGCTCATAAAGCTCATAAGACGCTCATTGTAATATTTCATTGCATTCATATCTGTTCTTTGCTCAAAAGTAACGATGTATGGCTAATAATAAACAGCGAAGACCAGCGATCTAAACGCGATGAGCTTGCAGAGTTTACGGTAGCAAGTTTGTATAAGTATGAGTAAATATTGAACATATAACTTGGGCGAGTTCAAGCAGTTTTAAGCTGTGAGTGAAACACGAGCACAGTTCGAGGTTACAATTAAAAAAAAGAATTTTTTAACATTACTTACATTCATTTTAAGGGGTTCATATTTCTGAAGAAATACAAAAATAAAAACTACTAGTGCAAGCAAAATGCACTAAGCCTCATCCAAAAGTTGTACACAACAAAACAAAACTTACAGAAAGTTTTTCGAACATGAGACCAGTAAACACGGCGCTCACTAGTATAGAAAGTTCGTGTTACGTGGTCATAGCTCATTGCGTTTATGATACGAACAAAAGGTTTGCTCACTAATAGTATGGTATGAGTAGCCATGAGCTCAGTAAGCTAGTTTGTGTTCGACTATCATCACTTGCCCATGAGCTTATGAGCACACCGATTAGATGAGCCTACTCATGCAACTGTTTAGTTAATATGAATAAACAACAAATAACTCTGAAAACACAAAGTTTTCCTTTCACATTCTCAAACTGGACAATCGTATGTTTTCAAGTTTATAGAGGTCTTTATATAAAGTTGTAGTCATGTTAAATTTACTTACCCTCGTATTTTCAGTATAATAGTTGTACACGCTCCGCTTTTATCTGGAGTTATGATATTTTCTTATTTTGTTTAATCTACGTTTTAGATAAAAGATTAACCTAAAATGCAATAAAACGAGAATGAATAGAGCAAGTTTTGATAACAGCCACAAATTCAATATCAAACCCACTGCATAATTTACACACTTTTTAAACACATATTTGGAATTCACAACCTATTGTATGTGTGGTAAGTTGTGGAAGTCTACAATAGTTGTACATATATAATTTCGGTGTTAAGATTTGCTACAACACGTACAACATTTCGCCATATGTTTATCAAATGTCTCAGAATGGTATCAGCAATGGAAAATTATCGCATCTGAAAGAGAAAGTAGCGATAAAACAGTGAAAATATGAAATTTTTTTCGTTTTAAATAACTTGGCAGCACCTTTTATTTTTGTAAATATTTTATATAAAATATGTATTGAAATATTCTAATTATCCAGAGATGGGTATCTCTATATAAAGTAAATATGTAAATCATATCAGCAGCACTATTTTTTTCCTTTTTATTTTTCTTAGTTTTAGTTAGCTGTAGGCAGTCACAATGGACGCTACGGGTTTCCAAGTGGATGTGCCATTTCTGGCACAACCCTTTCTAACTTAACAGTAACCTAACCTATAAAATAAAGAGACTTAAAATTAGGTGTGGATTACTTTCAAAACAAAAGGCAAATTTAAACAAAATATTGTTAAAAACAGCAAGCTCTGCTGCAACGGCGTTCGTCACTACCATTTTCTGATAAAGCCAAAATATATGTACAAAAATTAATTTTAGTTAATTTTATTTAATTACTAGCTGTGTCCACACACGTTGTGTGCGTCCTGACAATATTTGGTTCGATTTTGCTTTGAAAGTAATCCATACCAAATTTTAAGACTCTTAAGAATTTACTTTACATAAAGGTACCCATCCCTGGATAAAATTCGAAAATTTATATAAAATTCTAAAAATTATTGTAAAGCTCTGTAAAAGACGAGACAGATTATTTTAAAACAGCGCCATGTATACTACTTTAAAATAAAAGATGCCTTAAAGTATGCAGTACCTTTAAATCGGTAAAAAAAAATCGGCATACTTTCACTGCTTCTTCTCCACTTTCTCTTGAAAATAAGATATTTTTGCGGAAAAAAGTATCCTATATTGAAATCAGTGTACTAAGGTACCTCCTCACAAAATTTTGTTTAAATCCATCCAGCAGGTTTTACTTGATGCGAACTTAAATAAAACGACCGACAGACAGGAAATTATTTACTGTTTATTATATGTATAGACTAGCTGTGCCACGCACTTCGTGAGCGTCCTTGCAATATTTTGTTCAATTTTGCTTTGAAAGCAATCCACACCAAAAATCCTCAGTTTTTAGTGTCGCCTTAAACTATGCTTCAGTTATGGTTATGTATTTACTTTATAAAGCAGCGCCATCTGTTAGAAAAAAGATATTTTTGCGGAAAAAAAGTATCCTATATTGGAATCAGGATACTAAGGTACCTCCTCGCTAATTTTTGTTTAAATCCATCCAGTGGTTTTTACGTGATGCGAACACAAAGAAAGAAGGACAGACAGATAGGATTGTATTTGGACCACCCTTTGTATATATGAAATTTCGATAACAAAAGCTGTTATAGAATGTTATATTAATAATGGATAGCAAACTGTAATCTAAAAAAAAAAAAATAGAAAAATCATGTTTTTGTATAAATAATTTAGAAAGAATAAATATTGTCTCGATCTGAAAGTATTTGGAAGAAGTCATAAATTTATTTAACATATTTTACAATCCGATAATTGACTTCATTGATATTTTGCGTACCAGTGGCTATTTTCTGCAACAAAAAAGTAATAATATTTTTAAGCAACTTAACACCGGTTTTGTAAACTCATTAGTAGTTATACCTGATATCTATTGGACAACATCCAGATGTCTTCTTTGCCAGCAGGATTTCTTAACATTTTCATGCTACTCACAAATTCCAATTCAGATGAATTTATGGGTAACTTTTCGAAATTCTTATCTTCATAAAGTGTAAAGACATTCCACTTTAACAATTGAATGGGATCTAAGGTGACACAATACCAATTGTCGTGGCTATCGATAGCTGAGGCTGCACAAGCGCTGCTGCGATTACCCATTGGTATAAATAAGTTGTACATATTCCTTTTAATGTGTTCAAACAACTGGCTATTATCGAGCACTTTTAGAGAGACAGCGTATTCGCTTAGACTGGCCAATGAATGGAAATATAAAAACGACTTATCTAATGTCATACCAAAAATGCCGTCCATTGAAACGAAACGTTCACCGGCCACAGTGAGCAATCCATTATTTGGATTGGCATTCATGTATATATTTTCAATACGCCAGCTTTATTTTGTAAGTAATCATATACAACTATACCGCTATAGCCGCTATCAGCTACATAGACCATGGTGTTTTTGCATCGACCATGAGGGCGGGGTGGATCTTTAACATTGACTATCAAGTTAGAAAAAAATGAGGCACGGCTTGCATATAACGATTTGTTAAAGTAAAAACGGCGTATAATTTTATTATTATTCAAATCGAACAACAATAACTTGGGAGGGCACAATTCCTCTGAGCCCACCATACCAGAATCAATCACCCACATTTGATGGCATTCGGTGATCTTAATCAAATAATAAAAAGATAAAACATAAAAAAATAAATAAACTAAACTGACATTCGAAATATTCAGCATAACCTACCGCTATTCGAACCGCTGAGATTATGGCATAACAATTTCTGCCTTGAAAACCATACTGAGGAAAATGGGTAGTATATGGTTTTAAATAAACTGAAGAATTGTCATTTGTTTTATGGATGGTAGCCAAACTAAAGGGTATGCCTTGTCTAAATCTTGGCACAGTTATAAAAACTCTCAAATTGTTTTCCTCTAGAAAAGAATTACAAAGAAAGAAGCATTTGAAAAGAGTTCAGAATTTTCTTTTTAAAATTTTTTAGCAATTAACTGTCAAAATGAGGTTGAACATCGAAAGGTATCGCATTGGCTGGTATCAAATGTCCACTTCGTTCAGCATAATCTCTATCCGCTTCGGTGTGAAAAGTAAAATTTGTTACCTTCCACTCATATTCGACAGTTTGCCAGCCATGTGTCCACACAATTAATGCGCTTAACGTGATAAAGAGAAACTTCATAATCTGTAATATAGAAATAAATTCAATGACATTAAATTCGCTGTATAAACTTCTATATAAAACTGTTCGATACACAGTTCTAAAAGTCTTCTATATAAAACTGTTCGATACACAGTTCTAAAAGTAGTCTGCTCTAAGTTCGATACACTTTAATCGAGCGATGCTCCTATAAAATTTTTCCAAAAAAAAAAATTTCTATAAAATTTTTCCAAAAAATGTTCGATAAAATTTTTCCAAAAAATTGTCCATAAAATTTTTCTATAAAATTTACCATAAAATTTTTTTCTATAAAAAAATTTTCCATAAAATTTTTCTATAAAATTTTAAAAAAAATAAAATAAAATTTTATAAAAATTTTACAAAAATTAAAAAAAAAATGTATAAAAGTTTTACAAAAATTTTTTTATAAAATGTTTATATAGTTAGGCATTTGAGGTAACGATATATACCGTACGAAATATTGCTGATTAGTGGAAAAAAGGACCAGTTCTGTTTTTTTAATGCGCTTGTCTCTTAAATTATATCAATTTCGTACCTAGTCTGTCGTGAAGGGTATAGAAGATTCTTTACAGCCGTTAGGGCGTTAAAACTTGTACGCGATTTACTCACGGGTGATAAATTTTTATTTAATTAAATTTGAAAACAGAAAAAATTACAAATCAATTTCTTGTATTAATAATTTGGAAAATCGAAAATTGTCTCTCTCGTTCTCAAAGTATTTAGTAATATATAACAATGCGGTAATTGACTTCACTGATATTTTGCGTTCCAGCGGCTATTTTCTGTAACAAAAAAAAAAAATCATTTTTCAAGCAACTTGAACCTTCGTTTGTAAACTGAATAGTATTTATATTTACCTGATATCTATTGGACAACATCCAGATGTCTTCTTTGCCAGTAGGATTTCTTACTACTTTCATGCTACTAACAAATTCCAAATGAGGGGAATATATTGGAAGCTTTTCCATATTCCTTGCATCATATGGTGTATTGACATTCCACTTAATCAATTTAATGGGATCTAAGGTGACACAATACAAATTGTGTTTGCTATCCATAGCCGAGGCTGCACAAGCACTTTTGCGTTTACCCAAAGGATAAAAAGCTTCCTGCATATTTCTCTTATTATTTTTAAACAAAGTACTATTGTTTAGCACATTTAGAGAGACGGCGTATTCGTATTGACTGGCCAATGGATGGAAATACAAATATTTTTTATCTGTTGCTATACCATAAATGCCATCCATTGAAATGAAACGTTCACCGGCTACAGAGAGCAATCCTTGGCGTGGTTCGGGATTCATAAATCTATTCTCAATGCGCCAAGCTTTATTATTCAAGTAATCATAGACTACTAAACCTGCATAGTTGCTATCAGCTACATAAACCAGAGTACGTTGGCAACTGCCATGTGGAGGTGGATCCCTAACATCCACTATTAAGTTAGTGAACAATGAGGCTCTGCTTGCGTACAGATTTCTGTCGAAATAGAACTGACGTTTTACTTGATCGGTATTTAAATCGATCAACATTAACTTGGGAGGGCAATAATCATTTGAGCCGTCCATACCCGTATCAATCACCCACATTTCATTGCATTCATTAATCTTGACAAAATAAAAATTAAAGTGTGAATGAAGTTGTAACATTAAAAAAAAAAAAATTTTAAAAAAGATTATGTGGATTACATACCGCTAATCGTGTAGCTGAGGTAATAGCACGACAATTTTGTCCTTTGTAATTGTTTTGAGGATAATTAGTAGGATATGGTTTTAACTCAGCTGTTAAACGATTCTTCCTTTCGAATGTGGCCAAAGTATACGGTATCCCAGGTTTAAATCTTGGCACAGTTATAAAAGTTCTCATACCATTTTCTTCTAGGGGATAATAATAGGGTGAAGGGTTTTGAAAAAGATGAAAAAATTGTTCAAAAATTGACTTACTGTCAAAATACGGCTGAACATCGAAAGGCATAGCATTTTCTGGCTTCAAATATCCATTTTCCTCAGCATATCTTCTAGACTCATAGAGAGGAAAATTAAAATTTATAAACTTCCACTCATATGTAAATTGCAGTCCATTGGTCCATACAATCAAAGCGTTTAAAATGATACAGAAAAGATTCATGATCTGTAAAATTAAATGAAATAAATATTAATTGCATAAAGTAGTGGCGTTCTTATCTTCCAAACTACTTCTTCTTCTCTAGGTTCAATACATTTTATCCAATTGATTTCCCAGCCCAATTTGAAAAGTTAGAGTTCGGAGATCACTTTATCAAAAATCTGTATACTGGGCTACCCCATCTATCTTACTATTTTAATTTAGCCTCCTTGTCACTATTTCCTGCCTCCAAATTTTAAGAAATGGCTGGATGACGAAAGGTTTGGGTCAAATGATTTTTGGGGGCCTTGAGAAATTTTATATCTTATAAATGAAAGACACTAGGAAAGACGCTTTTCTTGACACTGGTTTATCACTACGCTTAACTGGCGTAGTGATGAATGAATGACATTTTCCAAATAACCAATGTAGATACAGTGAAATTACGATTTAACTGTTTTACTTTCTTCGTATTTGATATTCCATTACGCTAAAGATCGTAGGGTGAACTATTATAGTTTCGATGGCAAAACTACATGAGCTCAAATTGTTGCTGGTTTTACTTTATTCTCTAGCCTTGGCTTCCACCTTCTTTTCTCTCGATTCAAATTTGTAGAAATGGGTGTGTTGGAATGGGTTTGGTCATCTCTGCATCCAATCGATATCTCATAAGTTGGAGAATCACTCAGTGAAGTGTTTTGAGCCCAAATGAGACTGTATTTACACAGATTTAATTAAAAAATGTTTCCTTATGCTTTTTTTTTTTGAAAAGTCGCTAAAACTTTTTTTTGTTATAAAAAAATCCTTCAGAAGTGTGCAACAATTAGACACCATTGGATTGAGTAACTAAAATAAATGATTTAAATTATCTAAGGATAAAGAGTACTTACTTAATTATGAGGGCCCCGAATATGTTTTAGTGCTCCTGACTGTATAGGTTTTCGTTACTAAATGCGAATTGAAGATTGCCTTTAGTTTTTATATAATTTCTTATTTGCGAAAAATTTGCAATTCTCAAAAAAAGATTTGTTTATTTATTTTATTATTCTGTTTTCAAATAATTTGGCTAATTACAGGCATAATACGAGGGGAAGTTAATCATTCACGTGATGACAAACGATGGTTTTGAAAAGTAGTCTCAATCGAAGATTCTATTACATTTTATTTTCTAGTTTTTTTTTGTTCTATTCCATATAATATCCTTCCCCAAAGCAGGCAATTGAGACAATGGTGAGATTTCTACCGTTAGACTTATTCCGGTCGCAATGTCAGCCTTGCTTATGAATAGCTCTTGGCCGAATATGGGACCTAGTTGGTATATAGTTTAAAGATAGATCACATGAGTAGAAGATAAGTTGAAAAGGCTTCCGATGCGGCCTAATTGTGCTAATTTCGGGAGCAATAATGAGTGACAAAGGCATGTCTCTCATTGCTGCTGACATCAGCATGTCAGCAGAACCATAAAGTAATTAGCGGAATTAATTCCATCTTAAGTGATTCTGCAGCGAGGTGTTGAGAATGAGCTCGAAACAATTTTTTGTGACCCCAATTGGTTAATCGGTGCTCTTTCGTTTTAGAAAGACGACACCAAGAACCATTCAGCGGATTAAAGAACTCAATTGTGGCATGAGTCATTTTTCGGTCGTAAAGTCATTTCGCTGCCTTGTTCTTGGGACTGAACGCCGCTGGATTTGAATTGAAAGACTCGATAAATATTAAAGCACAGCATGAGCACAAAAAACGTAGCTCATAAAGCTCATAAGACGCTCATTGTAATATTGCATTGCATACATGTCTGTTCTTTGCTCAAAAGTAACGATGAGTGGCCAATAATTAACAGCGAAGACCAGGGATCTAAACGCGATGAGCTTGCAGAGTTTACAGTAGCAAGTTTGAATAAGTATGAGTAAATATTGAACATATAACTTGGGCAAGTTCAAGCAGTTTTATGCTGTGAGTGAAACACGAGCACAGTTCGAGGTTGCAATAAAAATAAAAAAACCGAATTTTTTAACATTACTTACGTTCATTTTAAGGGGTTCATTTCTTAAGAAATACAAAAATAAAAACTACTAGTGCAAGCAAAATGCACTAAGCCTTATCCAAAAGTTGTACACAACAAAACAAAACTTACAGAAAGTTTTTCGAACATGAGACCAGTAAACACGGCGCTCACTAGTATAGAAAGTTCGTGTTACGTGGTCATAGCTCATTGCGTTTATGATACGAACAAAAGGTTTGCTCACTAATAGTATGGTATGAGTAGCCATGAGCTCAGTAAGCTAGTTTGTGTTCGACTATCATCACTTGCCCATGAGCTTATGAGCACACCGATTAGATGAGCCTACTCATGCAACTGTTTAGTTAATATGAATAAACAACAAATAACTCTGAAAACACAAAGTTTTCCTCTCACATTCTCAAACTGGACAATCGTATGTTTTCAAGTTTATAGAGGTCTTTATATAAATTTGTAGTCATGTTAAATTTACTTACCCTCGTATTTTCAGTATAATAGTTGTACACGCTCGGCTTTTATCTGGAGTTATGATATTTTCTTATTTTGTCAATAGATTGTTTGTTTTAGCTCTGCGCGTTTTAATCTTCTAGTCTTAACCTAAATTATGGCTAATTTAGTTTTTGTCTTAATCTACGTTTTAGATAAAAGATTAACCTAAAATGCAATAAAACGAGAATGAATAGAGCAAGTTTTGATAACAGCCACAAATTCAATATCAAACCCACTGCATAATTTACACATTTTTTAAACACATATTTGCAATTCACAACCTATTGTATGTGTGGCAAGTTGTGGAAGTCTACAATAGTTGTACATATGTAATTTTAGTGTAAAAATTTTCTACAACACGTACAACATTTTGCCATATGTTTATAGATTGTCTCAGAATGGTATCAGCAATGGAAAATTATCGCATCTGAAAGAGAATGTAGCGATAAAACAGTAAAAATATGCATTTTTTTTCGTTTTAAATAACTTGGCAACACCTTTTATTTTTGTAAATATTTTATATAATTTTATATAATTTTATATAATTTTATATAAAATATGTATTCAAATATTTTAATTATCCAGAGATGGGTATCTCTATATAAAGTAAATATGTAAATCATATCAGCAGCACTATTTTTTTCCTTTTTATTTTTCTTAGTTTTAGTTAGCTGTAGGCAGTCACAATGGACGCTACGGGTTTCCAAGTGGATGTGCCATTTCTGGCACAACCCTTTCTAACTTAACAGTAACCTAACCTATAAAATAAAGAGACTTAAAATTAGGTGTGGATTACTTTCAAAACAAAAGGCAAATTTAAACAAAATATTGTTAAAAACAGCAAGCTCTGCTGCAACGGCGTTCGTCACTACCATTTTCTGATAAAGCCAAAATATATGTACAAAAAATAATTTTAGTTAATTTTATTTAATTACTAGCTGTGTCCACACACGTTGTGTGCGTCCTGACAATATTTGGTTCGATTTTGCTTTGAAAGTAATCCATACCAAATTTTAAGACTCTTAAGAATTAACTTTATATAAAGGTACCCATCCCTGGATAAAATTCGAAAATTTATATAAAATTCTAAAAATTATTGTAAAGCTCTGTAAAAGACGAGACAGATTATTTTAAAACAGCGCCATCTGTATACTACTTTAAAATAAAAGATGCCTTAAAGTATGCAGTACCTTTAAATCGGTAAAAAAAATCGGCATACTTTCACTGCTTTTTCTCCAATTTCTCTTGAAAATAAGATATTTTTGCGGAAAAAAGTATCCTATATTGAAATCAGTGTACTAAGGTACCTCCTCACAAAATTTTGTTTAAATCCATCCAGCAGGTTTTACTTGATGCGAACTTAAATAAAACGACCGACAGACAGGAAATTATTTACTGTTTATTATATGTATAGACTAGCTGTGCCACGCACTTCGTGAGCGTCCTTGCAATATTTTGTTCAATTTTGCTTTGAAAGCAATGCACACCAAAAGTCCTCAGTTTTTAGTGTCGCTTTAAACTATGCTTCAGTTATGGTTATGTATTTACTTTATAAAGCAGCGCCATCTGTTAGTGGTTAGTACTTCAGTTATGGTTTACGTATTTACTTTACTACTAAAATAACTGCGTACTTTCTCTTGGAAAAAAGATATTTTTGCGGAAAAAAAGTAACCTATATTGGAATCAGGATACTAAGGTACCTCCTCGCTAATTTTTGTTTAAATCCATCCAGTGGTTTTTACGTGATGCGAACACAAAGAAAGAAGGACAGACAGATAGGATTGTATTTGGACCACCCTTTGTATATATGAAATTTCGATAACAAAAGCTGTTATAGAATGTTATATTAATAATGGATAGCAAACTGTAATCTAAAAAAAAAAAATAGAAAAATCATGTTTTTGTATAAATAATTTAGAAAGAATAAATATTGTCTCGATCTGAAAGTATTTCGAAGAAGTCATAAATTTATTTAACATATTTTACAATCCGATAATTGACTTCATTGATATTTTGCGTACCAGTGGCTATTTTCTGCAACAAAAAAGTAATAATATTTTTAAGCAACTTAACACCGGTTTTGTAAACTCATTAGTAGTTATTCCTGATATCTATTGGACAACATCCAGATGTCTTCTTTGCCAGCAGGATTTCTTAACATTTTTATGCTACTCACAAATTCCAATTCAGATGAATTTATGGGTAACTTTTCGAAATTCTTATCTTCATAAAGTGTAAAGACATTCCACTTTAACAATTGAATGGGATCTAAGGTGACACAATACCAATTGTCGTGGCTATCGATAGCTGAGGCTGCACAAGCGCTGCTGCGATTACCCATTGGTATAAATAAGTTGTACATATTCCTTTTATTGTGTTCAAACAACTGGCTATTATCGAGCACTTTTAGAGAGACAGCGTATTCGCTTAGACTGGCCAATGAATGGAAATATAAAAACGACTTATCTAATGTCATACCAAAAATGCCGTCCATTGAAACGAAACGTTCACCGGCCACAGTGAGCAATCCATTATTTGGATTGGCATTCATGAATATATTTTCAATACGCCAAGCTTTATTTTGTAAGTAATCATACACAACTATACCGCTATAGCCGCTATCAGCTACATAGACCATAGTGTTTTTGCATCCGCCATGAGGGCGGGGGGGGATCTTTAACATGGACTATCAAGTTAGAAAAAAATGAAGCACGGCTTGCATATAGCGATTTGTTAAAGTAAAAACGGCGTATAATTTTATCAATATTCAAATCGAACAACAATAACTTGGGAGGGCACAATTCCTCTGAGCCCACCATACCAGAATCAATCACCCACATTTGATGGCATTCGGTGATCTTAATCAAATAATAAAAAGATAAAACATAAAAAAATAAATAAACTAAACTGACATTCGAAATATTCAGCATAACCTACCGCTATTCGAACCGCTGAGATTATGGCATAACAATTTCTGCCTTGAAAACCATACTGAGGAAAATGGGTAGTATATGGTTTTAAATAAACTGAAGAATTGTCATTTGTTTTATGGATGGTAGCCAAACTAAAGGGTATGCCTTGTCTAAATCTTGGCACAGTTATAAAAACTCTCAAATTGTTTTCCTCTAGAAAAGAATTACAAAGAAAGAAGCTTTTGAAAAGAGTTCAGAATTTTCTTTTTAAAATTTTTTTAGCATTTAACTGTCAAAATGAGGTTGAACATCGAAAGGTATCGCATTGGCTGGTATCAAATGTCCACTTCGTTCAGCATAATCTCTATCCGCTTCGGTGTGAAAAGTAAAATTTGTTACCTTCCACTCATATTCGACAGTTTGCCAGCCATGTGTCCACACAATTAATGCGCTTAACGTGATAAAGAGAAGCTTCATAATCTGTAATATAGAAATAAATTCAATGACATTAATTTCGCTGTATAAACTTCTATAAAAAAATGTTAGATACACAGTTCCAAAAGTAGTCTGCTCTAAGTTTGATACACTTTATTCGAGCGATGCTCCACCCCCTTCGAAATGTTTGTTATTGGTTGGTCCTTGAAGTAGGGTTCTGTTGCAGAAATGACCTCGTTATTTGAATCAATTTTTTTATTTTTACGATTTTTAAAATAAGAAAAGGTTAATAGAAGCTAAATCTGCAAGATAAGGTGGACTGCTCAAGTCCGCATTATCTTGCTGGAATCGCTAAAGGCGGTATGGTTTTCTTAATTTCTTCGTTTTGTTGACACAATACTGACATTGGTAATTTGTTTCTTCAAATTACCAATGCAGATAGGTCCATGTACGAGTACATACCACCCCCAAAAAAAAGAAATACCCAGGCTCTCTCCTTACCAGACAATTTATCTTCAATGCTTTTTTCGGGATCGATTCAACTGGTGAAATTCATAGAGTTAACTATTGTTTCTAAGATTATTTAATAGTTTCATATATTTTAGCTATGATATCCTGCAGGAGTTCGAAGGAAAAGCTCTAAACAAGCTACTGAATTAGTTACACTTTTACATTTTTTTATCTACTAGCTGTGCCCGCCACTTCATCATCGATTTTGCTTTGAAAGAAATTCACACCAAAGCCTCTTACGTTTTTAGTGCCGCCTTAAACCTTGCTGCATATCAGTTTATATATTTACTTTATAAAAAATAAAGTATGCATATCCGGTTAGTTCAGTTCAGTTATGGTTTATGTATTTACTTTACTACTGAAAGAACTGCGTACTTTCACTGCTTTTTCTCCTCTTTCTCTTGGAAATAAAATATTATTGCGGAAAAAATATATCCTATATTGGAATCAGGATACTAAGATACCTCCTCACAAAATTTTGTTTAAATCCATCCAGTAGTTTTTACGTGATGCGAACACAAATGAAAAGCAGACAGACAGACAGGCAGACGGAAATTAGTTACTATGTATTTTATTGTATGTATAGATTGAAATAAAATGCGGCACCCATTTTAACAGAAAGATTTTTCATATTCAATTTTTCATTAAAAATATAAATCACTGGAACATGTATTAAGGGCGTGGCCTTGCTTTTATTCTGTATTAATTATTTCTCTTGAAACATAGAAATCACTTTAAATCACTTTAAATTTGTCATGACAAACAGAAGTCACTGAAACAGGTCTTAAGGCCGTGGCCTCAACTAGTTAATGCACTTAACTTCGTCCTTAGCTGAAAACTGCATCGTGGATTTTATCGATGACTAGCTGTGCCCACACATGTTGTGTGCGTCCTGACAATAATCCAGTAATTCACACAAAATTTTAAAAAGTAAACACGTAAGAATTTACTTTTATCCCATCCCTGGATAAAATTTAAAAATTTATATAAGATTCTAAAATTCTAAAAATTATTGTAAAGCTCTGTAAAAGACAGACAGCGCCATCTGTCACTCAACCGTGTTTAAAATATCCCGCTTTCAAAAATAAAAGATGACTTAAAGTATGCAGTACCTTTAAATCGGTAAAAAAAAATCGGCGTACTTTCACTGCTTTTTTACCACTTTCTCTTAGAAACAAGATATTTTTGCGGAAAAAAAGTATCCTTTATTGGAGTCAGGATACGAAGTCACAAAATTTTTTTAAAATCCATCGTTTCGCGTTTTGCAATCGGGTATCTTCCCAAATGTTTCTTTTCGGTAAGGTTAAAAATACCACGCCGAGGTATAACGAGCTTAAGGTAGACTGTGTTAAAAAATAAATTGTTTTTGTCAAATAAATCCGTTTAAAATGTCTCAACCGTTAGACATGATTGGATTAAGTTATTAAAATGGATGGTTTAAAGCCATTAAAGAATATAAAAAATACACTGATAAAAACCGATAAATAGTACTTACCCAGTTATGTTAATGTCTTTCAAAAATAAAGAGTTCCCTGCATGCGTTTAAATGGTCTTGTCTGTTAAGAATTTCATTACTAAATGCAAAATTTATGTCGCTCATAATTTATTTATACTTCTCTATTTAAAGACCATTTACATCATCTTCTAAAAACGGTTTATTTATTTATTTTATTATTCTTATTTTTATGTTTATTTATTTTTATTGGACTCCTAGTACGAGGGAAAGTCAGTCAAGTATGAGATGATTGTAATTAGTTTTAAAAAGTAAAATAAAACCACATGCAATTGGTGTCCATAGAGATAACGAACGCTATTCTCACGACAAAACTGTTTCAGTTTATATGCCAGTTACGACGTCCACTGTTCTCATTCAATCTGTTTTTTTGCTAGGAGGTACTACTTCCGCTATCTTAATCCATGCATATTAGTCTGAGGATTACTTGTGCAAGGTTTCAAGACTCTACCAATTGTAGTGCTCTAGGTGTTCGATAATAATTTTTCAAATTGTTGGGGATGTAACACGCGTACTGTCCCAATTCGTTCAGTGTTTTTGTTAGACTATGCACATTAGTCTGAGGGTTACTTGTGTGAGGGTTAGTATAGTGCTAGGTACAAGGTAGTAATTTTTCAATTGGTATGGAAGTACCACGCCCACTATTCCAATCCGTTCTGTGTTTCGCTAAAATATGTATATTATTACTGGTGGAAAATTCTAGAGATCTACCTATAATAGTTCTCTAGCTACTGGAAAAGTGGGCGTGGTCAAGTTTTCTTTCCCCAAAAACCTCAATTGGATTATGATGAAGATTAAAAAAAAAAAAATTGGGCAAATCGGTGCAGCCGTTCTTAAGTGGTGTGATGAACAACGTACGACATTTGATTTTATTTATATAGATAGACTAGCATTGCCCACACACATTGTGTTCGTCCTGACAATATTTTGTTGTGTGAGTCCTGACAATATTTTGTTCGATTTGGCTTTGAAAGTATTCCACAACAAATTTTAAGATTCTTACTTTATATAACGGTACCCATCCCTGAATAAAATTCTAAAACTTATACAAAATTCTAAAAATAATTGTAAAGTTCTGTAAATGACAGACAGGAATGAGCTAGTCATTATTTTAAAACGGCGCCATCTGTTGCGCAACATTGTTTACAATATACAAAATAAAAGGTGCCTTAAAGTATGCAGTACCTTTAAATCGGTAAAAACATCGCCGTATTTTCACTGCTTTTTCGCCACTTTCTTTTGGAAATAAGATATATTTGGGGAAAAAAAAGTATCCTATATTGGAATCAGGATACTAAGGTAGCTCCTGACAAAATTTTGTTAAAATCCATCCAGTAGGTTTTCCGTGATGTGAACACAAGAAACAAAAGACAGACAGGCAAACAGGAAATGAGTTACTATTTTATTATATGTATAGATAGATGATAATCATATTTTATAATATGTTTATAGTTAAACATAGTTATGGTTGCATTTGACAATATTTTATGGCTATAACAATATTATGATAAAGTATAACAATATTATTTGACTACATTTTTATACACAACCATAATATGTTGCCCTAAGGTGTTTTTTCTTTGAAAGGAGCACCTGCGTCTTGCCACTTTTAAGAAGTATTGACATCGTTTTTGGTTTCGGGCCATTTACATCGCTTTTATTAGTTTTTTTTGAGGGGTATGAGTTACATGATCGCCATGAATTCACCACCATTCAACGCTGCTGTTGAGGGTGATGTACTGTGCTGCCATGAATTTCATCATCTTAATTAGTAGACATACTGCCTTACCCTCGTATTCAAAATATTCTGTGCACGACAACACGTTCTCCTTTTTTTTTCAGTTTATTTAGAGCCATTGAACTTAATCTCTAGCAAGTTCTTTAAGGTTTATTTAGTTTTCGTATTAAACCACATAATACTTTTATTAGTTTTGGCGAAGATAACAATGAGACTAAATTGTAATAAAAATTTCGAACGACTGCTAATAGTAGTTGCTTTTTGTGCTGCTAAACAGTGTTAAAAATAACTGGCCTTCTAGAAGGCTCCTTTTTTTGGAGAAGCAAGGCCTTTTAGTCGCATTCCCTTCTTATATCTTTTATACAGAGGTTGTCATTGAGGAGCAGCTCTTATACTCAGTTACTTTTTTTTCAGTCTTATGTTGAAAATAAAAGACTGCATTAGGTTTTTCATCTACTGAAGGCCTCTTTACTTCTTATTTTGAGGGAACAAGGTTTTCTAGTCGCATTCTATTCTCATATTTTTTTTACACAGGTTGTCATTGAATTTGTATGTCTTATACAGTGTCTCGAATTTTTTTTCTTTCGTATGAAATAAACCTAAATAGTGCGGCGTCAACGCAATTTGTAATTGGAAAATCAAATTTTGACAGAGCGTTTGGTAGTGAAGTTGCGTGCAAAAAATTGTTATTGTTTTTTTTTTTTTTTTTTGGTGTAAGAGTGGTGTCATTTTAGCTATTTTCTGCTTTATATAGCGATTTTATTTCTATTTTGCACTTAAATTTATTAGATTTTACTACAAAATATATGTTAACATTACTGTTTATTACAAAACGTTGCGCTCTTATTTAGGTTTCTTCAAAGCTAGGCACTAAACGTCGTTAAACCTTACGCCCTTATTTAGGTTAGTCAGTTACACCATCGCTCTGAAAATTGTCTGCTAGAAGGCCTTTAATTTGATGCCTTTTAGAAGGCTTTTCATAACAAAAAATATATTTTTTTATAAAAATATTTGTTGTTTTTTTTTTAATTTCATGAAGCATTTTGACTTGAATTTAATTGATATACTTTAATTTATTTTCTTAATGTTTTGGGAATCGAACCTACGCCCCTGACTGATAGACTAGCGCACTACCACTCAGTCTATCGAGAAAAATAAATATTTTCCATACAAAATGAGGGTTATAAAATTATAACATCACGCTTCCCTTCTAAGAGAAGGGAAAAAGGAATGTGTACTAGATCTTTTACAAGGGTGATCCAAGGCCTTCTAAAAGGCCTTCTTTGGAAGACACTGAAAAATTAGGATCATAGCGAGAGAAGGTCTTTTCAGTTTTACCACCGGGTAAGTTTCAGTTTACAATTGAATATTTCGAAATCAGCATCAAAATGTGTGTGCTTTCAGAAGCACACAAGTGGTAATATTTCTTAAGGCTAGGATTCACTATTGTACACGATTCAATCACAAAAAAATTTGACAGAATTCTGTCCTACTCCAAAAAATCGTTTCAAAATGGAGATTTAAATGCCACACTGTCATACAAAACAAGATTTTGCAATTCTGATCGTATGGAAAAAATATATTTTATGAATTTTTACAAAAGATTATCAAATCGTACAGACCTGTCAAAAAGTCTGTCACACGCATACATTTCTAATCCACACTATCATACTTTTTTTTAGCACACATGCTATTTTGACAGATCGTACAACTGAGTATGATAGTGAATCATGGCTTTTCGTAATGTTTGAATAAACGTTGAAACAGAACTGGGGCATATCGTTTTCCCCAAACAATTTAACTTATAATGTCAGCGTTTTTTTCTAATGCTCTTATTTTAAGATACTTATTCTCTCAACAATGTTGCCATACTTTGAATTAAATTTCATCGATTTTGTAAACAAAATTATGAACGAAAATTAAGCGCAAAAGAAAATAAAAAAATGAAGTATGAAAGTATTTGAAGTTACTGGTGCGGTCGATTTAATTATGGGCCTATTAAATTGTCAGCGTTTTTGCCTAAGTTTGCGCACGTATTCTGTTTCATCACTAACCTCATAAAAACTGAAAGTGCGACTAAATAGATTGACTGTACATTTGGTATATACAGTAAATGACATTATTGTTAAGTGGATTAAATCGAAAATAAGTGCACGTGTTTATAAAAAAAATTTTTGTTAAACAATTTAAGTATAAAAATGGATTTTAAAAGTTTCTGTTTTTCACCAAATAAATATAAAAATATAACCGAAAGTATAATAAAGTTTATATATAAACAAATTTCCTTGTTTGTACTGTTATCAAATTCTAGAACTTTTTTTTTATAAGTAAACATTAATTTTAGTATAATTTCTCTTTAAGTTGATTTATATGAAAATTATAACCTTCGTTCAGTAGGCAGCTTATCAAATATTCTTCAGATTTTTATGGCTTAAACTATTTTAGGAATTTAAAAAAAAATATCTTACACGCGATGACAGTAAAAATTAGATTAAATTACAGATTAAAATGTTTGCATTTATTTTTTTATTTATTGTTTTCTTTCTATGCGTGTAGTACATAAAATTGTTTAACAAAATTAAGTTTTCCACAGCAAAACTTGAAATTTATCATTATACCGGGGACAAATTAAATTGCACGAGATCGGTGGCCTGTTGACATCAGCTCCACGTAAGATGACCTATACACTTAAATCACTCGTGCAGAATGTCCAATGCAGCATGAAGTCTGTGGCACGTAGTTCCGTACTGATGGATTTACATGCCGTTGGAGTCCATATCATCCCATTAAGCAAAAATCATCGTCCTATAGCGCTTGACGTAGAGGGTGATGGCTTGGCCAAATCTTTCTCAAAGAAATATGGACCGATGATACTTCGGCAGTCCAAAGTCCACACCAAACCGTGTTTTTTTCAAGATAGATTGGATGCTCTTGATCCTAAGTGGACTTGTATCAACGCAAATTCAAAAATTTTTTTATTGACGTATCCGTTCATCAAGAATATAATTCTTGCAAAAAAACCGACTACAAAACAAATAAATATATGTGCATCAATTCTAAACTAAAAATTTAAAAGGAAGTAATCTGTAAGAAATAGTACTCAAATCAAATACTTTTATACTTGTTGCTCTAACCGACATAGTAATGCGTTCTGTACATTCGAATTTCTATCCATAAAGGTTCAGCAGGTAAAGCTATATACGACAAATTACATCAGATATGAGGACACCCTTTATTTTTTACACTTATTATTACTGACAAAGTAATACAAAGAAACGATTACAAAGATATGGCCATATAGGTTACACAATATCACCTATGGAACACCCTTTAATGTGCAATTTTAAATTAAACACTTATTTTAAAGGACAGATTCTTTGTAAATTTCTAATGTCTGTCTAAAACGGCTCAAAAGTTTGGTCATATGCATCAATTTACATCAACTATTGGGACACCCTTTAAAATTTTAAATATTTATTAATGTTATTATACGGGACATAGTAGTGGAGATTCTGTCTAATTTTCAAGTGTTTGTCTATAACGGTTCAAAAGATAGGGCTAGATAGGTAAAATTTTATCAATTATGGGGACACCCTTTAGTTTCCAAATTTAAATTATATACTTGATATTATTAAGGACTTAGATATACAGGTTCTTTGAATATTTCAACCGTCTCTCTGTTACGGTTCAAAAGTTTTGCAATATACATCAAATTACATCAACTATTGGGACACCCTTTAACTTCTAATTGTAAATATTTAATTTCTGATTATAAATATTGGACATTCTGTCCAATTTTCAAGTGATTGTCTACAATGGTTCAAATGGTTCATATATTTAAATTGACGTCACATATGGGGACACCCTTTAATTTTTAAGTTTATTTTTTTATTAATTTCTGTTATTGGCAGCTATAGTGATATGCAGTTTTTTCAAATTTTAAAGGGTGCCCTTTGCGGTTCATAATACACGTAAAAAACACGTATGTTGTATGGGGACACCCTTTAATTTTCAAAATTCTGAATTTCTTTTAAAATGGGACCAATCTGTAAGCATTTCCTTTCTAATAAAGAATTTAAAAATCGGTTCGGAAATGACTGAGTTCTGCGGGCGCAAGCATAAAAAAGCAACATTCAGACGAATTGATAACCTCCTTCTTTTTTTGAAGTCGGTTAAAAATAAGATGTAAATAAAGATGTATATATAAATGAAAAATGAATGAATGAATAACGAAAAACTTTATCGCTCCAACAAAATCCTAACTTTAGGTAAAGGCAAGTTATAATAATGGGCCTTAAACAAATTTCTTTAGTATTCATTTCATTTTTATATTCAAAATGCGCGTTTTTTTTTTTAATTTAAGAGTAGAAAAACAAAAATCATTTTATGCCACTTTCTTCGATGTATTTTTTTGTTGTTGTTGTTGTACGAATGAATCCGCTATGACGCATTTAATTTTACGTTACTAAAACTATTTTTATAGTAGACTAGAAAATAAAAAAAAAAAAAAAATACAAATACAAATACAAAATAACAAATTAAAAAAAAAATAAACATGTGTATTTCTTAGATAAACAGAATTCTAAGGGGAAAATAAAAGTTTTATTTCAAATTGTCAATAGGCGAAATATAAAAATTGAAAATCGCAATTGCTTTTGTTTTTACAAACTACACATTGTATACTCGTACATGCATACTATGTACATAAGTAAGTAGATAAGTACTTAATATAAACATTATTAATATTAATATACGAGGGTACGTCCAAATGTTTTGAAAAAAAATTAATGGTTAAGACAACCTTTGCTATGTACATATATACATATAAATGTAAGGGGTGATCCATTTCGAGGTACCCTACTTTTTTTTTAGAGAAAAAAAAAAAAAAAAACACAGAAAATTCAAATTTAGTGGAGAGTGTCTTTCAAATGATAATAAATATCATTTGAAAGAACATTCTTTGGCATTTATTTTTTTAAGATTATGTCTATCAAATGTTGGCCGTTGCTACGACGCAGATGGTCCATCCATGAGTCCAATTTTCGATGACTCGTTCGAGCATTTCACGCGAGATGTTTTCCTCCAAGGCCTGAATCGAAGCGGGTTTGTCCGCATAAACTATAGACTTTACATATTCCCACAGGAAAAAGTCTTAACGGTGTGATATCACACGATCTTGGTGGCCAATTGACCGGCCCAAAACGTGAAATTATGTGCTCATCGAATTGTTCTCTCAATAAATCGATTGATTGATTTGTGGAACAAGATTAACGTGAGTACCTGCCTACTCGGCCTAACCTCACGGTGGTCTTACCACCGAGTGAAACTTAGGCGTAGACTAGCGCCCCCATTGTGTAGTATAACAACACTTTACGATTGCCACCAATCGCTTTTTGTGTGTGATACAGTCACAATGAGTAGCAATTTATATAATATGGCAAGCCTTTCCAAAGCAAGCCTAGATCCACATTATAACCTCTTGCTTAGGGGTTTGGAGACTATCCAAACTCCGTCTGTTGAGAGTGCAACAGCACACTTTATCGACCTTGCACCTTACCTACATAAATCGATCTTAAACCACAACCACCACGTGTACCCTCGAAGGGGACCTCACCAATAACCGGTCACAGAGAGGATAGGCTCTCTGTGGGGCCACCGATTCCCGTGGTACCAGTCCCTTGGGCACTGGTCGGGCCTCGAAGAGGACCCGCAATGTTTATCGCAGACCTTTTCTTCCAGATTTAGGCTCTAGGAACCCTAGCGTCTGGTGCCCCTATTTTCCCCGAGTGAACCGCGTCAAAGCATTTGCCATATTCCTGCAGTGACAATTGGAACCCCCGGGGGTAATCGATTGATTGATGTGATATGTTGGAAGTGGCGTCGTCTTGCTGAAACCAAATGTTGCCGAGATCACGAGCTTCAATTTCATGGCACGATGCCGGTTACGTTCGCACCGGCATCATTTTTATAGAAATATGGACCGATGATTTCACCGGCTCACAAACGACACCAAACCGTTGTTTTTTTCTGGATAAAGTGGCAGCTCTTGAATCTCTTCAGGTTGCTCTTTGTCCCAAATGCGGCAATTGTGTTTGTTTACATACCCATTGAGCCAGAAGTGGGCCTTATCGCTAAACAAAATTTGCCTCGAAAACGTAGGATCTTCTTGGAACTTTTCAAGAGCCCATAGAGTGAAGCGATTCAGGCGTAAGTCTTTCCATTATGAAATGCCAAACAAAACTAAACAAAAATAACATGACAGCACGACACGACTCACACGTAATCTGTTAAAATAAGGCTATTGAAGAAAGTACCTCGAAATGGAACACCCTTTATTTGAAATGTAAAAAAAGTGCATTTCGTGCGGTTCTAATTCAAAGCGAATGAGCTAAAGAAATCATTCAAGCAATTTATATTGTGTAGTATCCATCTTTACAGTCCCAACCATGAATAATGTATCAGTTATTTCCTAAAAGTCGTGCTTTTAAAGATATAAGATTAAGGGTAGAAGTTTCCAGAACACTTAGGACTATTCGAGAGCACTCTACAACATCTATAATGTTGTGGAATGTTCGGAAATAGTCTGGAATCATCTAAGAATTGTTTAAAACTATAACAATCAGGCTAATAAAATTATCGACGATATAAATAAACTTAAATATTTAGAAGATAATTTCCGCTGAAAAGAGAAAATTATCTTACGAAGAAGATGGAAACCAGAACATTGCCTTCGACTTAAATTTAGTTTTTCTAGATTCAAGTTTTGGCCTTGTACAATTAGTACACCTTCATTAGCTTTAATCAAGCCGTAGTTAGATTTGGATTTTCTTTAACTGCCTGCTTTGAAATAAGTGGGTTTAATTCTCTTTTTGGTCTATGCACTGGAACAGGTTTAAAGGCGAGTTGATGTCATTAGGTTAGGTAAACAGGTCGCCTGTTTTGTAGTTTAGAACGGTTTCACTTGGGTCCTTGTGGTCCCCTTGTGACGCCTGAAAGAGGTATAAACAGGAAGATCTTTAGGGTTCCTGCAGATTCATATTTGGTCTAGTGCAAAGCCATCCCTAAGCGCGGATAAATGAGTTTTTCGCAGCCCGATAGGTCTGCAAGGTCTTGCAGCCCTGCCAAGGAACGCCCTTTCAGTAGATAGGGCTAAGCAAGGACAGGGGAGGTGTTTCACCGTATTTTCACCTTATCGTCCTGACAACTTTTACAGAAGTCATTATATGGGAGATTTAATCTACTAGCATGGGCACCCATGAAGCAGTAGCCTTGTCAGCACAGCCACTAGTGTGCCCATTTGTACTCGAGGGGTTGTCAGCAGGCTTGTAGTCATACTGAGGCACCAGAAACCTCGAAATCGTGCAGATGATCTCGTTAGATCTTCTAATCTGCCCCCAGCACTTTCTGCTGAAAGATGTCTACAGATTAGCGGGACGCCGACTGTTGGTTCCACATCTAGCAAGTTCGTCCGCAATTATATTTCCGGTCATTGCTTCCTCCTATTTTATGTATGTAATTAATTTGTAAAGTTACGCTTTTTAAAAACATTTTACATAAAAAACCCAAACAACTATTTCCTGTTGTTCCTGCAAATATTCAAATAGCGTCTTTGTTTCTGCATTAATCTATTTCTTACTGCTTATATTTTTACTGTAAGGCAGTAAGTAATTCATAGTTTGTCATTATTTTAAAATAGCGACATCTGTTGCCCAACCTTGTTTAAAAGATCACGCTTTCAATTCATATTTTGTCATTCTTTTCAAACAGCGCCATCTGCTGCGCAACTGTATTTAAAATATACCGCTTTCAAAAATAAAAGATGCTTTAAAGTATGCAGTACCTTTAAATCGGTAAACGGTTCACTGCTTTTTCTCCACTTTCTCTTAAAAATAAGATATTTTCTGCGGAAAAAGATATCCTATATTGGAATCAGGATACTAAGGTACCTCCTTAGAAAGTTTTGTTAAAATCCATCCAGTAGTTTTTACATGATGCGAACACAAACAGAAAGACAGACAGGAAATGAGTTACTTTTTTATTATATGTATAGATTAACTACAAGTGAAAAAAATTCCTTCAAAAGCAGCTAACCGTCTTATACACTCCTTTATACAAGATCTAGTGGCTTACGAAATTTGTATCAGTATCAATATTAGGTTGTTTCTTTTTTTTTTTTTTGATACTTTACCAAGTCTTTTATCCAAATAGAAATTAAGTTATTTTATAGAGTTAAAAGGTCTCCACCAATATTCTTCTGCAATAGCTTATGGTACTCCAGCAGGTAAAAAAAAATATTAAAATAAAAATATTAGTCTTTTTCAATTCCATTTTACTTCGAATGTATCAAAAATCCGAATTTCGAAAATAGATTTTCATGATATCCAGCAATATTCTTCTGAGTTTGTAGTACTACACCAAGTCAATAAGTTTTAAAATGTAAGTAAGAACGAACCTGAGTTACATATATAATGTACTTAACCAAGATATTTATCATGAAGGTATAGTTGAAACCAAAACGAACACAGTTGAAAAACTCTTAAATGATAAGAAAAAAAAAAAACTAACCTGACCGACCACTCTTAGGAAATATGGACGATGACGTTTGAGTTGCTTATACCCTGGGGGGTTACTGCGTATTTCGATACGAAAAGGAATTCATTCGAATTTGTATGACTTTAACTATGTGTTTCGAAAAAGATTTCTTTCGAATCGAAATACGCAGTAGCCTTCCTGTGAGTTCGTAAAGTATACACTTAGGTTTTTTTAAGAAATTTTGAATCTCTCTCGTATATAAGTACATTTTTTTCGTTGCATTTAAAATAGTTTAACTATGTAGTTCTATATTAAGTAATTCAATTATTTTGTAATTCTTTATAATTTCAAACATTGCAGGGTTTCTAATTAAGCCTTTTTTTCTTATTTTTATGTCTTATTATTATGACAAATTTTTAGGATGCCATCTATTCGCGTAACAGCTGATATACTATACTTATATCTACTTAATTTAGGTCAAATACTTAATGAGAATAATTTATATTTGTGTCTGTCTGTTTAAAATTTTTTGCTTTGTAAAGTTTATTGCTCTCATATTAAGAGCAAAAGAAGGAAATACATATCAAAATTGTCACCTAAGGTACACATTAGAAGGGTCATGAAGGCCTTCTAGAAGGCCTCTTTACTCCTTGTTTAGTATGAACAAGGTCGCATTCCATGCTCATTTATTATTTACAAAAGTTGTCACAGCAGAGCAGGCCTGCCAATGTTGCTTCTGCAGGCACTTCTGTTTACATACTAGCAGAGGAAATTTATCGTCGTAGTTGCCAAATATGTTTATAAATTTATTTCTAAAAATACTACAGTAAAAGTATCGTTTACTACTTTTGTGTATTGAGTACCCAAAAAAAATATCGAGTATCGAGTACTCGGTACCCAATACTTTGCCAGCACTAGACCAAAGACCCTCACTTTTTTCGTGCTTCAGTTGTGGTTTATGTATTTAATTTATTTAAAGGTTCTCTTCCCTACTAAAAATAAGTAAATACATAAACTATAAGTAAAGCACTAACCGATAATAAGCATATCGGTTAGTGCTAACCGATAAGCATATTTTAAGCATATCGGTTAGTGCTAACCGATAAGCATAGTTTATATCGGTTGTGCTTCAGTTATGGTTTATGTATTTAGTTTATATAAAGGGTCTCATCCTTGATAAAATAACGGCGTACTTTCACTGCTTTTTCTACACTTTCGCTAATTTTGCGGAAAAAAAATATCCTATATTGGAATCAATATACTAGGGTACCTCCTCACAAAATTTTGTTAAAATCCATCCAGTAGTTTTTACGTGATGCGAACACAAGGAGAAAGACAGACGGACAGGAAATGTTTTAAATATTTTTCATTAAATTTTTTTTGTTGGAAAACGTACCCACACCCCCCAGATTGATAGACTAGAGCACTACCCGTCAGTCTATCGATGCAAGCAGAACTCAATTAATTAAAGGGCAATCCAATAAACTTTTATTTTTTTTATAAATAAAAAATCTAAAAATAAAAAATTATATATTTGCTATGCATAATGGGAGATATAAATATTGAATATTACGCTTCCCTCTAAGAGAAGATAAGTAGGAATGTATAGTTGATCCTTTGGAGAGAAGAGCCAAGACTTTCTAAAAGCCCTTGTTTGGAAGGACCCGCAAAGTAAGGGTCTTAGAAAAACAAAGCCGTCTGAACTAAGCATCTTAACATAGAAGGCCTGAACTGACACGGCCTTTTTAGTTTTACTTTTGGGTGTTTATATGCATACATTCATATGTATGTACATATATATTTTTGGTTATTTTTTTTTTTTTTGCTTAAAGGAAAACGTGTAAAATATTCGCCGCAATATTTGGCATAGTATCAAAAATTTTATTGAGCAGCAAGTAAAACGCAAATCTATACATAAAACAGTAACTCATTTCCTGACTGTCTGTTTTTTTTGTGGTGGTCGCATCACGTAAAAACTACTGAATGGATTTTAATAAAATTTTGTGAGGAGGTACCCTAGTATCCTGATTCCAATATAGTATACATTTTTTCCGCAAAAATATTTTATTTCTAAGAGAAAGGCAGTACGCAGTTATTTTAGTAGGGATGAGCATCTTTATATTTTAAGGGCCGATGTTGTATGTGAATCACACCTAAACGTCAAATTTTTTTCTGCATTTAATTTGACATTTCTCAATTTTAGACTAACTCAATTTGAACCATGGAAAAATACACAATCGAGCAACGCGTTAAAGTTATTCGGGCTTGGATGAGCAATTTTCGAAGAAAATCATCTTCATCTTCAGTGATGAGGCACATTTTCAGCTCAGTGAATTCGTCAATAAGCACAATTGCTGCATTTGGGCGAATGATAATCCAAGAGTGATTGTCGAAAAACCAATGCACCCACAAAGAGTGACTGTTTGGTGCGGTTTATGGACTGGCGGCATAACCGAACCGTATTTGTTCCAAAATGAGGCCGGTCAGGCAGTTACTGTGAATGGTGTTCGCTATCGTGAGATGATAACGAACTTTTTATGGCCCGAATTGGAAGATATGGATGTGGACGATATGTGGTTTCAAGAGGACGGTGCCACTTGCCACACTGCTAACGAAACAATGGCTCTTTTGGGCGACAAATTCAATGGCCATGTTATCTCACGTGGTGGCGATGTCAATTGGCCACCAAGATCATGTGATTTGACACCGTTGGAATTCTTTCTTTGGGGTTATTTGAAAGAAAAGGTGTACGTCGATAAGCCAGCAACAATTCAAGAGCTAAATGATGAGATAATATGGCACATTAACGGCATAGAACCTCAATTATGCCTCAAGGTCATCGAAAATTTTAATCCTCGGAGGCCGAGTTCGCGGCGGCCATTTGGCCGATATTTTGTTCCATACATAATTGAACCATACCAATATTATCAAAATAAAAGAAATGCCAATAATTTCCTAAATAATTTGTCTTTTATTTAAAATCAACATCGGCAAGTTTTAGTAGGGATGCGAACCTTTATATAAAGTAAATATATAAACCATAACTGATTTAAGTGTCTTTGGTGTGGATTACTTTCAAAGCAAAATCGAACAAAATATTGTCAGAACGCCTACGACGTGCGGACACAGCTAGTTGTACATAAAAAGTTTTTTCTGGGCTTCGGTCAGTGATGGCTTTTTTGTCGAAAAAAGTAAAAATTATGTTTTTTAATGACTCAGTTTGCTCAAGATTTAACAGACGTCTATTATTACAGTGTCTTTGAGGATTACAGTGTATATTTTTAATTATCTACGCAAAAAGTTTGCTAAGTCTCAAACTGATTGATTCGCCCTCGCATAACAATTAAAAAAAAATAAAAAAACAATGGAATGAAATTAACGTCACAAAAAATAATAGTCTTTAAGATAAAATCTTTTGGTTTCAATTATGAATAAATTGATTTTGGCGAACAACTAAAAAAAAAAAATATTGATTAAAATAATAACAACAGGAAATGTAAAAATCTGTTTACAAATAAAATGGGTATTTTACGTTTTATTAAAATTACATATCTGCGAACTCCATTCAAAACAACTTAAGTCCAATTTATTAAAATTAAAAAAAAAAAAAAATTATTTTTAAAATTAAATTAACAAAAAGTTTTGGTAAATAACACAGTGCAACACGGAAAAAAATAACCATATACGGACACCACTACGTGATAAAAGACCAAAAAAAAGACCCCTGTCTCCCAGTTTTGCCCAAAGTCGTCCAGGTTTTTTTTTTTATGGGCACCCAAAGATGTGGGGCCTCGATGTCATTTTTGCAAAAAAATTTTCATTTCCTCAAGCTCATATTTTGCAAACCGTTTGAAATTTTGATATACTCTCTGAGGCAAAGTTGTAGCTCTTGTCATAAAGAACAAAAATTGTTAACATATAAAATCAAAACAACCTCATCTTCAAGGTCAAAATCGCAAAAAACTTTAAAAAATTCAATTTTTTTTACCTTTTTTCCTCTGTTCAGGTCCATAGGTAGCAGACCGTTCAAAATTCAAGGAAACAATCAACTACAAAAATGAACCTAAGATCTCAATAAACAACTTTCTAGAACATATGAACTTCCTAGGAATGATTCTTAACACCGTTTAGGTAGCACTTAGGTAGCCGCAAAAGTCCAGGGCCATCAACATTACCTAAGCGTGGTTATTTTGCCATGACTTAAAAAATTACACAGTGTGTAATATTTAGATTTACAGAAATCTGCCAATTGTGGACCTAAATATGAATGAGTCTTATAGACTAAAATTTTTCGAATAAAAAATAAAAAAAAATTTTTCGAATAAAAAATAAAAAAAAAATTTCTTTTACTTCGACTTAAGCTAGTTTGCCACAGATACATATAATATATTAATTCATAAATTTTTAATTAACATTCTGTTAAATTTAAATGAGAAAGTCAAGGCCATTTAACATTTATTGATATTAAAAATGATAAATATTATTATTTATTTTATCGTTAACAAAATTTAACAAAGAAAGTTACTTGTTCTTTGTTTTTTGTGCTTTTGTTTTACTACACGCATTTTTGCACTTTTGTTGAGAGAAACAAAAAAAAAAAAAAAAAAACAAAAACATGATACAACAACTTTTACACCACATAAAACAAAGAACTGCAACAATAAATGGCTTCGTTTGGCAATAACGTGACTCCTATAACCTGTAGTTTGCAGATGAGCCTTGATAAAAATATATGATTACAATATCGTTAAAAACAAATTTCCATTCCATATTCCATATTCCGGTATGACCTGTATATTTTTTTTTTAATTATTTTTATTACTTGGTGATATTTTGGTGCAAATGAGCATTTCTAGCGAACTTTTTTCGTTAGTTTTTAACATCCATTATGTGACTTTTAGTTTTTTTTCTGAAATTTAGATTTTTTGTGGAAATTAAAATTTTTAATAAAATTAAAAATTTTTGGTGAAATATTGGTGAAAGTGATATTTTGGTGAAGTTGAAATTTTTTAGGTATACTTTCGATTTATTCGTGGTAATTTTTAGTTTTTCTAACAAAAAAAAAAAATTAGTTTTTTTTTTGAAATTTGGATTTTTTGTGGAAATTACAATTTTTAGTAAAATTTTAATTTTTTTGGTGAAATATTGGTGAAAGTGATATTTTGGTGAAATTTAAATTTTTTAGGTATACTTTCGATGTATTCGTGGTAATTTTTGGTTTTTCTAACAAAAAAAAAATTCTAGTTTTTTTTCTGAAATTTGGATTTTTTGTAGAAATTACAATTTTTAGTAAAATTTTAATTTTTTTGGTGAAATATTGGTGAAAATGATATTTTGGTGAAATTTAAACTTTTTTAATGTACTTTCGATGTAGTTGTGGTAATTTTTAGTTTTTCTAACAAAAAAAAAAAATTTAATGATATGAGGCGGCCCTAATGGTTGTTCGCCATTTATGCACCGATTTTGCTGATTTTCAATGTTTCAGAATTTTTGATTGATTAAAGATTGGTTTATGAAAACTCTTAAAAATTATTTGGGCTCCACTTAAAATCAATTTTCACGAAAATTTTTAAATAGACTTCCATGTCTAGAAGGAACCAAATTATATGGTTATACTTTATAAGGGGTGGAGGGATACCCAATTGAATGTTATTGGAAATTATAAATATTGGCAAATTCTTATAAACTTAGGATATTGTGAATATAATAATAAAATTTTTCATAACAAAAGCAAACAAGTAATAATCTTTGACACAAAAAAAAAAAAAAAAAAACAATTTAACAGGTAATGACGAATAGGGTACCTATTTTCATCACCATAAGCGTGTGTATGAGTACACTGAAGGTATATGACCGTAAAATAATGTATTTTTTTTTTTATCAGTTTTATTTATAAATACTTTGTTTATTTATATTTTACTTGAATGAAACAAAAAAAAAAAAATATTTATATAAATTTCACTTTTATTATTCATTTTTAGAATCTTGGATTGAATTAAGTACAGCTGCTACCATGGCTGGTGTTAAAAGTCCCGAAAGAATTACACCATTACCGTTTGCAAATGGTGAAGAATATCTACGTTTATTGCGGGAGGCACAAAGAGAATCCAATCAATCAAGTCAGGTCGTTTCCTTGGCCAACTCTAGACGTGATACACCCAGAGACAGGTGGATTATTTTTTATTAATATTTTTTAATTTTAAAGCACATTTTCAAATAATTTGTAATTTCTTCTTTAGTCCCAAATCTCCACCAAATAGTCCAAATACCGAATTATGTCCAGAGGATGAATTGAAAAATGTTTATATTAACTATTGGAATAAGGTAAACAAAAGAAAGGAAAATGTTTAATCTTTTAAAGAAAATTTTTTATTTTTAGAAATTTAAAAATAAAAAAAAAATTCAAGTCCAAAATTTTTTTTCAAAAATTGGAGTTGAATTTGAATATACACTTGTAATAAATATTTTTTGTTTTCTATTTTAAGGCTGGCGAGACAAAAAAAGACATTGATTGGTTAGATGAGTGGAACAGTCGGCCAGATCAACAGCCACCAAAGTAAGTGTTTTTTAAATACAATTTTCTTATTTAGGTTAGATTAGGATATCTTTAATTCATATACATAATTGGTTCGTTCTGATTTCTTTCTAATTTCCTCGAAAGGAGCCCCAAATAGTAATCTTTAAATATGCTTCATTATCTGACATTAAGCCACCCGATTCGCATAATGAATCTGACCGCATAATCAAGCTAGCATTTTGCGATTTAGCTTAAACCAATGAGATATATTGTGATCCACAGTTTCTAGCTTTTCCTCGTCCTCGCATAAACCACATGCCACGGATTTCCATTATCCCATAAGCTGGTCCTTTCTCTAACCAAACAACGAACTTTTTTGTCCCACACAAGAAATATGTTAAATTCTGCAATATCCAGTCTTGGCCATATGGCCCTGTTTCGCTGCAATCCAATATACCTCTTGAAGAGTGATCAATTCTAACTAAAATAGTGTGTAGTAATAGTGAGTGACATTGCAGAATCGAAGCTCGCTGATACACCAGGGATTTCAATGTTTCGATGATCAATGATCATTGTATGAAGATCCCTTCTACACTTGCCTACAATCTTTGAGTTGATGCTATGACTTTTTAGGCCCTGCAGTGCTGCCTCAGTGTCGTCCATAACCTTAAACTCTAATTCCATGGCTTTTAAAACTGATAAAATTTACACTACAGTCATTCGATAGCCTATACGACCTCCAGGGTGGGGTTGATGTGTTCTAGATTAACGTGGGCTCCTGCCACGGTGGCTTTATCCCACGGTGCTCCAAACACCGAGTGAAATAAAGACGTAGACTAGCGCCCCCATGTGTAGTATAACAACACTTTACGATTGCCACCAATCGCAATTTGTGTGTATACAGTCACAATGAGTAGCAATTTATATAATATGGCAAGCCTTTCCAAGGCAAGCCTAGATCCACATTATAACCTCTTGCTTAGGGGTTTGGAGACTATCCAATCTCCGTCTGTTGAGAGTGCAACAGCACACTTGATCGACCTTGCACTACATCTACATGAATCGATCTTAAACCACAACCACCACGTGTACCCCCGAAGGGGACCTCACCAATAACCGGTCACAGAGATGATAGGCTCTCTGTGGGGCCACCGATTCCCGTGGTACCAGTCCTTTAGGCACTAGTCGGGCCTCGAAGAGGACCCGCAATTTTTATCGCAGACCTTTTCTTCCAGATTTAGGCTCTAGGAACCCTATCTTCTGGTGCCCCTATTTTCCCCGAGTGAATCGCGTCAAAGCATTTGCCATTCCTGCAGTAACAATTGGAACCCCCGTGGGTATCAGGGTGGGGTTACTGTGTATTTAGATTCGAAAGAAAACGTTTTCGAAACACAATGTATAAGTCATAGAAATTCGAATGAAAGGAAATTTCTTGCCGCCAATTCTGCTAAGAAAACCTCAATGGGTGATATCCAAGGCCGCATGAGTTGTACTTCTTATGCCACCTGTGATGTACATCTTTGGGCCGTTGCCCGTTTAGTAAGACTCCCTGTTGTCACTGCCCGCTACTATACAATACAATCATATGTAAGCGTTCCGACAGCAATTAGATTTACTCTCCCGAACGACACTAATCATACTCGACAACTCAGCATAAGCAACTGAAAATTAAGCTTTCAGGCAAAAACTCTCGACTTCAGCAGTGCTCTGTCTATAAATTTCCTGCAGAAATGCATTCGTAACCTTTTTAAGCCTTTCTTGTATAGGTGTTTTGCCTTCTCCTCTGCTATTTTCAATATAAACTCCCTCCCCAAGCTTTTATAGTCTAAATTCAGACTACAAAAACTAGGGGAGGAGGTTGATAGTTGTAGTCTTTTAAGAATTTTATTAAATGGTTTTCATTTTAAATTTTTATTTTGATTTTAATTTCTTTAGAGATTGGAAATTCGAACATCCACATAATCAACAGAAGAAGAAATCAGTTGGCTATTCCATACGTTTGACCAGATTGGGCAAAAATTCTTTGTTTTCACGTGAAATTTTATATTCCCTTATCCTATCGAATGTATTATCTTTATTATTGGGTGCAGGTCTTGGGTAAGTACATGATGAGAAGAAACAAATATTTTAGTGGGCAACAAGGTAAAACTGCTTATGTCCAATTCTATCGTTTTAAAGCACTGCACTTTAAAATTTTTTAAAGCTGGCTTTTTAAAATGTGTTATTTACGATAACAAAAGCTTAAGTTGACTTGAGCAGTTATTCCTTTTTTGCCTAGGATTTTCAGAAAACTCATTGAGATCTGCCAACTTTTACTCTTTTTTACTTTTACAGGTTGTGGCTTAGCAAACGTGGCATTTTATTTACTAGAGTGGTTATCGACTGAAGTGTTTTCTCCATCATTCTTGTTCTTCTAAACGATCTATTTAAAAAGTGTGATTTATGAAAATAAAAAAAATAACAAACTATTTCTTTTTTCTACATATACATAACCTATAAAACTAAAAAATATTATATACTTTTTTTCTATGACTTCAAAACATTTTATAAAATTTTTTAATACAAAAAAAACAAAAATATAAATACATATGTAAAAAAGAAAAAAATATGGGCTCAGGTTGAAAAAAAAACAGAGGTTTGAATTTTCTATCATTAACAATTGTTCGTTCCGTTCATCTTTTTTGTTGTACTGTGTTTTATCTTTTAATTTCGTGTGTTTTTCTTCTCTTTTGAATGTCTTTTTATTTGTCAACTTTTAATTTATATCTACAACAATTTGCTTTATACGTAACTTTGCAGTATGTGCTCACAATCACATTTGTAGTTTATAAGTAAAAAACTCTTATAAGGAGTTTATTTTCAATATTTTCAATATTTTCAATATTTTCAATATTTTCTTACACTTTAATTTCTTTACCTAGTTTGCCTTTTAATAACTTTCTAAAATCTTTTTATATAAATACATGTATTAAACATTAATATAAGATATACATATAATTTTTTAATGAATTTGTAATACAAAAATAGTATGAAAATAAACAAACGTACATTTTTCTTGTTTTAATTAAAAAAATAAATAAATACATACATACATACATACCCTTTTATATACAAATACATATTTTAAATATAGACTTCATTTTATTAATATTAAATTTTAAACTATTTAATAAATAAAAAAAAAAATTGAATTAAAAAAATAAAAGAAATGACTAAAATTTATATAAAATAAATAATAAAAATACCCTAAACATTTTTTTAAAACTAAACAAGTTTTGTTATTTGTTTTTTTTTTTTAATTAATAATGAAATAAGATAATTACATACAAAACGATTCGCTTTGAAAAGTAGTGATGAATTTCGATCGATTTTGAAAATGATTTTTAAACCTAACCTCAAACTATTTTTTATTTTACAATGGCGACCAGGGCTCAAATTACCATAATAATGATCGAGTAATCCTTTTATAACGAAACAATTTTGTCACATATCGAGTGAGTAGATTTCATAATTCGATAACTCAATTATCGAAATTAACATAACACGTAAAAACTTTTTGCTTGTAGTAGAATTAACACATATTACATTTATATTTTGGGAAAAGAATCACTTATCTTAAAAGCTGTGCCCACACACGTTGTGTGCGTCCTGACAATATTTTGTTCGATTTTGCTTTGAAAGTAATCCACGACAAATTTTCAGACTCTTATGTATTTACTTTATATAAAGGTACCCATCCCTGAATAAAATTCTAAAATGTATATAAAATTCTAAAAAATTATTGTTAAGCTCTGTAAAAGACAGACAGGAAATGAGTTACTAATTATTTTAAAACAGCGCCATCTGTTGCACAACATTGCTTAAAATATACTGCTTTCAAAACTAAATAAATTAAATCGGTAAAGATCAGCTTACTTTCACTCATTTTTCTCCACTTTCTCTTGTAAATAAGATGTTTTTGCGGAAAATAGTGGAAAAATATTGGAATCAGGATACTGAGGTACCTCCTCACAAAATATTTTTAAAATCCCTCCAGTAGTTTTTAAGCGATGCCAACACAAAAAAAGAAAGACAGACAGGAAATGAGTTACTATTTTATTATATAGTGAAAGGGATTGGCCCGGACCTCGCCGAATTCGTGTCGAAAACTTGCATGTAAGTAAAGTAGATAAAACTATTTTTTTCAACATTTTTTGAAAATTGTAGTGTTTCAGTGAAATGGAAACTGTGACTATAAAGCGTTATGTTGCCTAGAATAGAAGACTGCTTAAAATGCCAGGGGTCTAATCACCGCATTCGATATCTAGTAAACTGTCTTATCGAATAACAAATTCGATACGACTCGAGTAAGCTAATTATGCCATTCGACATGTATCGAATCGTTATTTATATCACATTGTAATAGATTAATAATAAGTCAACAATTGAAAAAAGAAAACACGGTTTAAAAACATTTCCTTTCGAATGAAATTACGATACTTTTTATTCGGTGTCGAATACTATGATACCAAAATGAAAAATTATGAGAGATTTTACTCGATATCAAATGCGGTGATTAGACCCCTGGCATTTTAAGCAGTCTTCTATTCTAGGCAACATAACGCTTTATAGTCACAGTTTCCATAGTATGTATCAAGCCTTTATTTGGTTCTGTGATGTTTTTTTGCGTAACAAATAGTCTATAATCAGCACACGTAAACCACTTTTTCGATATTCTTTAAAACTAACTCGGTTATCTGCTTATAATGGTTTTCAAAAATAAACCAATAGACGTAGATTAATCAAAATTCGACTGTCGTCTTAAAGGAAGCAGTGTTAAATTAAAAGTCACTGCGCTGAAAATATCAAAAGTCTTGGAATTATCAAACTCAGAAACCATGCTGTTTGAGAAATACAGCTGTGGTCAATTTTATTAATTTTCACTTTTCAAATTAAAGCATTTTTTACTCTTAAAACAAAAAAATATTTGAAAGTAACAGTAAATAATTCGGAATATTCCATTTTCGAGAAAAATATTGCAGATTCGGTTTACAGAATAGATCTGAATAAGTTTTCTTTGATTGTCATTTAAATCATCCCTGTTCGGTAAAGCAAGTAACTTTTACGATTTCAAAACGAATAAGCACTTTTTGGTGTCTGTGAAATCAACTCATTGCATTTTACTTTTATGAGCACACTCATTAGATAAGCTTGCTCATGCAACTGTTTAATATATAAATATTAATTTCTCTTTTACTAACAGCTGACTGACTTCTTATTTTTCTGATAGTTATTAATACTTTATTCGAACTTGATTTCGAATTAAAGAAAACTGATAAAAAATGTCGCTTTTGTTTTTAAATTTAGCGTTATTTAAATTTAAAACCATAAATTATTTGTAATTGCGAAAGAAAAAACAATAGAATAATAATTTATTTTTTTATATTAAAAATTTTATATTTCTTTAGATTTTATCTTGTCTTCAAAAACAGTTCAAATGTTTCCATATCACTTTTTGCTATTTTACGTACAAAGTAATGATTATTACCCTCTACTAAAGATTTGGGAGAAATGTACATATCCTTTTCCGGGTCATATTGGGCGCGGCCCAGCAATTTTAAAAATTCATGACGTTCACGTAAACGAAACTCACGCGAGGTTAAAACTTCAGGTTGCAGCAATAGCATTTCATGAGACAACTTCATTTCTTGATGGGCATAAGCAAAACGTTCTATAAGATCGTCGGATTCTGGAAATATGTAAATAAAACTTGAATTTATTGAAAACAAGTCAAAGAAGTAACCTTTACTAACTTGACATCCATAATCGAGGTTTGTTTAAAAGTAAACATTTGATTTCATCTTTGTTAAAACCCATTTCTTCGCGTATACAAAATGTAGACTGACGTAAATGTTCCATATTGTAAGTAATCAAACTTGGTTGTTTGCTGGCCAAAAAACGTACATCATCCCCCCTTAGGGAAAATTGTTTTTGGAAATAGCCCAATCTCTTGTCAATGCGCTTAGTAGAAAACATTAACCAAAAAGGATTGAGCGTTAGTATACGTTGAATTTGTGTTGTAGTAAAACGTTTTGATTCTAAGTAATTGACTCTAGTTTGCATATCATCTAAATCGACTTTAAATATTAAAGGATTTTTAGTTAT
This sequence comes from Phasia obesa, assembly GCA_949628195.1. Classification (NCBI taxonomy): domain Eukaryota; kingdom Metazoa; phylum Arthropoda; class Insecta; order Diptera; family Tachinidae; genus Phasia; species Phasia obesa. The sequence goes on from OX451217.1 coordinate 136,352,323, forward strand.
TAACTCGCCGAAACTTTCATCGGGCACTCCCTGATCTTTCAGAAACAATAACCGAGGCTTAACAGTCTGATCTAGCTGCAGTCCTAACACAAATTCTGGTAATCCTTTGCGTTTTTCGATGGCACTGAGGTTAACACCTAGTTGTATGAATTGCTGTAATAAGTTTGACTTATCGACGTAAGCGGCCAAATTGTAGGTGGGCAGTAAAGCCTGTTTGGGGGCTTCACTTGTAGGCTGTACTTCATTTGAATTATCTTTGCTTTGTACATCTTTTCTTTTATGAGGTTCCAATATATCTCTTAGTTGTTCCACACTAAGGCCTCCCGTCAAGTCAGCCAATTCCTTTTCCGCTAATTTCACCTCATCTCTTTCTTCGTGTGCATTTGTGTTGGCAGGCAGTTGCTTAAATTCCACCTTACGTTGTGGCAAACCTCTCAGATTACGTTTTGAAATTTTTATCTTTGCTAAATTTGTTAAAATTCTTAATCTTTGTAATCTTAACATTTTGTGGTTTTTATTTACTATTTGTTTTTTTTTTGTTTAATTCAACAGCTGTTCCCTAAGTTTTAGTGTTGAAAAGTGTTTTGTTTTAGTGCTGCCATATTATGAGTTTCTTTTATAAACGATGTGTGTCGTAAAAATATAAAAATTTTATTTTTATTGCATACGTTTGGGATAACAGATGGAATACAGTAATTGATGGTATTTGATCCTAGGGTCTAAATTAACAATCCTTGTTGTCTGTAAAAATTTACGATCTAATTTGAAAATGTTCATCTTAAGAGCAGGGCTGCCGATTTTTCGGCATTTTGGCGATTTTTACAATAAAAAATAACAAAATGCCGATTTTTGGTAAAAAAATGCAGATTTGATCAAATCAATTGATTTGGGAATTTATGCTAAAAATTTAATATTAAAATCTGAAATTTACGATATTATTAATAACTGCGTAAATTTTTATATAGAAATGCTCACGGAAACGGGTTGTTTTTGAAACTAACTTTAAATCACTAAGTTATTAAATCCATATGTCATAATAAATAACAAAATTAAATCTTTTTTAATCCTTAAGATTTTTCCGCATTTTTTAGATGAAAAATGACAAACAAGCGATAGATTCGGAGTACTGAGAATTGCATTTTTTTGAATTTGAAGAAATATTTACAAAGAATGAAACTAATTAAGGGCTTTTCACACTATAATACAAGTATTAATACTTTTGAGGAAAATGAAACCCTGACATGATGAGGTGTTATTGTTTTTTAAAAATTTCAAACAACAATTAGGTCAGAGTTGCATTTTATTCAAAAGTATTAATACTTGTATTTTAGTGTGAAAGCCCTTTAGTAACATTTGGCAACGAATTGCTAAAATAAAGCGAGATTCCACAAAAGCTCTTCTAATTTTAACAGAATTGTGAAACAAATTATGATTCTACTACATTCGTGCGGAAACTATACTTTTGAACATACAACTTCAACTTCTGTCCAGAATTTTGTACTTTATCGAAAAACTTCGATAACTTAATTTTGACCCCTGGCAAGCTGACGAAAGGTCCCTTTCGTCAGCTGGCGTCATATATTTAGCTTGTAAAATTAATTTAATTCAAATAAAATTAATAAATTTTTAATTTTTTTTTTAATTCAAATTAACTTCGGCTTACACAAAGTGTTGAAAACAGTCTTACTATGTACAGCCATCGGTGCTGTTAACACAATGTCTACTTTAAAGGTTGCTTCTTTTGGTGCGAAAAATCGTTAATATGCCAGGAAAAATTGCATAAACATCAATACTGTTCCCGCCTAAATTGAATATCAAAGTAATCAAATGAAATGAAATGAGCGATCTAACCAAACCATATTCACCCTTTGCTTATTCCCTTGTTTAGACATCTCTTAATTGCTCAATTAGAGAGAATTTACGAAATTAATTGAGCTTAATTTAAATTGAGCACTTAGTACATAATTGCATCACTAATTGAATAAAATACGAAATTCAACTCTGTTGTATCCAAGGCGAATTCATACCAGATGGAGGCGATAGCCCAGCTGATTGTTTTTTGCTCTCGTTTTTTTGCTAATGCCTTGTCAAAAATACATTGTTTTATATCTGCTAATCTAATGTCAAAGTTGTTGTTTTGTTGCAGTTGTTGCCCTACACCTGGTATGAATTCGCCTTGATTGTATCTCTACTGAGAAGTATGTTCAGTGAGAAAAATTGAGATAACTGCAAGGCACAATAATATTAGGTAGTTGCATTACTATAACAACAAAAACCGCATGTTCTCATAATTTCTAGATAACGATTAGATTTTCAGATGTCAAAAAGAGCTGACAGAAATTAAAAATTACAAAGCAATTTGTACGTTTTTTCTATTAGTGCTTTTAATTTTATCTATAATTATATCATAATTTAAATAATAATGCACAACAGTGAAACTGTGTTAAGGAAGTAATAAACAATGAATGTTTACATAATCTGGAATATATTTTTTTTTTGTGGACGAATTCGTTGTACTGTGTGAAGTTCGTCATACGTTCCAGTTTCATAAATTCTTTTATTTAAACTTTATTTTTTTGTATGGGTTTTTTCATCATCACAACATTTATCATAAATAATATAAGGCACACATGCTGCAATGCGCTCATCGAAAAAGTAGTGATGCTGACAGGTGGCCTCTTTCAACACTTTATTATTTTGACATTGTAAATAATTGCGACAATTATTTTTTCCACTGGTCACCTTAGAATTACCGCGACCATCACAGCGATTATAATCACATTTAACATCTAGGGCTGGCAAGCAGTCTTGTTGCGTTTCATCGAAAAATGTTCCAGAGGGACATTGCAACCAAATAGGTTGTAAGTCATGGGCGTGATCACCTCTATCAGTACACAAAAAATAACCTCGACATGTAGCTCCATCTGATTTCTCACCAACATATGGCCTGTTACCTCTTAGACATGTAGCCGATGTTGCACGGTGGGCATTACAGTCAACAGTCGATTTTTCTACACACTTTCCCAGTTCCACATTGAAATATTGGTTCTTGCAATCGACTTTTGTTAGTTCATCTCCTACACACTTATAGTATTTGGAGCAATCAGTCTCATCGCGGAATAGAGTTTTGTCTGGTACAAGTTCACAAATATTATTTACATCCTGGATACATTGGGAATTACTGGGATAGACACACATTTGTTTGTCCTGATCGAAATAGAGTTCATGTTTACAATAGCCGACTAACGGTTTGCCATTATCACAATAGTAGAAACTACGACAATCGGTAGGATTGGCCATCCACATACCCGTTTTCGAATTCAAACAACGATTATCGCACAAATGTGTAGTGTCCAGATTGTTGACACATTTCTGTTGCTTTGCATCGTATTTTAAGTTGGCTTCGCAACTTAAGACTTGCCCGCCGCTGCCATTACACCAAATATACTGATCACATGATCCTGGAAGTCGTAGTTTTGTATTGAGTTTTACTAAGCGGCAAATATTGATATGCTTTGAGGCGCTCGCTATGATGACGGAAAAAACGATGGGTACCAAAACCTGCAGCGCTTAAAGTACAAGAAATATAATAAATTAATTAAAAGACGCATTTAAGGAATGGTTGAGAAAAAGGGGCATATCTTCCATAGACCCTTCGTCTTAAATCTTGTAACTTTTTTATTCGGTGAATAATGGTAGGTGCAGGAAGCATCTCGATGTGTAGATAGACGGCAATAAAAATATTATTATTAGCAGAGCTTGTTTTTGAGTATTCACAAGTTCCAGTGTCCTTCAGTATACCAAAATAATGCAGCATTCTACAATCCGATATATATTCGTACATAATATCCGATATCTTACTAACAACCGATCTGCAGTCAGGTCACTAACAGCTGTTTATTACAAGTAAAAGAATCTCTGATATGAGAAACATTCACGAATCGCTCTTATATTGCGCTGAAAACGTGGCTTCTTACAAGCATATGAAAGGGATTCATGAATCACTCTTGTATGGAGCTGAATACAGGCCTCCCTTCAAGCTGGAAGTATGCATTTCATTTTGCAGGCTTTAGTAAATTTCTAACAGTGAAATATAGTCCCTAAAACACCTGCAGGAAACATCGCCATTGGTTTAAGCAATCAAATTTGTTACGGACGCGCAGAAGATTCGTTTAAAGGATGCTAAAATGGTATTGGGACTGTCAGCTGAGCCACCAGCCAGTTTAATTTTTTAGTCACAAGCTAGCTAATCGCTCGGCGCTAATAAATTTGCGCCAATTTTCCGAGACGACATGATGTCGGAGCAGCTAGCGATCGTCGTAGAAATTCGCTTCCATCTCTTGAAAGAGAGAAATGATCCCCATTGGCATCATTGCCTTGAGTTGTAAACAACGTGTTTTTTTTGCTCGTGGGTGATTTTTTGAAAAAATTATATTTTTCTTTAATTATTTTGGACTATGACTAGTCAGAAAAGAGGTTACTTTGGTAATTCTCCAAAATTTAAGATGCAAAAGGTTGATCCTGGAAATAGCAATAGGTTTCATTTGCTATCAGATGAAGAAGAAGAATATAGAGTCGTAAAGGAAAAAATTCCACCAATTGTAGTGGACTCGTGTCATAGCTTTCCAAAAGTTTGTTTTGAAATACTTGGTGAGAAGTACCTGTACAAGAGGATGTCAATTGGAACAAAGGTCATCAGCAGTTCATTGGCCCTCTACGAAGCTGCAATAAAAAAGCTGAGTGAACTGAATTACAGTTTTTACACGCACGAGGTTAAAGACGCTAAGTTCTTTAAGTTGGTATTGTTTGGTTTACCAAGAACGGACCCGAATTTATTAAAGACCGAATTCATCCAAATGCATAATATTACACCAGTAAGTCTAAAAGAAATTGTGACTAAAAAAACTACAGTTGAGGACGCTATATACTTGGTGGAGTTCAACAAGCAAGAAGTCTCAAAAAGTGAGGTTATGAAAATAAAGTACTTCAGTAATATTACTGTCCATTGGAGAAGGCCCCTGAAAGGTACGAAAGGACCCACTCAATGTTCAAAGTGCTCTATGTATGGACATGGAGCTAAAAATTGTAATAGAGGCAGTGTCTGTGCAATTTGTGCTGGCAATCACGACCAGGCAGAGTGCGCTTTGGCTAAAAGCTCCCAAGGAACAAGTATTGTATATAAATGTCACAACTGCATCAAGAAGAACCTCAAAAATGTGAATCACAGGTCTGATGACCCTAATTGCCCTTGCCGTAGAGATTATTTGGAAATGCGTCTCCGGATAACCTCCAGGACCCGACCTAATTTCAATAGACCCAGAAATAATTATGTGTATGACGAGGCCGAGTTCCCTCAGCTTTCAAATCGGCAGCAACAAACGGTTACAGGTGAGCCCACCACCCAAAGAAGAACTTTGTACTCCGATGTTTCAAAAAACAGATCCCGTGCCATCACCGATGAGGAAGATATATCTAACGAGAGATTGTTGGATATATTCTTCAGTGCTGTGGATGCCTTAGAGAAATGTCGAAATAAATTTGACAAATTAAGAGTGCTTGGCATGATGCTCAAGCAGGCAATATAAAATTATGGGTAGCGAAAATGTATTCGTTATGCACTGGAATGCTCAAGGCATAACAACTGAGTCAGCAGCTTCACAGCTCGAACAAGTGCTTCACGACAAAAAAGTCGACATACTGCTCCTAAACGAAACGTTTCTAAAACCGTACCATAAGCTCAAATTTGGAGGCTACAAAATATACAGAGAGGACCGTCAAACACATGGAGGAGGAGTGCTTATAGCGGTAAAAAGTAGTATAGGTCATAAATTATTACCTAAGATTGAAACAAAGACCATTGAAAATATCTCTGTGGAAGTTATAATAAGCGGACGCCCCATAAGTTTCATTTCCGCTTATAATCCTGTTTATACTTCAAATTTTAAAACGGACTTAGATATTCTTACTAACTCATTTAGTGACTATTTTATTTTCGGTGATCTCAATGCACAACACGTGAGTTGGAACTGTAATACAAACAACACAGCTGGTAGAGAACTTTACCGACACCAACTTAGTTCAAGTTACTACATATTCCATCCAGACTCTCACACTAGATTCGGACAAAACATAATTCCTGTTCTACCCTCCACTGTAGATATTTTGTTAACGAACTCTAACATTTCTTTTTCTCGCATAGAGTCCCACCCGAACGTTTTACAGTCAGACCATGTTCCAATTTCTTGTTGTATTTATGGTTCGCCTCAAAACCAGTTAGTTACAGTCCCTTTGTATAATCGCGCAGATTGGCCGACAATACAAAATTGGGTTGAGAATGAAATTAGGTGTCACAACATAGGACAAATTGAAGTGAACAACAATAACTTTGATATTTCATTAAATAGATTAATCGGCATCGTTAAGGAGGCTTTCAACAAGATTCCAGTTGGCCAAAAAAATCCCTGGCAGAGAGATATTTCAGATACTTCCAAAATGCTTATTTCGCAGAGAAACAGATATAACCGTAAACTTCGAAGATGTAGAGATCCAAACTACAGAGCCCATTTGAATGGCATTTTAAAACAGTTGAATCGATTAATTGATTTTCACTTAAGTAGGGACAGAAACGTTGCGTGGTCCAATTTTATTTCGAAATTGCCTTCCGGGAGCAAAAAGTTTTGGAAACTTACTAAAGCTTTGAAAGGTAAGAACTCTACAATTTCGGATCTAAATACAAATGATGAAGTTTTGAGAACTGGTGAAGAAAAAGCAAACGCCATTGCACGTGTTTTTAGTAATAATCATACTATTACGACCAACAACACTTCACCTTTAGATAGTGTAGTTTCAATTTATGCAAATCAACTCAACAATGTAGTTCTTACTGATAGTGACGACATCGAATTTACAGACTCCGAAGAAGTAAAATCAACAGTCTTCTCTTTAAAAAATAATAAAGCCCCTGGTTTAGATGGTATTAATAGTATTATTCTAAAACATATGCCGGAATACTTTTTTGAAACATTAAGCAATCTTTTTAATTACTGCTTAAGAAATGGGTACTTTCCTTTGGCATTTAAAAAGGCTAAAGTAATACCGATTCTTAAAAATGGAAAAGATCCGAAATTGCCCTCGAGTTATAGGCCAATAAGTATATTGAGTTTATTGGATAAAGTTTTTGAAAAAATTATCCATAAACGAATCGTTGAATTCTCTGAATTGAAAGACCTCATCAATCAGCGACAGTTTGGTTTCCGAAGAGAACACTCCACTGTTCATCAATTAAAAAGAGTGGTGAACATTATTGAAAATAATAAAAGAAATCGTAGGAGCACAGGTATTATAGTTTTAGATATCGAAAAAGCTTTCGACACAATATGGCACAATGGACTATTGTTTAAACTTAACTCCTATGACTTTCCGTTATATTTACAAAAAATGATTCAAAGCTTTTTAGACAATCGTACGTTTGTAGTGTACGTGGATAATAAGTCTTCCAATGAAAAAGGTATACAGGCAGGATTACCACAGGGCTCTGTCTTATCACCTACGCTTTATTCATTGTATTCGTCAGACATCACCCTTAGTAGAAATCAAGAAGCCGCATTTTACGCAGACGATAGTGATTTTATTTGCAGTGGTAAAGTTTCAAATGCTTTAGTTAAGAAAATGCAAGTGAGCTAAAATTTAAGTCAGAAATATTTTAGTAAATGGAAAATCAAAGTTAACGATAATAAAACGCAAGCTATAATTTTTCCGTTCAATAAATCTCCAAAACGCATCCCTACTCAAACTATGTTCTGTCGCGGTAATGTTATACCTGTAAAATCCGAAATAAAGTACTTGGGTGTTGTCCTAGATAAGAAATTAATATTCAAACAACATGTTAGCCACATCTGCGAAAAAGCCATAAAGTGCGGCCGCGCATTATTTCCTATACTTAACAGGAGATCTAAGCTTAATATGAAAAACAAAATTTTGTTATATAAAATGTGTATTCGACCAATTATGACCTACGGCTGTCAAGTTTGGTTTCATAAAACGGCCAAAACTCATACCAAAAAGCTTCAGATTATACAAAATAAGAACTTGAAAATAATCCATGGTCTTCGCCGTAGGTATCCGACAAATTTACTGCACAGTAACTTTGGACATAAAATGATAAACTCGTTTGCAAGGGAACTGACACTGTCATTTAATGAAAAATGCAGATTGTCTAATTTTGAAACAATAAGAAATTTACCAGGTAATCACTAAGATTCGTTCGATAAGAATGAATTAACTTAGTGATTATCTATACAAATTTCTTTATAATTTCCATAGAGATCGTAAAGGTTTTTTGTGAGCAATTTTCCTTAATAATGTTCCTATTTATTTTTTAATAGTTTCGTAAATTTAATTATTAGATTCCTATTGTTGTAATACTTTTAGTAAAATCTCATACCTTTGTACCTGTATATTTTAGAAACTGTAAAAAAAATAAAAAAAAAAGAAATGATCCCCAGGGAGCAAGTTAGTGAGGGTAATTTCAATGCAGTGGGATCAGTACGCTAATCAACGATTATCATTGACTTGGTTTATCAAGGATTGTTAAAACACTTCGCTAGGAGAACACTAGGCTGAGAATTTCAAAGGGTCATTCCTCTTGTTTTGACTTCTTGCAGCCCAGGCTCGAACGAAATGCTTGAGAGAGAAAACTTGCAGGATCAAGAAGTTGATTTGGTCTAGATTAGACCAGGCTTTCACTATATTGTAGTCATCAATTAAAGATTACTGTGACAACGATTACTGGACGCCAAGCCAATAACTGTTGAATCTCTTAACTTGGATCAGGAGCTCACTGTGCTAATGGCCTTCAATTGCTTAATTTCTTTTTGAAATAGAGTAATTACTTGAAGTAAGTATTCCAAGATAGTGATACGCTATCTGTAATGCTATCCCAAACAAATAGGCAAAGTAATTAAGCACATGTATACGTAATAACTTTTTTTTCTGTGTAACCAACCTGTTCCATTTTTATTTTATTTTTTAGATTAAACTTTAGATTTAACGAAAATGGAGAATTGGAACAAATATACAAGAATTTGGATAGTGCACCGCTTTCATTTGCCGCGCCTTACTTTTTCGAAAAAAAAAAACGGTCTTACTGTTACGTTCAATGGACCCCGTTATCTTAAGAAGTTGCAAGAGTCTTTCCTTCCAGAACTAAACCGAAAGAGAATCCCTTACAATTCTGTGTGGTTTCAACAAGCCAGGCCAGGCCTGTTATGACAGAATTGCGGCGAAAATTCCCCAAGAATTCCCCAATGGCGCCCCAGGTCCTACTGCACCTGACCCTACTGCACCTTCTTTTTTTGTGGGGTTATTGCAAACTGGAAGTTCACGAAAGAAAACCAACAAATGTGGATGATTTAAATCAATCCATTCGAACGGTAATTGAAGCAATTCTCTTAATGTAGCAAAATTCATCAGGCACCCTGTTTATTGGATATAAAAGTGGAAAGTATGCAAGTGGAATCTTGAGTATTGGGCAATTAAATATCTGCATATCTGCCTTATGAATAAGATAGAATACAACGTTTCAACCGCTGGACTTTGGTAAAAAATATGAAATTATATTGTAAAGTAAAGTTTGGGCAGATCTGGAACAATAGGTAGACACCCAAAGTTTAAACTGGTAAATTGATCAACTGGCGTGAGGGCAAGTATTTTTGCATCCATCAAGAAAATAATGGTATAAATGGCTAAATGGACCACTGTCGTTTAAGCTGAAACTTTAGAATCTGGGATGGTTGTAGTATGCTTCCATACTTTCCAAAGACTCTCTGTCTTTTAAATAGGAGTTAGATGAAAATAAGAGGACTGATATAATGGCGCAACTTCTTTAAGTCGTATCTTTATTTGGAAACAAACCACTTTTTCGGATTAACTTTCCTGCCGGAGGTTGAAATATTTATCTAATAATAATTTGAAAGTTTAAATTAACTAATACGAATATGAGTTGATGCAAAGGCTTGATTTGTATGGGAAATGTTCTTATTCCTATTTTATAACGCCAAATCCTTGTCTGAAATTTTCAAATAAATGCGTTTGATATTACTCTCCACTGTTAGATATGACTTGCCATCCACAACTTTTCAATTATGACAAAGTTTCCCAAATATTTTTCTTAATCTCTTTAAGCTCGTTTAACAATTAAGAACTTCGTAATTTTTTGTAGTCTTTTTAGTCGTTTTACCTTTCATTCTCACTCAACAAATGCCTTTTGCTTTAAGTTTTTCTTTAAAAATTCGCCAACCAACTAAACACTTTTTCCAATTTTAACTGCTTTTAAAGTCTTCAAAGATTTTGGTAACGTTTAATCTAATCTGTGCGCTGATACCGAAATTTATAAATTTTGTTTCTAAACTTTGATTTATTATCGATATAGACGTATGTATATACATACATATATAAAGGATTTCACAAAATTTTTGCAAGATTACAATAAATAGAAAGCACTGCTTTTTTAGATTGTTATTTTGATTGAATCATAAAGTTTACAGGAGAGAGTTAGAGAAAGAGAGAGAGAGCTAAAGAAAGAGAAAGAGCTAGAGAGAGAAAGAGTTACTCTTATCTATAAAGTAGTATATAGCTTCAACGGATATGCGCTATGTTGACATAATGCACTCTTCTTCTCAATTTTCTTTTAGCAGAGTTGCAAGTGATAGTGGGCATCTCGGCATCAGTCGAACAAAAAAAAAAAATTTTTTTTCATTGTATATTATTTTTTTTTTGTGATTTACTGATATCAAATTTGGCTAAGTAATAGACTAAGGCCCATTAGCCAATAGCTAAAGTTATGATTTTATCGGAGAGATAAGTAATTTTTGCTGGCGACTCCATGTACACACATTCTATTTTTTAATTACTTATTTATACACCAAACTACTTTTTACTTATATTTCTTTTCTTTTCATATTTCACATTTATTTTAAAATTTTCTAATATTTTAAAACCACGCGGATATATTTTACAATTTACGACTTAATATGGTTTTATAAAAAATGCAACTCTGCCACACACATTCATTTTTATTATTGCTTATGAGTGAGTTTCCATTGTTTATGTGTTAGTTGCAATCATCCATTTCTTGTAGGGTATCGACCCAAGGCGAATTCATACCCGGTGTGAGCAGTAGGGCAACAACTACAACAAGGCAGCAACTTTGACATTAGATTAGCAGATATGAAACAATGTATTTTTTGACAAGACATTAGCAAAAAAAAAAAGAAAAACGAGAGCACAAAACGATCAGCTGGGCTATTGCCTCCACCTGGTATGCATTCGCCTTGGTATTGACCACATTAATTTCTGTCAATTTGGACAGATAAGACTCTGTTATCATGTGGATGTATGTTCGAAATTAAATTCGGCAATAATGACAAATAACAAAGTTATCAACATAAACGCTTTTAATCCTTTTGGAGAACCCTCTATAAATATTTGACAAAGCGATAAGGCCAACTATTCAACATTACATATATTAAGGTTTTATTTAGTATAATGTTTAGTTTTAATTAATTAATTTCCTTCAAGTGTTAATCTGTATTTGGAGATGAAACAACAAAGATTAAACAACGAGAAATTAGTGCCACGATACCTCTCAGGTCCAACTGTGGGACTAATTAAAATAACTGTTTAACGATGTTTAACCCCGTTCCGAAGGTGTTCTTTTAAGTCGGGTATTGTGTACAATCGTTTAACAGACAATAGGTTGGCTTATTTAGGTGGCGATTAACTGAAAATATTGGGTTTGTGTAATTGTATAGATCAAACGACACAACCATGATAAGTTGGAAATATTGAAATCACCAGCAAAAATCCCATCACTATTCGAGCAACTATCAAGGTTCTTCGATATGAAATAGAAGAAGGGCATCGAAGCCACCTATAATTTTATTTCGTTTCGGCTTTGGACTTCTGAATTCTCTGAACTGCAAAAATTATATTTTGCTTGATTTCATCGCATAATTTCGAAACAAATTTTTCTGCAGGTTAGGTTAGGTTAAGCGGTTCGCCCGCACCAAAGCGAGTTTACTCGAAGGCCATTAAGGCCGATTGTGATGTCCCAACAAATTTTCTTCGCTTTTACATTTCGCTAGAAAACTCCAGCATCTCCAGTCCGTAAGAATTATCTGGAGCATTTTGCAAAATCTATCAGGTTAGCCCGTGTCACATCACTAAGCCAGTTCAGGTTCTGAAAGAACCGTTGGCTCAAGAATTTGAGCCTATGTTTTTGCAGAGCCGGACAGTCGCAGAGAAGTTGTTGAATTGACTCTTTCACTTCCTCATACAGACAGCTTCTATAGATCTCACCGCCAAAGATTATGCTCCAACATGCGTCCGATTATATAGTGCTCGGTTATCATGCCTACTAACTACAAGCGATAGTGACTTTTTCTTGAGAGCCTTTAGAGCTTTCGTCCATTTTTTGTTGATTAAGAGCCAAAGAATTTTGGTTAAACTGCAAGTGGTTATTGTATACCACCTGTGAGACGTTTCTTTTAGCGACCATTCCCGTAACTCGTTTTAAATTTCGACCAGGGGAGTGTTTATGTCTCCCTATGTATTTACCATGTCCAGATTCAAATCGTTCCTTGCACACTGATAGGGCATCTCGTTTCCTCGAATGACCTGAAATCCAAACTATTCTTACACGTTGTCGTCTAAGTAGCGCCAGAGATGAAATGCACTTCAGTACACATCTGGACTTCACTACTTGCGAATCAGGGTTCTTAATGGTGGCTAGACTGTTCAAAAAGATTTCAACAGTCGTCGTCTCCGTTGCGAGTTCCCTTGTTTATTTTTGCAACTATAAGCACAGCATATAATTACTTGCCTGCAACACGGTGCAGGTATCGGTTCGAGCGCCTGTTTGTAAGTTCTGTTACAAAATAAATCAACTGTCTAACATCTGTGGAATATTTCACAATAATCTTTTGGTGAAAACAAATGCTAAAGTATATTTTATAATTGAAATATTTATGACTTTGATAAGATATTATAGGTGGACGTTCCTTTAAGTGTTCGCATCTGATTTAAAACTTTCGATTTTTAATTGCTGTGAGGTATAAATCAGTATAAATTTATTTATAACTTTAATTATAAGAAGCTTTAATTTCCGTGCAGTCGAATTTACGTAAGTAGATATTTTATAAAAGGCGTGTGTGACAATAAAATATGAAATATAACAAACAAATACGAGGGGAAGTCAATATGTCTTTAAAAAATCATTGAAAGACGAATATGTAAGAAATGAAAATACAGTCATTATTCTATGCAATAGTCTAATCCGAAGGCCTTATGGGTCCACGGCTCCTTTGCCAATTTAGAGAAGTACCGCAGCTAATGCTTGTTTGGAATGCTGGAAATGAAACTACGCCTTTGCTAAGATCGTAGAAGACTTGTAGCTGAAAAAAGCACCAAATCTGCGACATCATGGTTCTCAATCAAGCAGTTCCCCATACTCAGAGCTAATTCCGCAGATTTTCGAATTTTTACAAAAAAAAAAAAAAAAAAACAGCTTTAATATTTAATATGATCAACATTACTGTCAGTACCTTGTATAACGGTAAATTCGTCATGGTAATTCCTCTACCAAGGCTGTCTGAACCATAAGCAAATCTCTTGTTAAGAGGTTGCAGACTAAACTCTAATGCGGACAACGGACAATGGAGTGGGGGAGGCGTCTTCATCCCTCGTTTTCAAATAAGGATGAGGTTTAGGCTGCAAAACCAATGCAGCACTGTTCAGGCTGAAATTTCTGCATTAAAAAGAGCGGCAAACTGAACTGAACTGAAACGTGAATGCCGGACATCTCTTGATGAGATGGCGAGACATTCCAATCTGGAACTCTTTTGGGCGCCAAGGCACGCGGGAGTGCCCGGAAATGAAACTGCGGACGAACATGCTAGATCTCTGTAACCTACCTTAGGCATCAGGAGCTTGATGGCGTTCCGCTAAGTTGCTATAAAGACAATTTCCAGCAGGAACGAGCCCACCTGCACGATCTCGAGGCTTTTATGGCCTCAGTATGATTACAAGCGAACAGCAATACTACTGAGAACCCTTCGAGATTGGCACACTAGTGGCTGTGCTGACAGGGCACTGCGCTATAGGTGCACACACTAGGGGATTAAATCTTCCGTACAATGACTTCTGTAGAAGTTGTCAGGACGAGGAGAAGGAAGAGACGGTGAAGCACCTCCACGGAAAGGGCGGCGCTGCTTGGCAGCCCGATACTGCAAGACCTTGCAGACCTATCGGGTTGCGATATTAAAAGGATAAATTAATTTATCCGGATTTCTGGATGGTTTTTGTACCTAACCTAAAGTGTGGATCTAACTTGCTGTTCTTGGGCTAACGGTTGGCATAGTATCGGGTGGTTAAATTCTAAGGGCCGATGTTGAGTGTGAACCACACCTAAACGTCAAGTATTTTCTGCATTTAATTTGACATTTCTCGATTTCAAAAAAATCAGTGGATGATCAAATTTCGAAGAAAATTATCTTTAGTGATGAGGCACATTTTCACCTCAGTGGATTCGTCAATAAGCAAAATTGCCGCATTTGGTCGAATGACAATCCAAGAGTGATAATCGAAAAACCAATCCCCGAATTGGAAGATATGGATGTGGACGATATGTGGTTTCAACAGGACGGTGCCATTTGCCACACAGTTAACGAAACAATGGTTCTTTTGCGCGACAAATTCAATGACCGTGTTATCTCACCTGGTGAGACGATGTCAATTAGGCGCCAAGATCATGTGATTTGACAGCGTTGGACTTCTTTCTTTTGGGTTATTTTTGAAAGAAAAGGTATACGTCAATAAGCCAGCAACAATTCAAGAGCTAAAGGATGAGATAAGTCGGCACATTAACGCCATAGAACCTCAATTATGCCTCAGTGTCATCGAAAATTTGGAGCATTGGTTGGAGGTGTGCCGCCAAAGAAGCGGCGGTCATTTAGCCGATATTTTGTTCCATACATAATTGAACCACACCAATATTATCAAAATAAAAAGAAATGACAATAATTTCCTAAACAATTTGTGTTTTATTCAAAAGGGCCGATACAAATTTAACCACCCTTTACTAGTGGATTAATTAACTGTTCAGATCTCAAAAACTCGGCCAATAAGTGTAAAAATATTTGTCGTTCCTGGTGCTAACGGATCGCGTTGTGCCACTGTGTTAAGATAGTGGTCAAAACTAGAAAGGTCCGGCTAATAATTGGACTGGTCGGGCTTGTGGCTACCAATTCACATGGTAACAATGCGTTGGGTCACTGGTCGGACTTCGAAAGTCTCCGCTAATAATTGGGCCTCGCGTAGCTTCGGTTCGGATCTCTAAAACACCTGCCACCAATTGTGAAAAGTTTTGTCGTTTCTGGGGCTACCGTCACACTTAGTATAAGAGTGTGAAGTCACTGGTCGGACCCAGAAAACGTGGTAAGACCTTGTTAGTTCCTCTTTCTTCAGATTTAAGCCACAAAATAGCCATGACGATTGATTTCCCTATTACAATTACTAACAAAGGCGTAAGTCTTAGAGAGATCATGCTCCCGAGGGAAATGTAGAACTACCGGTATATTTAGCGGCCCAAACTGTTGTATCAAAATTTAAAATAATATGACTGCGTAAACAAGGAAAATTACGCAGGTCTAATCAACCGAATGAGAAATATTTTAATCAATAAGAAAGCGATACCGTTTCATATTTTGCTTAATAAGTCTTTCAGCTACGATCATTTGCTTAGCAATCAGATTTGCAGTAATCTTATCACGACCAATATTTATCGCATCGCAATTTTGTTTTAAAGGATTATTTAAAGTTTTTAAATAATTAAAATTAACAAAAGTCATTTAGTTTTTCGCTAAACAGTCGAGAGTTTGGTTTTTAAAATTCAAAATGAAGGGTAATTAAGAAAAATTTGGAAACGAAAGCTGTGTTTTAATTTTAACCTCTTTTGGTTTTATCCGTTATAGGAAATTTTATAACATCTTTATTGCCGCTGGCCATTATGTGGTTAGCACTGCCGTCAGGTATTCACACGCAACGTGACATTAATCCCTGTCGTCTATTTCCCAATGGCACCAAACTGCGTCATCCCTCAGATTGCAGTCAAGGAATTATATGCTGGGATTTTAAATCAGTCAATGGGCTTAAATGTAGCGGCTCTAAACCCTTTTATAACAAGGACACAAATAAGTGTGAAACACAGTTATCTGATCACAGTACCTGCGATATAAATTGTAAAAATATGACTTCGAAATTTGTAGCTGATCCGAAATCTTGCAGGGGTTATTATTACTGTCAGGATGAACAGTTGGCTCTGTATGGCCACTGTTTAAATTCAATGCACTTCAATCAGGCTCGACAATCTTGCGTTCATACCTATCAATCCACATGTAAAATAAATAAATTAAACTTTTGTGCCATTGTTGCCAGCGGAGTGAAATTTAAGGATGAAACTCATTGTGGTCGCTACAATGAATGTGTTTTGAATAGAAAAACAAAAGAGTTGGAGCTGAAAAATGAGTATTGTGGCAGCGATGCAATGTTCTTCGATGCCGCCCAAGGGGAATGTGTTGCTGAACCTATACAGGGTTGCCATCCGGTGCCAAAAGATGTCTGTGTGGTGAATAAGAAAATAAAGAAAAATTATTTCGTTAGTGATGGTGCCGGTTGTCGTGGCAGTTTTTATTGTGCTGACGTTGGCCCATTGGCAGATTCAAATCCACAATGGCACCAATGTCCCGATAATAAATTTTTTAGCCAAGAAAAACAAATGTGTTTGGATCGAAAACAAGTTGTATGTTTTAAAGATCGTTGCGAAGGTAGTACACAACAATTTGTAGGCAGTAGCGAAAGAGGTTGTCGTTACTATTTCATTTGTAAAAATGGCGTTAAAGTTGGTGAAGGTACTTGTGGCAATAATTTCTTTGATGAAGAACGCCATATCTGTACGCCGCAAATTGTGACTTATCCGTCTTGTTATTACAAATAAAATAAAGCATTTTTCATTATTCGTAAAATATTATTTAATTTAATTAATTATTTTTGCAAAAACATGAATGTGAAAACAAGGCCAAGCAAGTTCCTATCCAAAAATATCGAAAATGCCAGCGTTAAAAATATGGCCTGGTGCGATATTCTATATAAAAATTTCTCGTTTTCAGATTTTTAAGGTTACTTACTCACTCAACGAAACCTACTTGTATACCTTGTATGCAGCAGAAGAGATACAGAAAATTTAAGCCCACCAATCTGCCAGGCATAGGTGCGAAAATTTCGCTAATTTAGCAACAAACAAATAACACGACCACCTATATTTTTCACGTTGTTTTCATTTTGTTTCTTTGCTTTCTTATAAATAAATTGTTAAATAAATATTAGACCGTGAACAGTAGATCGCATGGAGTGCATACAGATCTCGAGGGATCAATAACTCTCTGCGAGGATCGATTTTTACTTGTTTTTAGGTTGGTATGGTTTTTCTACTTTGATTTGTATTAAAGGCCTTTATAGAAAGCAATACACATAGAGGTAGCCAATGGACCCAAATCGAGCCCATGAGCAGTCAGTAGAGAAATTGCGGGGTCAATATGACTCTCAATGTGCTTTAGTCTGACCATTCTAACGGAATATAGATTGGAGGAGGGTCCTAACTTTTACAAAATTATACAAATAATTTCTAGAAAAAATTTTCGATAAAATTAGGTAGAAAATTTTTTCGATAAAATTTTTAGAAAAAGGTCGATAAAATTTTGTAGTAAAACTTCGATAAAAATTTAAAAAAAAAATTTTCGATAAAAATTTAAAAAAAAATTTTCGATAAAATTTTTAGAAAAAATTTTCGATAAAATTTTTAGAAAAAATTTTCGATAAAATTTTTAGAAAAAATTTTCGATAAAATTTAAAAAAAAATTTTCGATAAAATTTAAAAAAAAAAATTTTTAGAAAAATTTTTTGATAAAATTTTTAGAAAAAATTTTTAGAATAAATTTTTGATAAAATTTTAGAAAGAATTTTTGATAAAATTTTAGAAAAAGTTTTTAATAAAATTTATAAAAAATTTTTGATAAAATTGTTAGAAAAAATTTTTGATAAAATTTAGAAAAAATTTTTTATAAAATTTATAAAAAATTTTTGATAAAATTTTTACAAAAGATTTTCGAAAAAATTTTTACAAAAAATGTTCGATAAAATTTTTACAAAAAATTTTCAATAAAATTTTTACAAAAAATTTTCAATAAAATTTTTACAAAAAATTTTCAATAAAATTTTTACAAAAAATTTTCAATAAAATTTTTACAAAAAATTTTCGATAAAATTATGCCAAAAATTTACTATAAATTATTTACAAAAAATCTTAGATAAAATTTTTACAAAAAATTTACTTTAATTTTTTACAATTTTCGATAAGATTTGTACAAATAATTTTCGATAATATTTTTATAAAAAATTTAAAGAAAAAATTTTTAGAATAAATTTTTAATAAAATTTTTAGAAGAATTTTCGATAAAATTTTTGATAAATTTTGAAAAAATTTTTAGAATTAATTTTTGATAAAATTTTTAGAAAGAATTTTTGATAAAATTTTAGTTAAAATTTTTGAAAAAATTTTAGAAAAAATTTTAGAAAAAATTTTTGATAAAATTTTTAGAACAAATTTCTGATAAAATTTTTACAAAAAATTTTCGATAAAATTTTTACAAAAATTTTCTATAAATTTTTACAAAAAATTTTCTATAAATTTTTCCAAAAAATTTTCTAGAAATTTTTACAAAAAATTTTCTATAAATTTTTCCAAAAAATTTTCTATAAATTTATCCAAAAATTTTCTATAAATTTTTACAAAAAATTTTTTATAAATTTTTACAAAAAATTTTCTATAAATTTTTACAAAAAATTTTCTATAAATTTTTACAAAAAATTTTCTATAAATTTTTACAAAAAATTTTCTATAATTTTTTACAAAAAATTTTCTATAAATTTATCCAAAAATTTTCTATAAATTTTTACAAAAAATTTTCTATAAATTTTTACAAAAAATTTTCTATAAATTTTTACAAAAAATTTTCTATAAATTTTTACAAAAAATTTTCTATAAATTTTTACAAAAAATTTTCTATAATTTTTTACAAAAAATTTTCTATAAATTTTTACAAAAAATTTTCTATAAATTTAAAAAAAAAATTTTCGATAAAATTTAAACAAAAATTTTCTATTAATTTTTAGAAAAAAATTTCGATAAAATTTTTACAAAAAATTTTCTATAAATTTTTACAAAAAATTTTTATAAAAAATTTAAAAAAAAAATTTTCGAAAAAATTTCTACAAAAAATTTACTATAAATTATTTACAAAAAAAAAATTTACAAATAAAATTTAATTTAATTTATTTACAAACAATTGTTATAAAAAATTTTCGTAAAGTTTTTATAAAAAATTTTCTATAAAATTTTTAGCAAAAATGTTCGATCAAATTTATAGAATATTTTCGATAACTTCATTGTATTAAATTTGATTCTATATGAGTTTTCCAAGTGTCTAGTGCTAATGTCTTTTGAAACATGATTTTCTTTTAAACATACTTTGTTTAAAATTCTTACCGTCGTGTTTTATTTAATATAAAAAGCTTAATTAAACATAAATTTAAACTTTTCAAAGGCGAATTCGTTTACCATGTTGTAGCAATGGCGAATTCAATTATTTGCCCTGGCCCATTTTCCCAAATGACAAACTCTAAATATAAAAATTTAATAAAAAATATCAAACTCCAGATATAAAAATATAATATTTTTTATGTATGGAGCGAAGCGACCGGGCCAAGTCAGGCACTTTGCAAGTGTCAAACTTTATATAATTTTTTTTTTTTATTTTTTATATCAAGTTTGACATGTCGATTTCAAATATATGAAGAGTTTTTTTTACGATTGCAATCTGATGGTTATGGATTAGCCCTGTGTTTGCTTTATGCAGCAGCGAGCTATCAGATAAATTAATGAATTCGCCTGGTAAATGGTTACGCCTTTTTTTATTTATTTGTTATTTCCTCAAGGCACATTCATCAGGTAGCCTCACTACAAAGGGGAAATATTAAGGCGAAAATTTTTTAATTTTTTATATGAGTTTGATAGTTCAATTTTGAAGGGGAAAATACTTTAAATTTGACTGTCAAAATCCAATTATGAAAAATTTTCGTCTTAATATTTCCTCTCTGTAGTGAGGCTACCTGATAAATATGCCTTGTTGGTATTTCATTTAAAAATTTCAATTACAAATTTTATACGAAATTATTTGACTGACACACAACTCTTCCATTGGATCGAAATATTTATTATCTGGGCATTTTATTTCGTCAGCTGTATAGCCATCTTTACATATCAAATAATGTTGACAGCCTGGCTTCTGGCTTAAAATTTTGCCACTTTTGCGACTATCACAACGATCTTCGTCACATTTAACATTATTAAGATTTTGACAAGTTTGGGTCTTTGCATCGAAAAATTCATTCATACGACACTGGCCCCATCTTGGTGACTCATCGGGTATATAATTGCCATCCTTACTCCTGCCCAAATCCTTACAATGAAAATAACCACGACAGGTGGCTTGATCTGGTATAAAACGATCAAGTACTGCAAGTTTCCTTGTACCACAGGCCTTTTCGGGCACCGGGTGTTTATAGCAATTAACTTGAGCCTTCTTCAAACATTCACCCGTACGAGCATCGTAATAAGTTGCTATGGGACATTTTTGTGATATTAAAATTCTCTTTGAATTACAAATAAAATATTCGTGACAATTGTCTTCATCTTGAAAACGTTGGTTCGTTTGAGCCACATCACATATGTTAAATTCCTTTTTACACTCATCATTTTCATAAACACATCGTTGTTCGTCTTGTTTAAAAATTTGACCCTGAGGACAAATACCAGACCTGACGATTTTTCCACCATCGCACTGGGCCCATTCATTACAATTCTTCACATCTTCAATGAATTTAGGACTGGTTTTGGTGCAAGTTGGTGTGCAATAGGGATCGGGAAATTGGCTAGTAACATCGGCACAAATCATTTTATCCAGTTTAACAATTTTACTTCCATTGCATGTTACAGAGTGCGGTGTACTTTTGCCATTTATACATTTTATAGTTTTCTTACAGCCGCCGGCCTCACGCACAATGGCACCATCTGGAAATAGGCGGCAAACGTCGACTTCTGAATTCAGTTTTTGCTGCAAGATAACACATTTTGTTATCAACGGTGTTCCCATAAAAATGCCAAGAATCAGTATAAAAGCTAAAATATTAAAAAGAAGCATTTTTTATATAAAAATAGAAAATTTTTTATGAATTAAAAAAAAAAAAAAATCTCTTTTGAAAATTTTTTTCTTATGGGAAATTTTTGAATTTAAATTAAATATTCTTAAAAGTATATTTCCATAAAACAAAAAATATTAAAAATGTTTGCCGGTGCTAAGTTATTTATAAAATTGACTTTGAAAATGAAAAAAGGCTTAAAAGGATTTTTTTTGTAAGGGATATTTTAATCTTTTTTTAATAATTTTAATTTACATAAAAATATAGAATATTTTGATTAAAAACAATTTTGCATTTATACATGCTTTTCAGTATTTTTATGTTTATTTTTTAGCACTTAACAAAAAAAAAAGTTAAAAATTTTAAAATAATATTTAAAAAAAAATGGAAAATTTATTAGGGAAATTTTCCTTAAGGCAAATTTTTACAACGGCGACTCTTCAATCTAAATAAAAAAAAAATTAAAACCAAATAAAAATAAAATTTTCCTAAGAGGGAACTTTACATAGAAAAAAAATTTCCCCTAAAGCTAAATTTATATCAGAAATTTGTTTGAAAAATTGTACAATATTCTTAAATAAGTAAATGATTTAAAATTATTAATTAAAAATTGTATAAAAAAAATCCCTCAAAGGGGTTTATTTTTTAAGGGATAATTCAGATTCGTTTAAATAAATTTGCATCAAGTTTTAAAATGTTGTTATTAAAATACAGAAAAAGTAAATGAAATAAATATACTGCATTATAAAAAAACAAATAACAGATTATTTTTATACATAAAACGATTAAACAAATTTTATAAAATTTTTCTTTTGCATTTTTATTAAAAAAAAAAAATTTTTTAAATTAATTAATTAAATTACGAAGAAGTTATATTTTAGCAATTGTTTTTTTTAAAGACAACACAGACCTGCAAAGCTTTTTGCTTGTCTGCATACAAAGATTATTTTATTTTTACGAAGGAAAGCCATAATTAAGAAATATTTAATTTTTTGTAATTTTATAATTTTGACCAAAGTAACATATTTTATGTAAATATTTTTATATAAATATTAAAAAAAGACTAAATAAATTTTAAATAAAAATAACAAAATTATTAATAAATTATAAAATTTTTGTTTTTCACTTTTTATTTTGCCATAAAAGCAAGAATATTTGTTAAAAAAAAAAATAAAAATTTAATTAAAAATAAATAAATTAATAAAAAAAAAATTTCCCCAAAATAAAATTTTAATATTTATAAAATATTATACAAAGTGCACAAATAACCTTAAAGAAAAAAAAATATTTTTTTGGGAAATTTCCCTTAAGGGAAATTTTTAAAATTTAGAATGTTATCCATTCTTATTATTTTTCTTAATGACGGAAATTTAATTATCT
Organism: Phasia obesa; assembly: GCA_949628195.1. NCBI lineage: Eukaryota > Metazoa > Arthropoda > Insecta > Diptera > Tachinidae > Phasia > Phasia obesa. Next base: position 136,375,072 of record OX451217.1, read on the forward strand.
ACAAAAATAGTTAAAAAAAATTCCCTTAAAGGAAAATTTATATTTTGGTATACTTAACCAAATTAAAATTATCCAAAAAGGCAATAAAAATATATTGTATATAATTTTTTATTTAAAGATTTTTTTTTATTTTCCTTTAAGGGAAATTATTCTTTTTAACTATTTTTAATCAAAACTTAAATATCCCTGATTAAATATCTAATTTCCCTTAAGGGAAATTTTAAAATCTTGTAATATTTAAAATATTTTTAACGACATTTCTTAATAACACAATATTAATTATGAGAATTGAAACTTTAATTAAAAACACTTGAATAAAAAAATTTCCCTTAAAGGGAAATCTTTTTCGAAAAGATTTTTTACACATTTATACCAACTTAATGTAAGGTAAACAAATAACGTCATAAAATAAAAACTTCTTTTACTTTTGTAGGATATTTAAGGATATTTATAATTTCCCTTAAGGGAAATTTGTAAACTTTAGGATTTTAATTGCACATTTTTTTTTAATAACACATATCTAAATATGAAAAATAAAAAATAATAATTTTAATTAAAAACCATAAAAAGCAGAAATTTCCTAAAAGGGAATTTTTGGTTAATAAAAAAGGAAATATTTTATTAAAATTATAATTATAATTATAATTATAATATCATTTAAATATATAAAACATAGATTCGATGCAAAAAAAAATTTTCCCTTAAAATACAATTTTTTAGGATTTTTTTTGTAATTCTTATAAAGTCAACTTTTAGAAAATTAGAAATTTTCTTGAGCAAAAGTTTTAAAATTTTTAAGTATTTCGTAATTCTGAACCGGGATATTTTACAAAGGTGTCAAAAGTTAGGTTAAAATGTGTTGACTGATGTTACATTGCTTGTGAAGAGAACGATTACAAAAATTGTTCACAATTTTAAAAGTTAATACTTAAATTGCCTTAAAACATTTATCAGTATTTTTTAATGCGTTTTATTTCTTTGTATTATATTAAATTTGTTTCGATTTGTGATCACTAGAGTTCAGTAAATTTTGAAATTACAACCCGTTCTGTACCTTTCATAGTTTCCTGCGACTGCAAATGGAATTGTAGAACTTCAAGTTATTACTGAAATAATATTATTTACGCTGTTATTTATAACAGAAAATTTATGATTTAAAATTTAAAAAAACAAAAACAATCCTATTCTATACACCCTACACCAGTGTGAAATATGTGTGAATGAACATGATTTGCAACCCTTGCAGAAAAAGGAACAAAATTTATAAAATAAAAAAAAAAAACAAATAAAATAAATTTAACACAGAACTTTGTTTCCAGTTAACTCAGATATTTACAATTCTGATGGATTATTTTATTTTATTATTTGTTTTTGTTCTTAAATTTTATCAATTTTTTTTGTTTCAGCTAACAAGACATAAATATTTATGACTGAGATTTTATGTTCAAAAATATTTAAATGAAAAAAAAAAAAAAACAATATTAGTTCATACAAATATTTAGTCAAATATTGCTGATAAGATATTTCTTTTAGTATTTTTAATTAAATCTGGTTATTGATAATTAGTTATATACCGTTTGATTAAAAATAAGATCATCGTCATAGAGCAAGAGATATGTAATAAATGAAATTTATAAATAAATTGTTGCTATATTATTGAGCAAAAGAAAGTGGCAGAAAAATGTTCCTATAGAAAAACTGTTGTCACAAAATATTACTCTTGTGACAAAAATTTTCTATAGAAAAACTGTTGTGACAAAACTATTTCGATAGAAAAAGTGTTGTCACAAAAATTTTTGTAGAGAAAAGCTGTTGTGGGAAAATTTGTTCCAGAGAAAAACTGTTGCGTCAAAAATTTTTCTATAGAAAAACTGTTGTGACAAAACTATTTCTATAGAAAAACTATTGTCACAAAAATTTTTGTAGAGAAAAGCTGTTGTGGGAAAAATTGTTCTAAAAATTTTTCTATAGAAAAACTGTTGTGACAAAAAGTTTTCTATAGAAAAACTATTGTGACAAAAATGTTTCTATAGGAAAACTGTTGTGACAAAAATTTTTTTATAGGAAAAATATTGTAACAAAAATTTTTCTATAGAAAAACTATTGTGACAAAAATGTTTCTATAGGAAAACTGTTGTGGCAAAAATTTTTCTATAGGAAAACTGTTGTGACAAAAATTTTTCTATAGAAAAACTGATGTCACAAAAATTTTTCTATAGAAAAACTGTTGGCACACAAATTTTTCCATAGAAAAACTGTTGACACACAAATTTTTCCATAGAAAAACTGTTGTGACAAAAAATTTTCTATAGAAAAACTGTTGTGACAAAAAATTTTCTATAGAAAAACTGTTGTGACAAAAAATTTTCTATAGAAAAACTGTTGTGACACAAAATTTTCTATAAAAAACTGTTGTGACCAAAAATTTTTTATAGAAAAACTGTTGTCACAAAAATTTTTCTATAGAAATGCTGATGTCACAAAAATTTTTCTATAGAAAAACTGATGTCACAAAAATTTTTCTATAGAAAAACTGTTGGCACACAAATTTTTCCATAGAAAAACTGTTGGCACACAAATTTTTCCATAGAAAAACTGTTGGCAAACAAATTTTTCCATAGAAAAACTGTTGGCAAACAAATTTTTCCATAGAAAAACTGTTGGCAAACAAATTTTTCCATAGAATAACTGTTGGCACACAAATTTTTCCATAGAAAAACTACTGTTGTAACAAACAATTTTCTTTAGAAAAACTGTTGTAACAAAAATTTTTCTTTAGAAAAACTGTTGTAACAAAAATTTTTCTTTAGAAAAACTGTTGTAACAAAAATTTTTCTTTAGAAAAACTGTTGTAACAAACATTTTTCTTTAGAAAAACTGTTGTAACAAACATTTTTCTTTGGAAAAACTGTCGTGACAAAAATTTTTCTTGTATCAAAACTTGACTTTTTCATCTGTGGAAAATATATTGTCCCAGAACTTTTTATATGAAAAAAAAAATTGTTGTCCTAAATTTAATTCTAATATTCGAGAAAATAGCTGTTGTCAAGCATTTTCCACATAATCCTATTGTTCAAAAATCGTTTCTATAAAAAAGTTGTGTCCCAAATCTTTTCTATAGAAAACCAGTTGACACATAATTTTTATTGATGCAAAAAATACTGCCTCATTATTTCTTTTGTTTTTTAATAAAGTAATTTTCCCTATTTCCTACCACATACGTGTAGGATTATTTGGCTTGAAGGCAGTTTATCAAAGCATACTTTTAGGCATATAAATTTAAACTTGGACAAACTGTTTTACATTACAATCCACGGTTGCAGATTACGGGATTTTCCCCTAGTTTATAGAATTTTTTTTGTTTAGGGGAGAATTTTGGGATTAACATTTGTTAGGGAAAAAATTGGCGGTGAAAAAAATATTATAGTGTTTTTTTTTTGGGAGATTTTTTATGTTTTACCAGATGCTTATTGGTCTATTTCCATTTTTTTGCAACCAATAAATTTCTGATAGGTTCTTCTAAACTATTTAAACAAAGTATTAGAAAGCTGATTTCTAATACTAAGAGACATTAAATTAGAGGCCTTCTAGCAGACAATTTTCGGAAGACTTTCTGGAACGCTTGCCGGCAGAAGCAACAGTGGAAGGCCTGCTTCGCAATAACAACTTGTGTAAAAAAGACATGAGAATTGAATGCGAACGGAATGCAAACAGAAGGCCTTTAAAGCAAAGGCCCCCAACCAAAAATAGTGGTTAAAATGAAAATGCATCGGTTTGCTAAATATTTAGCAAAGTGACACAAACCTACCTTGTTGAAAGCTGGTATGCTACTGATTTAAAATTTTTACATGTTTTGTTCGCTATGTGAGATTCTGGTTGAGATTGTGTCTGTGCTCACATACCCTTAGGGGTTTACGTGGGGGGCTCCGTAGGCCTAATAGGCTATTTAAACAAATGTACCGTGTTATGACGACTCTGTAGATTAAAGTGTCAGACGATTTAAAGTGTCAGACTCTAAACGCTCGCGGTAGCAGTTAAGCATATTGCACCATCCAGCTCTTGATTGTGCTAAGGCTGATCTTGTTCGCCTGTATCTACATTGATTGCTCCTGGAACCGCCTGCTGATGTGATGTAGTTTTTGGGCATCCGCAATGACCACGCAATGTCATTGCGATAGCGTCGAAAATCCTGCCGGATGTGACGAGGGGGTCGAATCCTAATGGACAGGTGACATGCCACCGAGAATTATCTAGTCAGTAGGTCATTGTGCATTTGCCAGTATCCTGGTCTGCTAACCAACCTGTACCAACCGAAACTTCACATTGTAGATTGATTTGTTTAAGAGACCTTTGTTATTAAGTTGAGCTTGGCGCCTTAAGACTAGCACCTTCTGGGAGTACCAGACATTGCTAGAAATCCATCACTATACATAGCATATAGAGGGCGGCCAGTGTTGCCATTTTAGCCTTTTGCAAGATAGATTTAGAGGAGGCGACCTCTAAGAATGTAGTGCAATTCCTGGTTCAGGAAGTATTCCAGAAGTTTAGGGTACCAGAAATTCTGCACAGTGACAATGGTCAACAGTTTTCGTCAACATTGTTTAAAGAAATGGTAAACACGTATAGTATAACACACCTTTAAACTGCTTTATACTCCCCACAGTCAAACGCAGCAGAACAGGTCAATCAATCCGTGCTAACAGTGCAGTTCGCACTTATTTAGAGAGTGATCAAAGAAACTGGGATCTATATATCACTGAAATAGAATGTGCCCTGAGTACATCAGTCCATGCGGCCACAGGTTTTTTTCCTTTCTTCGCGCTTTTTGGGTACCATATATATTCCCATGGGTCTGACTACAAATTATTTCTTCTTTTAATTAATCCAACGCATTCCTGATTCTTGCAGAATGCACATTAAGTGTCATTGTCCAAGATTGTAAGGAATGAAATGGCTTAATTAAAGATATTTCTCATATATACGAGCATAACTCATTTCCGTCTCTCTATCTGTCTGTCCTTCATTGTTTGTGTTCGCATCACATAAAAACTACTGGATGGATTTTAACAAAATTTTGTGAGAAGGTACCTTAGTATGCCGATCCGAATATAGGATATTTTTTTTTTTCAACAAAAATATCTTATTTCCAAGAAAAAGTTGAAAAATGCAATTTCCGCTTTAAAGGTGCTGAAATGTTCGGTTTAAAATTGGAATATTTTCAACACGGTTGCATTTTTACCTTTTTATTTTTGAAAGTGGGATATTTTAGAAACAATTACGCAACAGATGGCGCCAGTTGATTAAAATTTGTATTTTTACTTTGTGGAATTGCATTGTTATTAAAATATTTTAAACACCTCTTACAGAGGTTTGCAATAATTTTTAGAATTTTAGAATTTTTTCTAAATTTTAGAATTTTATCGAGGGATGGGTACCTTTATATAAATTAAATACATAAACCATAACTGAAGCACTATAAAAGTAAGATTCTTTCAATTGGTGTGGAATACTTTCAAAGCAAAACCGAGCAAGATATTGTCAGGACGCCCACGAAGAGGCGGGCACAGCTAGTATAGTATATAGAGAGGGGGCAGTGTTGCCATTATAGCCTGTTATCTTTTTTTCAAGATAGATTTGGCTTTTTTATTTCTTTTTATCCTACCCCCGGGGGTTCCAATTGTCACTGCAGGAATGGCAAATGATTTTACGCGGTTCACTCGGGGAAAATAGGGGCACCAGACGCTAGGGTTCCTAGAGCCTAAATCTGGAAGGAAAGGTCTGTGATAAAAATTGCGGGTCCTCTTCGAGGCCCGACCAGTGCCCAAAGGACTGGTACCACGGGAATCGGTGGCCCCACAGAGAGCCTATCCTCTCTGTGACCGGTTATTGGTGAGGTCCCCTTCGGGGGTACACGTGGTGGTTGTGGTTTAAGATCTATTTATGTAGGTATGGTGCACGGTCGATCAAGTGTGCTGCTGCACTCTCAACAGACGGAGTTTGGATAGTCTCCAAACCCCTAAGCAAGAGCTTATAATGTGGATCTAGGCTTGCCTTGGAAAGGCTTGCCATATTATATAAATTGCTACTCATTGTGACTGTATCACACACAAAAAACGATTGGTGGCAATCGTAAAGTGTTGTTATACTACACAATGGGGGCGCTAGTCTACGCCTAAGTTTCACTCGGTGGTAAGACCACCGTGAGATTAGGCCAACTAGGTAGGTACTCACGTTAATCTTGTTCCACAATTTCTTTTTATCCGGAATTTTTTAATTAATCCAACTCCTGATTCTTGCAGAATGCACATTAAGTGTCATTGTCCGTTAGGTCTCCTCCGAGTGAAAGTGTCTATTTATTACTGGCACTACCCTGCCTAACCTAAAATAATATTTAAAAACTTTTTACTTTGGAAATAATTCGGCAGCTCATAGACCACTAAAGATATCAAAATGAAATTTTGCAGATGCAAAGCGGAGATATTTTCGAGTAGAAACTGGCGGAACTGGTTTCCTTGGGCATACATATTTTTTTTGAAATGGCATCAATAGTTTATTAATAAAAAAAGTTACGAAACTTTTGGGGACTAACCCACAAGCCACTCTTCATTCTAAGGGGTCCCTTCGTCGACAGCTCCACTCGAAAACACCTTTGCTTTGCCTCTTCGAATATATATAACCTTCAATATATAACAATATTTATTTTATTTTTTATTTATTATTTTTATATTTATTTATTAATAATAATAATTACAGGAACTGGCTGCAGCGGCCTTCGTTCTTATATAAAAATGAAAAAAATAATTGTTTCTTCTCAAATTTAAACATTGAAAATTTATTAATTTTTGTTGTTATTTGATGAGAGGTGAATCAGAGTTAAAACGCAAACAAGGTTTGTGTGTTTTTATTTTGCAATTAAAAGAATCTAAATTGAAAAATTATAATTATTATTTTTAATAATTTTTAAATATTATTCAACATTTTTTTTTAAAACTTTAATTAAGTTGGTAAAATCTATAACCGCCAAACCTGCTACCACTTTCGGCAGGACTACCGCCATTTTCGGCAGGACTACCGCCTTTTTCGGCAGGACTACCGCCATTTTCGGCAGGACTACCGTCATTTCCGCCAGGACTACCACCATTTCCGCCAGAACTACCACCATTTCCGCCAGAAGCAGTACCACCTTCGCCCCCCAAAGAGCATTCGTGTTTATCCGTACAGGAATACTCTTGACAAGCACCATGATTCATTACATATTCTTTCAAATGGTTATCCCCTTCAATGCAGCTTTGAATATCTTGATTATAATAATTGTTTGGTCCACAAGAGCCTTTGCCATTAACAACTCTTTGACCTAGATTACAAGTAATGTATTCCGAACAGGATGCATTAACCGCATTTACCCAATGCGTATTAGCGGTGGTGAACTGACAACGATCGCAATCGAGAGAGGTTCTTGCCAGCGCAGTGTCAGTACATTGTTTGCTAATGACATCGAAAAATTGCTTGTCACAACTCTTCTGTATCCATTGATAGGTAGGAGTTGGAGTCTGAGAGGTAGCTTCACAGGTGTAATAAATTGAACACAATTTTGCATCGCCAACTATTTGATCAACACTCGTACAAGCTTCTGATGGCGGACCGCCAGCTTGTGTTTTAACAACATTGTCGGTTCGCTGACACATATTGCCATCATTTTTAAGACACATGCCTGTTTTGGTATCGAAAACCTTTCCAAATAAAAGTCGAGTTTAAAAAATGTATCCAAACATTTCTAAAATAAATATTGTGTGGTACCTACCAAATCATCGGAACAAACACCTTTTTTTAAACTCAAGCCACTGCATTTTTTCCAAGCCTTACAATCCTTGAGGTCGCCAAAGAACTGACCATCTGGCATTATTTCACATACACTTCGGGTTTCGGAGACAGCATCATTGTTATCATTGCAATCACCATAAACACATGAATTATTGAACCGATCAAATATTTGGCCAAATTTACAGCTACCAAATCCTGCAATAGCGCCATTTTTACAATAGTTCCACATATTACAGCCCTGGGCACTGGGAGCAAATTCATTATTCTTAAATTTACATGGATTAGCAAGGTCAGCAGAACAAATGCCGCTTGTTTCTGGTACGCAATTTTGAGCATTTTTGCTAAATACGGTGGTGCCAGTGCATCTGGCTTTAATTGGCTTGCCAATGGCTTGACAGATGTAATACTCTAGGCACGAGCTAAAACTGGGTAGTTTTGTACCAGCTTGTACACATTCGCAGTATTTGGCAACATCGTATTCGGCATTGGCAGAGATTATCAGCATAAGGGCAATACTTGCCAATAGAGTTTTGGCTTAAATGAAAGAAATACAATAAATATAAATAATTAAAGATTTTTACAGGCAGGAAAAAACTTAACGAAACTTAATTATTTTAACAGAAAAATCTTTAAAATTTTATATTCTAAAACTGTAACTTAAATTAGTTATCAATAAATCACTCTTAATTTTCATAATTTTACCATTTTTAAAACTTAACGAAAATTTAATATACTAAATAAAAATATTTTAAATATCCGTTTAAAACAAATGAATAAATTTAGACAAATTTAGATTGCTTTGAAAAATAAAACAATTATAAATTTGCTTTTCAACGAAGGTTTTAAAAATTAACTAAACTTAACGAAACTTTTCTTAAGTATTAAATAATAATTAAAAAAACGTATTCTCTATATTTATGCCCACCATTATTATAATTACATAAATCGTTGACAAAAATGTTTTAATCTACTTAACGAAACTTAATTTATAAAACCGAATTCAAGTTGTTTTTTATATTATTTATTAAATTTCTACTTCAAATTTTTATATTTTTATAATATTATTATTAATATTAATATTATTATTATTGTTGTTATTATTTTTATATTTTAAATTAAATTTTTTTGTTTTTTTATTTTGAATTTTTATTTTACATTTTTAATTTTTTTTTAATGAAAACTTAACTAATCTTTACTTTCTGACCTTAAATAAAATTTCTTAAGATTCCTTGAGCAGAGATAAGTCTTTATTTTCCCTTAATAATTTTTCGTTAACTATTTGAAAAACTTAACGAAGGTTGATTTCTCGAATTGAAGCAATTAAAATTGTTAACACCATTGTCTTCTTTTAATTTAAGAGAAATTCCTTATTTTTAACGAAACTTTTCTTAAGATATTTAATAATTGTAGCTACATACTTTAAAAAATTAACGAAACTTTTTATTTTTTAACGAATTTTTTAAAGATTATTTAAACTTAACAAAACATTTTTTATAAAATTAAATAAAAATATTCCTTCTTAAAAATTAAGCTCACCATTATTACCTTAAATTAATCATAGAAAAAAATCTTTTTAAGCAACTTAACGAAACTTAATTTTGAAAACTGAATTTAAGTTGCTTTTATTTTTTTTTTTAATTTAATTTGAACCAGTTGTGTTTTTTATATTATTATTATTATTATTATTATTATTATTATTATTATTATTATTATTATTATTATCATTATTATTATTATTATTATTATTATTATTATTATTATTATTATTATTATTATTATTATTTTTAATTTTTTTATATTTTATATTTAATATTTTGTGTTTTATATTTTTTTTGTCAATGAAAACTTAACGAATCTTTCTAACCCGAAACTACATAAATTTACAGTTTTTAAAATCCCTTATCAGAGATAAGTCTATATTATCCCTTAAGAATTTTTCGTTAACTATTTTAAAAACTTAACGAAGACTGATTTTCTGAATTAAAACAATTAAAATTATGAAAATCATAATCTATTTTTAAATTTCTTATTTTTAACGAAACTCTTATTAAGAAATTCAATAATTGTAGCTATTTAAAAAACTTAACGAAACTTTTCTTTCTAAACTCAACATATTGAAATATTTTTTTTGCTATATTTTTTGAACAGGTTTTAAAGGCTATTAAGAATTTTTTGTTTTAACGATTGTTCAAAACTTAACGATAATAATTTTTCTCTTCAATGATTAAAATATATAAATAACTAGCTGTGTCACTACTTCGTCAGCGTCCTTGCAATATTTTGTTTGATTTTCCTTTGAAAGCAATCCACACCAAAGACCCTTACTTTTTAGCGCTCATCCCTACTAAAACAAGTAAATACATAAAACATAACTGAAGCACAAACCGATATGCATAGTGTAAGCATATGCATTAGTACTTCAGTTATGGTTTATGTATTTACTAAATAAAGGGTCTCATCCTTACTACAATGACTGCGTACTTTCACTGCTTTTTCTCCACTTTCTCTTAGAAATAAGATATTTTTGCGGAAAAAAGTATCCTATATTGGAATGAGGATACTAAGGTACCTCCTCACAAACTTTTGTTAAAATTCATCCAGTAGTTTTTACGTGATGCGAACACAAACTAAAATAAAGACAGACAGACAGGAAGTGATACATTATCCTTTAATTATAAAGAAATTTGTGACTTCTGATCAATTAGCAAACTTAAATATCCTAACGAAGCTTTACTTTCCAACTGCTTTTGTATCTCTGTGCGATTTGTAATATTAAAACATTTTTTTCTGTTCCCTCTGCCAGGACTTCAATTTATTTCTTCAATATTTTTTATTATTTTCAAAAATTTTCTTACCCATCATATTGTAATATTTCTCTTTTTCTTGTGATTTATTTACGCACTTTTTAAACGTTGTCTTAATACTGACTGTCTTTGCTAAATCATTTTCAGCTTTTATATAAGAAAAATATTTGGTAAATATTTTTTTTTATTTTTAATTCAATTAAATAAAGTACATTGTATTTGTAGATAAATTTTAAATAATAAAAGATATAAACAAATTTGCAAAACACCAACAAAATATTAATAATGGTTCCCTTCTTAGATTAGATTTCTTTAAAAGTTGGTTAATATTTTTATAGCACTAAACAAAAATCTATGCACAATGGGTTAGTTATAGTAGTAATTAATTTAAGCTATTTTTTTTTTAAAAATAATGTGGTGAGTTGAATTATACAATTTCAAAAAGCATCTAAGACATTTGTTCCCAAAGTCTTCTGAAAAAAAAAGAAAGTGGTTGAGGGTTAGATGTTTTTCTAGCTTCTTAAAGGGAATAAAACATGGATCAGTTTTTCCAAAATTAGTTTGGAAAACACATTATTTTAAAGACTTTAAACTTTGGTTTAAAATTACAAAAAGTAGGCTGCAGAATGTTGCTAAAGGTGCACATACTTGATACCAGAGAAAATAAAGAGGCTTTCTAGAAGGCCTCTTTATTCCTTCTTTTGGAGGCGCAAGGCCATCTGGGATTCGAACCGTCAACCTCTAGGCTGATAGAACTTCGCACTGTCAATTAGTTTATCGAAGAATCTCAAGTTCAAGAAGCAATGAAGTAGATAAAGGCAATTCAATGAACTTTTGTATTTTATAAATAAGAAATTCTAAAAATAGAAAATTATGTATTTGTCATACAGAATGGGTATACATTCCTACTTCCCTACTAAGAGAAGCGAAGTAGGAATGTGTACTGGAGAAGAAAGAGCCAAGGCCTTCTTTGGAAGGCACACAAAAATTAGGATCGTATTCGAGAGAAGGTCTAAGGATGCCTTATAGAAGGCCTGAAGTGAGAAGGCCTCTTTAATATTACCACTGGGATGTTTCTTGTGTTGTTGTTGTAAGAGTATTCTTAAAATTAGAATTCGTTACTTATGTACGAATTTTATTGCTTTTTCATGACATACTACATGCTTATCTTTCTAATACGCTGTTTAAATATTTTAGAAGAACCTATCAGAAAGCCGAATGTTACATTTTTTTAATTTATGGGTTGCAAAAAATAGGAATAGATCAATTAAGCATCTGGTAAAACATAAAAAATCCCCCAAAAAACACCTAAATATTTTTTTAGCTCCCAATTTTTCTCCTCACAATTGTTAACCCCAAATTCTCCACTAAATGAAAAAAATCCCCTAAATATAGGGGAAAATCCTCTAATCTGGCAACCGTGCATTAATCATGTATTTTAAGAATAGAGAATAAAATAAATATTACTGTCAAAATCTATATATAAAAAAAAAATCAAAAAATTTTTTGCAGATATTTCCTCTCCCTTACGCTATCACCTTGTTAAATATGCCTTGACCAGGTAATATAATGTTCTGGAAATCATTATCAGGTGGCCCACAAAATAATGTTTTTAATATAAAGTTAAATTTTTAAAATTCTTATAAAGCGTTATTTGTTAGCAAATATCATCGGTCAAAAGATCCCCTCTTAAATTGTTGCATATTTGCGCCGATTTTATAGCCCTTTAGGAATACCATTGCAATAAGTGTTTCAGCTTAACAGAAAAAAAAAATTCACCAATTAAAGGTTTCAATTTAATTAAATAATTAATTGATTCAATTATTTATTTAATTAGGATTTTTTTTCGGTTTTAAATAAATATATATTTGAATCAATTAAAAATTTAATTGAACTTTAATTTAAAACTAATTAAAACCTTTAATTGGTGCAAATAAACTTTTCTGTGCACCTGTGCGAACGATTGCTCCCTTCTGTTGGATGCAACAATGCTCGAGAATCAAATTAGCAACTTACGGCCAAAAAAGAGACAACTTATTTAACCTCTGCCTTTAGCACCTCTTCTTCTTCTTCTTTTAGGCAGTTATTTGCCTAGCATCATTGCCATACTTTTATAAAATTTCATTAATTTTGTAAAAAATGAAGACCACGAATAGAAAATATAATTAAAAAAATAAATATAATTAAAAGGATAACGAAGCAGATCACTAACTATATAGGTTGTTTTTCGGTTCCCTTTGATCCTCAATGATTTCAGGTACTTTAATGATTATTTACGACTACCTGACATTAGACTCGACTACAGTGCTTTAAGACTACCCACTGGCTTCTTTCTTCTTGCTAGCATTTGTCTAAGGCCTAGATGTCCTATGTAATTCACATTTTACCTGTGTCTGCTCGTGGTACTAAGCCGTATTCTGGCCAGTGCTGGTTACACACAATGTACGATATCATCTCAGCCTCTACCAGGTAGAATCTGTAAGTATAATACTCTCGGATTTTTATCTTTGCCATATCATACTTAATCAATTTAAAATACCCTCATTATATCCCATTATCTTTCTGGCCTTCCTGTCAATGTTGTTGTGAAAAGAACCAGAGTTTTTGGTGAGAATCGAACCCACAAGTCTGACTGATTAAAAAGCATACTATCTATTAGCCCTATGGGACATCCGCTAAACTTAGTTAGAGTTTGATTAGAAATTCCAGAAAAAAAATTAGATTAATATTATAAATCTCTTCGAGAGATCAGCAATTCCATCAATGTTGGATTTAGATAATAAACGAAAAAAATTGAGTAAATATAAAAAATATTCTGAACTACAATTAAGAAAAATATTGGACACACCTTTTTTATTATTTAAGGAAATTAAGTGATAGCTTTTGAAAAATTTCCATATCAGATTGACGTGCCCCATTGTGCATTTAGATGTTCATGATCCATAATTTTTATAAAAATCAAATTTAATTAGATTTGCTTTAAATTTTTTAACTGCGCCATAAACGCACCACCCCTACTTAATGACAAAATATTTTTTCTTGAATTTTATTAAAAAAAAAAAAAAATAAATTATTATCTAAACCCATGCTATTGCAAAGTTTTTTTAGTTAGTCAGTCGACGAAATAAAACTAATTAATAAAACATTTTGTTTTTTTTTTAAATCTAATCAATTTCTGTATCTTTGACTTTGAGAAGACACCTTAGCCAGCCACTCATAGCTAAATGACATTGATTTCACAATATGTGTTTAAAGAAAATTCGGCAAATTCCCGACCACACAATCTTATATTAATGACATTAAAATATTTGGCTACAATTAAGCAAAGATATAAAAGTCAAATTTCAAGAAGACTACGTTGTTTAATTTTTGTTGAGCGACCGTAAATACTAAGCACTTTGAGTGAACTTTGAAATATGGGAAAGTTGTTCACCGAAATGAGCTACTTTACTTCGTTTACAGAGATCTCAAACCGAACATTATATGTCAAAAAAATAAAAATTTTTGTGACTGAATTGAAGAAGAAGCGTATGAGTTGTGAAGATGAAATAATGCCTCTATCCAGCCCTGAGACCATCTAAACTCCTAAAGTACTTATGCCTCATCTAGTGCTTGCATCGCGTTAAATGATTTTATCTCCCTTTCGTTATTTGGATCCTTGTCAATTTAAGCCCTATGAAAGGCTAACAAAAACCTAGGCAGGCATTTAGTGTTCCTAGTTGAGGCGTCTGCTATTATTCTTCCATTCTTCTTCTCTTATTCTTCGTTCGCACAACCATTTCTGACGATGTTTACGTCAGCAATACGGAGGAATAGATTATTTTCCTCTGTTCAGTGTTGTTGAGCCTTCATAAGAAGATTAGTTCTAAAGACTCAGAGCATATTCTCTTCTTAGAGTTGTTTCTTAAAGCTTTGACTTAACACTTGATTATTCTTTTAATGTCACTTTAATTGGCTCTAAGCAGTATAACTTTATTCTTTGCTCGTTAACACTGGTTCCTTTTCGTTACCAGGCACACCTCTAAGGGTTCAGAGTTTAATCTCTTCGGAGAATTATCTCCAGGAAGTAGTAAAATCAACATTAAAAAAATTATGGTCTTCCACTGGTAAAAGCTTATTAAATGTGGATGCCATGGGGGTCCTGAGCCTTGAACAACTGCTACCCATTACTAGGTACTCCGTGAGTTACCAGTCAAGAGTCTGAAATGGCTAAAGTCAAGAATAAAGGCACGAGACTAAATAAATATAAGGTTGCCATAATTACAATTTCGTTGTCCATAATCATTAAGGGCAGAAGGGAGTCGGAAAGGGACCTATTAAGAAAGCGGTCTGCTTCCATACTCCCCCTACATTAATAATAATACTAGGATACAGAAACATGAGACTACTTCCTGTGTCTCTTGATAAAGAGAATGAATACTTTATGTGAAATTCTTCACATGCAGCCAGGGTTTACAATAAAACTTTACGAACTCGGACTAAATGGACTAAAGAGTATTCCTGCTGGACCATCTAGCCTATATGATAAGAATTTAACTACGTGACTTTCTGGTTACGGCCATGGTCAATCTAAATTCGGAAGACTTTAAAGCAGAATGGGTTTTTTATACAATGACTAGTGAGTACAAACATTCTTAATTCTTGTGGAAGCAATACCTCAGTTACCCAACTGATGTATGAACATCGGAATTGAACACCATCAATTTTTTAGGAACAGTAAATAAATTTCTCCCTAACTACATGGTACATATTTCCAAGGCTTACGCATGTCTTTTTTCGTATTATATAAACTATCCTACCAAAGTACTAGCTTCTTTCTCCTCAAATACTTACTTTATACGTTGTTTCTCTTTACTTCTCCCCGTTTTTGTTGGATACTCTAACGGATGATTTTTATCGCAGCTAGGGAAGTTGTTGCTGGAAGCTGCCGGCCTATCCTAACCTAGTGTTTTCTGACTGTCGAGTGACAGTTGAGTAGGTTTCTGGTCAGAACCCAAAACTTCATTTTACCTAAAGGCTTTGTAAAGGCTTTTAAAGATCTTCACATTCAAACTTAAAGTAGGAATTAGGAAGACCGATATGTTTTAAACCCACTTTGGGTTTCCCAGTAAGCAATAAAATACTAATATAATAGCATTATATGCCAAATAGAATTTAACGATGTCGTTTTGACAAAAACATTACTCCCCTCGTCCAGATAACACTGTCAATCCAAGTGTAAGTCCTGGTGAATAGCTGGACCCAATCTGTGGCGTTAAGATATTTAATTGGGTCATATAGATCGGTCGTTGATGCCTTATATAGGCTCCATACCTTATTAGTGTTCCAACAAATTTTTTGTGCCGACGAATGAAGTGCCGGACATTAACTCAAAAGTATCCGACAGCTATTACAGAGCCTATTGTAGGGAAGACCATATAAACATATCTTTCGATTACCCAATCATCCATTAACAGTGTCAGCAGCTTAGAGATATTCTTCCTGTTCCTATATATCCAGGAGTTACAGTTATCTATTATACTTCCCTTTTCTCTCCCGCCTGGAAGGAAACACTACCTCGAAAAAGATATCAAAGTTTTATTAGGGTATAGATTGGGAAGGTACCCTCAAAACCTACGATCTTATAGTCATATTCCTATTTAACGTCAAAGTTCAAAACTCAAAACGTCTTGAATAAATATCCAAAAAAGTCTTTCTACTGAAAGAAAAATCTTTAAAAGATCACCCAACCATCTTGTCCTATGTTTATTTATCAATAAACATAAAATCATTCCATTTTATAAGAAAGCAGCCGGAATTAGTGCTGGTAAAGTATTGAGTAGTGGGTACCGAGAACCGAGTACTTGGTCCTTGACCGAGTAATCAAAAGGAGTTACTCGATACTTTTAACGTTATAGTTTTTGAAACAAATGAAATGAAATGAAATAGGGCTGATTAACAGCCCTTTTTTATTATGTAAATAAAACTATTGAGTACTATTGAGTACCCGATTGATAAGTATGGAGTAGTATCGAGTAATTAAAAGTAGTAGAAATTGCCAGAACTAGGTGGAATTTACAAGTTTACGATCTAAATAGTTGTCACTTGCAGCAAATTTCTCCAATGGAAAAGACTGAGGCAGAGTATTATAGGTTGCTTTCAGACATGTATGGCGACTCTCTACGGAAAACTTTGATATTTCCGTGAACTTTCGCGGCAACCTTCCCTCGGATAGCTTTTTTATATGCAAATATTCTATGCTGAGATAGCTACAGCCACAGCCACCTCAAACACTGTCATTCTCCGATCGTCTAATTCATTCCAAGGATTCTTCGGCAAACATAGTCCCCTTTAAACTCGATACATTTAGTTCAGAACTTTTTCTTTCTTTATAAACTAATACTACCTGCAGAAAGCTCCCAATTGAATCGTCCCCGCATCTCCCAGACTGATAGAGACTAGCGCACTACCAATCAGTCTATAAAAGCACGTGATCCCAAATCTCTTATCCGCAAACGATTTATTCACAATTTTAAAATAGGAAATAGCTGCAAGGGGCTAAATCTGAAGCGTTTGGTAAAGGGGTGGCGATTCGTAGCCCAATTAGTGGATTTTTGCCATGGTTACTACACAGGTGTGCATTGTTTTGAAGGAACAGCACTTTTTCTTTGTCGGATGAGATCGTTTTTGCTCCACATTCCTATTGGGTTTATCCTAAAGCTTTGAATAATTTTCTTCGGTAATTGTTTAGCCTTTCCAAGGTAATCGATGTGTAACATAGCGTGCATCCAAAAAAAAAAGTAAAGTCTTCTTTGGTGTAAGTTCATGCGACGAAACCCACTGTTTTAACTTTTCTTTAGTCTTTGGCAAGTTTTGACGGATCCCTGTTTCGTAAACCGTTACAAAACGGAACTAAAATTCGTTTGGAATTCGACTGAACATCGCCAAAAACTACTTTGAAGTGGTTACAGGGTTGCACTGTGGGAAATCGCGGTATCCATCCGGCGGTTAGCCTTTTCATATCTAAATATTCAATCAAAATATGTCGTACGGGCTGGGGTGAGATGCCTACAGCCGCCGCCATCTCACACTCTCTCATTCTTCCAGTGTCCAATATCATTCCCTGGATTTTGGTCGAAAAGGGACCAATTATGGTCTGCTTCGATACTTCCCCTACATTAATTAATTCCCTGGATTTTCTATTTCTAGCGTGACGACCTCTTTTGGGCGAGCTGAACGTTTGACGTCATTTGTACCGTCATGGCCATAATAGGGACTCAGTAAACAACAATTGAAATTAATGGTACAGTATTTATTTAACCTTGGTTTGGATTCGTTAATGTTATTTTTTACATAATAAACCATGTTTAATCAGCACATTTAATTCACTTCTTTCCTTTTCATTAAAATTAACAGGGTTGTCTTCTGCTAATGGCTCTCAGAAAAAAACTAATAAGCGCAGCTGGCTCAAAATTCAACAATCGTTCAGTAGTAGCTTCAGTAGCAGTAGAATTACTGGAAAAGTAACGTAGAAGTCAAACCACCCTTTTATCAAGAATGGTGTTAATGCTTTAAAAATAGCAGTTGAAGGGTGATCGATGTTTTGGATCATGTAGACTAGGAGGGATTATATCAATTGCTGGTGATGGATGAATCAATAACTGTCCACATCTACACTGACGGCTACGCCAGCAACAGATTTCTTTATAACTAATCGGGCAAATTTAATTAATATTAAATAGTTAAAAACTGGTACAAAAATATTTGCTTTGGCTTAAATTGGTGGCTTTATAGGTCTTCAGTTATGATCATCATATACTGGATGAAGTTCGGGAAATAATTAAGTAAGAGTTGGTGGGGTAACTCTTTCAAATAAGAGTACTTAAAAGATTTTGCATTATGTTAATTTTAGCGAAGCATATTCAGTTTTACTCTTATCTCGGAACACAAAGACATTGTCCAGTATTTTACGCTGATAACCTGGATAACCCAAAAGCCATAAAATACGTACCATGATTATTAATTTAAAAATAGCAAACACGTTTCTAAATACACCTTCTTTCAAGTTAATGAACCTCTTGAGAGGGTCATAAAATTATTAAAAACAAATTATTAAATTGTTGCAATTGTTTAAAAATGCCGGTTTTACAATTATAAAAATCCAATGATTATTATGAAACGTTGGAATATGTACCTGAAATAGCAACAATAAATTTTATGGTTTAAGCGCACGGTTGATACGAACCATAAGAAAGCTTATCTGTATTAAATTATAATTCTAAAAGAGTTTAAAACTGATAAAGTTATCAACGAGTCTTAAATTATTTTTAAATAATTACATACGTTTACAAATTCAGGTCAAATTTTGGACTGAAAGAAATTGTTTCTTGGGTTATTATTCCTATTACTGTTATTTTTTTCGTAGGGGGGGGGATACCGAAACAGACCACTAACTTCATTGCTCCCTTGTCGACTCTATTTTTTTGAAAGCAGTGTATTTTAAGCAATGTTGCGCAACAGATGGCGCTGGTTTAATAATGAGGAACTCATTTCCTTCCTGTCTTTTACAGAGCTTTACAATAATTTTTAGAATTTTATATAAATTTTAATCGACCGACCCAAAACGTGAAATTATGTGCTCACCGTAATGTTCTCTCAATAAATCCATTGATTGATGCGATGTGTATGAAGTAGCGCCGTCTTGCTGAAACCAATTGTTGCCGAAATCACGAGCTTTAATTTCAGGTATCAAATAGTCGGTTATCATGGCACAATAACGGTCGCCTTTAACGGTTCGCACCGGCATAATTTTTAAGTAAATATGGACCGATGATTCCACCGGCCCACAAACCACACCAAACCGTTGTTTTTTTCTGGATGAAGTGGCAGCTCTTGAATCTCTTCAGGTTGCTCATCGTCCCAAATGCGACAATTTTATTTGTTTACATACCCATTGAGCCAGAAATGGGCCTCATCGCTAAACAAAATTTGCCTCGAAAATTTCGGATATTCTTGGAACTTTTCAAGAGCCCATAGAGCGAAGCGATTCAGGCGTAAGTCTTTCCATTATGAAATGCCAAACAAAACTACAAAAAAAATAACATGACAGCACGACACGACTCACACGTGATCTGAAAGAGGCTATTGAAAAAAGTACCTCGAAATGGATCACCCTTTATTATGTCAAATCGTACAGGAGTGGCCAGATTTTGTGTTTGGCTTGTAGTTAATTTTGAGTGAAGGGGTCTAAAAGGAACTGTTTCGGTATCTTTTACAAACTAATATAAAAATACTGTTATGTCCTTGAATTTACTCGTCAGGTTAACCACCTTAATTGTTGTTGCTTGTCTTTTTGTGGTTTGTGAATCACAAATTGCGATGTATTTGCTGGTATTGGAATAGGATGCGAAAGTGTCGTTCGTGAGAGGGGCTGTTTTATGTTGCGTTTTTCGCGGCATTTTGCATGCGTGGCTGCTGTGGGCTACTAGTCCCGGGCTACTTGAAGTTAAACTACTGGTGTCAGTAGTCCTTGGGACTTCAGTTTCAATCTGACAGTAGTGCGGCCCAGCGAAAAGTTTGATGATGGCTATGGTTTATGGAAATTTGTAGAAAAGCGTAAGCTCGGTATGAAGTTTTATTATAACCGGTCGTCGTGTCGCAAAAATGGCTATTCGAATTTTTGATAGGCTCTATTTCTAATTAAGAAGCAGGTCAGTGGTGCTCACTGAAGTAAATTCGAACGTTCGTAAACTAAATCTAACAAATGAACAAAATTTTAAAAACTTGCATTTAACAGTTTTAAATGACATTTTAAGAAAGAAGCGAAAAATTTTTTTATTAATAGCTTAAAATCAAAAAGAACTATTAACAAAGTTGCACAATACTCGTAGATCTTCAAATAAAACAAACCATAAGTATTTTGTGATATTATATGTATAAGTTTAATGAACTTTCTGTTTAATTACTGGTAATAAAATATTTGAAAAAAACCATCTCTTATCATTTAAAAAAATTAGATTGTCATTGAAAATTACCGCTGGTATCTAAAGGAAAGTTGGTTTTAATTAAAAAGTGTTTAACTACGATTTTGATAAATAAAAACTATGTCTTCAAGTTATTTCTCGATTAAACGAAAAATAAAAAGATTAATCGAATTTATGATAAGTAATATAAATGTGTTACACTAAAAGACAAAAATATGTTTTTTTTTTAACTTATTCCATTAAAAATATTTTAATTAAAATATTAGTCAAATAAAAAATTAATCGATTAAAAAATGAATCGAATAAAAAATTGCAAAAAAAAAACCTAAGTCTAGATTAAAATGTTTCCACTACCATTATCCAAATTAGTTTTTTTATAGTAAAAATTTTTTTAATTACTAGTCTATCAGTCTAGGGATTGTGGGTTGTTTTATTGCTGTGTAAATTAAGTTATAATATAATTTGTAATTACATTGTAATATTTCACAGCTAAATAAAAAAAAACTTAATCGACTAAATAACTATCAATAATGTTTTGAAAATACATTTGAGAAGAAGCATGGCTTTAAACATTTATATTTTTTAAATATACCAAAAAAATTATACAAAAAATTTCACATGATATAATGCCCATTTGCTTTATTCAACAGCTTTGGTAAAATGTTGCCAGAAACATTTCAATGTTTTTTTTTATTTTTTTTTTTTATTTAAAGACACACTACCTCTGCGAAGCTTTTTGCTTGTCTGCAGAAAACACCCAGAGTCTTTGACGTGAATCGAACCCGCAGCCTTTAGACTGATAGACTAGCGCGCTACCAATCGGTCTACAACATTTTTTCATGACTTTTTCATACGAATTTTTTATGTTTGTATGTAGTTTGATAGCATTCTGAAACTTAACTGAGTACCGGGTTAAACAAAGAGAATAATTTGCTGCGGGTTTCCTTAACACCTTGCCGACATTCCCTGAATTTAGTGCAATGATTTTTATCATCAAAAAATTCACTCTCCCTCAACGTTTGACATATGGGACCACTGCCAGCTTTTGTTTTTGTTGAATTCGGATATTTGTATTCGTGCTTGTAAACACATTCCTTCTTGTCGGCATTAAATAACAAATCGTCGGGACAAAATGATCTAATTTCGTTACAATAAATATAGTCATTGCAATGTTCTTTCGGTCAAAAATAAATAAAACGATTAATCAAATTTATGATATGTTATCAAAATATGTCACACTTAAAGATAAAAATATGTTTTTTTTTTTTTAACTTATTTCATTAAAAATATTTCAATTGAAATGTTAGACGAATAAAGATTTAATCGAATAAAAAATTAATCGATTAAAAAATTTAACGATTAAAAAATTAATCGATTAAAAAATTAATCGATTAAAAAATTAATCGATTAAAAAATTAATAGATTAAAAAATTAATCGAATAAAAATTTCTGAAAAAAACTTTCTCTAGTTTAGAATGATGAAATCACCATTATCGAAATTAGTTTTGAACCGTAATGATTTAACAATAAAAGTAAGTTACTTATTCACTGTTTCCTAGAAACGTTCACACTACTTAATTAAGATTAGAAAGTGTTATCAATTGACAGCAATATTGCTATCACATTGTAGTGTTAGTACAACTAATCGAAAAAGACAGATCAAAAAGACGGCAGTTAATGTTTGCAGTTCGAAAATACGCCTATTTTTGTCTATATCGGAGTACAGAAGAACCACCAACAGCCAGAAGAACGGCCAACAGCTAATCAGTAAAATCAACAAAAAGAAGCGCCTTGACTTTGCAGAACGACCCAAATATTGGTCGAGTAAAAAGTAAACTGAGATGTTGTAGAGCGATAACAGTAATTTATGTAAATTATTTTAGATTTCATGGAATAATTTTCGCATAAAATCCACGAAACACCAATATTTCCTCAGATATCAGCTACCAGTGCGTTCTCCCGTAATGAAGTCGATCCAATATCTAAAATCGAAGGTCCTTTAAACACAAAAAGTACTGCGAAATACATCAAGATTACATGCTTCCATATCTTCGATAAAAAAATGGCACCTGTGTCTGTGTTTTGTAACTTAGTTGAGAAATATCTCACTTAAATTATTATAGTCATCATCATATTTTACACAGGGTGGACTAGAGGAAATCATAAACTTTTTAAAATAAAGTAATGAAAATGTTCATAGGTAATTTTCGCTGCTATATTAAACGTGGCTTTCTAATGATGTTCTCTCATCGAAAGCGCTCGCCCGTCGTACCAAAGAAAGGTAGGACAACATTAACAGGGTGTCCCAACCTTGTTAATGTTGGCTATAATAATTTCATGTATGAAATTTTCGTAGGGATTGGTATTATATTCCAACATGATGCATAAATTACTCCGTTTCCAGCCTGTTTTATATTGCCTATCACAATCTACTGAACTTAACCCCACTAAAGATCTCTAAAAGCTTGTAGACCGGGAAGTTAAAAAGAAAAATCCATCTGATTTACGATTAGCGAAATACGCACTAGAGCAGAAGGTTCAAGAGATATAAACTTATTACCAAAATGGGTATTTTCTTGTGGAAGAGATTTGCGCCCATTTAATGATTCACACAGACGTAGTTCCCCGTCAACTGTTCCTCAATTAGAAGCCAAATTTCAGGCCACTAGTTTAGTTCACAATCAGCTAAAACACTTACTTAAACGAAGCACTAGATCTATCGGATCGTCGCCACCCATAAAAGTCTACAGAGAGCATAAAGCTGTCAATTCTGTATCACATTGAAGAATTCGGCATTTTGAAGACTTTCACTTGGTGAATTTTGCTTTAAACCAAATCCAAATTATCCAAAAGCAGTACCAAAGTCTTACAAGATAAAGCAAGGCAAATAACTGAATATAGTTGGAAGCAGACTCCAATTTCAGTAAAACATCATCCTTATTTGTGTAGCCTACTTTTAGATGAACGGATTCGTCAACAGGAAATTTTCTTGCGAATAAAGCGATACCCGTTCACATAAGTTACGCTAAGAGCCAAATGGTTTTCTTGCAGTCCTTGAAGTTCCCTGAAAATAATGAAATTAAGAACCATTTCCGAATAAAAATTAATATGTGGAATTATGCGTTAGCGGTTGTTCGAGGCAGACAAGATTATTGCAGCTTCAATTATATAAGACGAAAAGTGGACGCGAAACTAACTAGAAATGATTTTAGAGAAAATCAAGAAGCATTTGAGGAACAAAAATGCTTGGGCTGATATCTTGTGCAGTAGTTCCGGAAGTAAGTATCAGCTTTATTACTAATGAAGCACCAGACCAACTAACAAAACGGGAAGTTGCTGTGAATTTCTGCGGACCAAAACCCAGAGCAGCACTGTGAAATGGCCAAGTGCGGAGGTCCTACAATGGGTGAACTCAATAAAGCTAAAAAGTGGAGAGAGGCCATTACTTATAGGTAGGATCGAATGGTGTTCAATGAGGCCCTTGGCTGGAGGGCCAGTGAGGTGCTCAGATATAATAGAAGTGACTTAAACTCGATAACCGCGTAAGTGACAGGTCATGGAAACTTCAAGTATCACCTAGCCAAGATGCAAACCGAAGAAGATAATTCTTGCAGACTGTGCTGCGCACATTGTGTATGAATTTCCTGCACTGGCTAGCATAAAACTTAGAAACACTGTTAGAAGCGTTGAGTGCGTGGATGCTATGAGGGACCTGTGTCTTGGACAATCACCTGACGACAGTCTAAAAACACTAAAGTCAAGATTAAAGGCTGAAGACTCAAGAAAAGTAAGGTTGCCATAAATTACAATTCGGTTGCCTATAATCATTGAGGGCCGAAGGGGGTCGAACAGCGACCCATTAAAGAAGTGGTCTGCATCGATGTTCCCCCTACATTAATATTAATATTAAATACTAAGGACAGCTTTTAACAATGCAAAGCCAAAAAAGAGAGTTGAAAGCAAATCATGATATTAAACATCAATCTAAATTTCAATAGATTTTAAAAAAGGAAATTTTTACTGATGTATAAAGCCGTAACTTGATCTTTAACTATATACAATGTTTTAGGATAAATAATGCTCAACATTTATTTTATTTTAAAACTATTTTATAATCCATTCAATAAAATTTTATTACAAACAAAATCTCAAAATCCATTCTATTTCTTTAAGCCGTACAAGCGGCATAACTTACAACCTGAGGGGTACAACCTTGGGTACGTTCATCAAAATAATAACTATTGGGACAGATACCTTGTGTGCTGGCCACACCCTTTGCACACAAAGCATACGCCCTACAATCACCGGCAATATTCACGTACTTATTGCCCATACCCTCACAACGATCCAGCGAGCATTTCACATTCAAACGATCACGGCACGAGAGAGTTTTTAAATCAAAGAAGGTACCCGGTGAACAGCTAAAATGTCTTGGCTTACGGTCGTAAGTACCGTTGCCCACCTTTTTACAGAAGTAATAACCGCTACAGGAAACGCCATCCGAAATGGGACCCACATGATCAATACATACTTTAAGTTCTGGTTCGGGTTTTTTGGCGGTGGGGTAGCACACAACATCGTCGACTGGCAAACAGCGGCGCTCTATATAGCTCCAGGCATAACTGCTATTGCAGCTGTGGGTTACCACAACATCCTGCCGACATTGCCTGTATTTAGTGCAATCATTTTTATCAGCAAAAAATTCACCCTCCCTCAACGTTTGACATATGAGACCACTGCCAGCTTTTGTTGAATTCGAACATGTGTATTGGTTCTCGTAAACGCATTCAGACTTGGCGGGATGAAATATTAAATTGTTTTGACAAAATCCTCTCATTTCTTTACCGCCTCTACAATAAATATAGGCATTGCAATGTTCCGGATCTGCCAAAAATGTACCATCAGCTGCTCCAGAGCAACGATTATCAGTTGCATTAGTTTCAAAAGGACAGGCGACACTGTCTTGGTCTTCACATTTGCCCGTATTCTTGTTAAAATACATACCAAATACACAAGAACCTTCTTCCATGTCATCAACACCAGGGGAGCTGCGACATTTAAACCAATCCCTGCAGCTATTGGGTTTAAGAATTTTGCTATTGGGAGCCAAAGTGCACAACTCACTCATATTGAATGCTGCCTGGGCTGACATCTGGCCAAACAAGGAGACACAGAAAATTGCAAGACCTACGACTAAAAAAGGAAGACATTATTACTCTTAGTAACAAATTAAATTTTATATCCTCTTGGACAATTTGTTACCTTTAAACATTTTAGAAAATTACTTCTCTTTAGTATTTCAGCTCTGCAGTGTCTAAAGGTTTGAAAAGTAAATTTTTCACTGTTGCTTCTGTTTCGAGATTTCTTATTTATAAATAAGCAAACTACCTATAGATTTCAATATTTTTTAATTATATTGATTACTTCTTTATTATTGTGTAAAACATATCATTTTTAGTTTCCATGTTATGTAGATTTCCTTTTCTGATAAACTTATTTGTTTCTGTTCAGATAAGTATGTGAGATACATGTTTTTGTGATTGCTTCTTGGGCTGATGAACTTGAGCTTTTGTTGTGGTAGAGTTATGAGATCAGTGTTGAGTTGCTTTGAAAATGTCGATGACCTTGGTGTCCAACAAAAACAAAAGTTTACTATATGAGAATCTAGATCCCTTGCAGCGTTCGACCGAGATAAATATATCGGCCTGACTTGAGACGTTTGCGACGCGACACGATACGAATAGTAGGTAACCTGAGTAAGACATAAAGTCAAAAAAAACTTTTTTAAAAAATATCTTCTTTGGCAAAAAGGGTTTTATTTCTCAACAAAGTCTGCTTTAAGTCCGATATATTACGTCCAGCGACTTTCTAGTTTTTATGATTTCCCAAGATCCTTAAAATAGGTATTCGTTGCAATAATGACGTCTTCGTTTGGCCGAGAGTCTGCTGGATCGGGTAGCAGTTCCTAGTCTACCCCATGCATTATATTGAATGAGGCAGTCAACGCTTCAAATATTCATCCAAAAGGTTTTGTAAAGCTTCAGCCACTTCACGCACTTGTATTGGCGTCTGTTTCTGGTGTGATGACCTCTTTTGGGTGACCTGAACAGTTGGCGTCATTGCTGCTGGTATGACCTCGACAGAACTCAGTAAACCGCTCTTCAGCAATTGACATTGATGATGAGATTCACTTTTTTACAGTTTTGTTGCAATTAACAAGATTGCCTGCTTGCAAGCTTGCTCAAAATTGGACCATAGTACAGTGCTTGTGTTCTGTGAGCTAAGGTTTTATAGTCGGTCAACAGCAATTTACGGTTTCATTAATCATTTTAAGCTTCGGATGATTAGCTGATTGGGCTAATGCATCCTAGTTTGTTGCTAGGACTGCTAGCTAAGACTACCAGACAGGCACGGAGAACATCCGAACACATTTATATAGCGAGCCGCTTGTTGCAACAACAGACTCCCGCTTGCCGAGGTACTAAATCGGCGACACCCGGTAGTAGCTAGTAGTTTTGAATGGCGCCAATCACTCGCCTTGTCATTTCGAGTATCATTGGCACTCAGAATTTAGGTGGAGATCGATGCAACCCGATATTCCTCTTAGACCGTCCTCACAAAACGGCCCTATGCTCCTTATAGGAACAATAGAAATTAATATACATATATATTAATTAAAATTTATTTGGATCTGATGGAACAAATTCCGTAAGCAAAACATCAAAACACCGATATTCTCCCAGATCTCAGTTACTGATAGGTAAATATGGTGGAGGAGAAATTATGGCGTGGGGTTAGAAACGATGTATAAAATAAAATCACGGCATGTTCTTCAGTAATTGAGTCGGCCCAATATCTAAAATCGAAGGGTCCATAAAATAATTATTGGGAAATACTTAAAGAAAACAAGCTTTTATATCTTCGAGGAAAAAATGGAGCCCAACCAAGACTACTACAAGAGCTGCCCTTGTCTCAATATAATCATCCCTTGATTCGTTCAATTATTTAAGCCCCAGATCCTTTTAAGCAGATAAGTCTTTAATGCTTTCAATAAGAATGTTTCTATAATGACAACAAATAGCTCCTCAGAAAATTTTAGAAGCATGACGTTTCGTTTTGTTTTTCTATTCGTGATTTAGTCAAGAAATTGGAAAAGTATTCATGAAAAACTAGATTTGGAAGAGAAAATTTAGGAAATATCCTGCTTATAAGAAAAAATATCCCAACTGATGCTGCCGAATATTAAGTATTAAAAAGCTAACCATGCGATAAAGACCGCGTTTGCTCCTCTCGACCCTAAACGCAACCGTGTGGCCACTTCAAGGGAGTATTTGGTTTAGGCGCAATCCGATTTAAGCAACAATTTGTAACTATGAATGAAACATCAATCTATATCATTACACCAGAGACCAAAAACAGTAGGGTTTTCCGAGAGGGCGTGAACCAAAGTAGGATAACAAGATTATCGCCACTAGCCGTGTGGCCACTTCAAGGGAGTATTTGGTTTAGGCGCAATCCGAAAAGGTCTGTTGTTTTATAACACGGGTTCTCTTCGAGGCCTGATCAGTGCCCAAACGACTGAAACCACGGGAATCGGTGGCCCCACAGAAACTCCTCTGTCTCTGTGACCGGTTATTGGTGAGATCCCTTTCGGGGGTACATGAGGGGTGGATAGATTGTTGATTGAAATCTGCTGTTGCATTCTCAACAGAAGGAGTTGGATAGTCTCCAAACTCTAAGCAAGAGGTTAGAACATGGGTCCATGGGTTGCCATGTTCTAAAAATTGCTACTCACTGTGACTGTGCGACACACCTAAAATTCGTATATCGTACCTCTTACACAGGGCACGTTATCGAAGGGTGCGCCGTTACTACACAGCGGGGGCGCTAGTCTACGTTTTAGTTTCACTCGGTGTTTGGAGCACCGTGGGATTAAGCCACCGTGGCAGGTACCCACGTTAATCTAGAACACATCTGTGTCATTCACATCGATTACCTTAAAAAGGGTAAAGCAATTAACGGCGAATTTAATTTGGAGATTTTAAACAGATTCATATTGAGGTGACGAAATTATAAAATTGCCCTCGTATTTAATTTTCTCTGCGGAGAATACAAGTATCGTCAACACGGTAATTATAACTTTTTTCAAATCTAGTGTCACCAATCTTTGTCTCTTATTTAAACTGTGCGACACACCTAAAATTCGTATATCGTACCTCTTACACAGGGCACGTTATCGAAGGGTGCGCCGTTACTACACAGCGGGGGCGCTAGTCTACGTTTTAGTTTCACTCGGTGTTTGGAGCACCGTGGGATTAAGCCACCGTGGCAGGTACCCACGTTAATCTAGAACACATCTGTGTCATTCACATCGATTACCTTAAAAAGGGTAAAGCAATTACCGGCGAATTTAATTTGGAGATTTTAAACAGATTCATATTGATTCGTAGCAAAAAAAAACTCTTTTAGCGAAGGAAAAAGTGCTATTTCAACAAGACAATGTTCTACTAACTTCCAGGATGCTCTCAAGATTAAGCGCCTTGCGACTATTTCCTCCCTTCAAATTATAAGAAATGGCTTAGTGCTAAGAGATTTGGGTCAAACAACGTGATCTTCACTGAAACAAATGCCTATTTTGAGAAATTTTATTATTTGGAGGGAATAAAACTGACTAAAAAAATCGAGCTATAAAAGAGAAAGATTATGTTGAAAAACAAAACGTTTTTTGTCGAAGATAATATATTTTATCCAAAAGGTGACGAAATTATAAAATTGCCCTCGTATTTAATTTTCTCTGCGGAGAACACAAGTATCGTCAACACGGTAATTATAACTTCTTTCCAATCAAGTGTCACCAATCTTTGTCTCTTATTTAAACAAAAAAAAAAAATGTTATTAAATTTCTAGTTCATTAAGGTACAAATGCTACCGCCAACAGTAAAATAAAAATAACATGTAGCTGCTGAATGAATGTTAAGATAAGCTGGTAAATTTGACGACTAAAAAGTAACCGACATTTTTAGGAAATGTTTATTTGATCTTACCTTCCCTTTACCAGGAATTTCATATGTCAAAGAGTAGACACTGAAACTGAATGAAATAAGTTCCGTGTAAGATATGTTTGCGTGTTATCAATGAGTTTTTTGTTTTATTTGTAGAATATAACATCATTCCAATACTGCTTTTCGATGATCTTGACACTTACAGCCAAATCTAAACAAGCGCGCTGGGCGCTAACGAACTGTCAAAAATTCCCATAGTCGTACATACAAATTCCATGAAGCAAAGCTAAATATCGCGGCGTCAATGCTTTGCAAATGGCGACACCGATTTTGACAGAGCGCTGAGTAGTGAAGATGGCTGCAAACAAACTGTCATTGATATTTTTTTTTTGTGGACAAGTTATGACATTTTTGTTACTTCCTGTTTTATCTAGCGACTTTTTCTCTATTTTGAGTTTCAGTTTACTAGATTTTATTAAACAAAATAAGTTAACATTACTGTTGTCATAGGATTGCCTGTATGAGTATATGTGGCGCAATGCGCACTGCTCCGACGCCGACACTTAAGGCAATGTTGGGATAGTTGCCGTTGAACTTATACATATTATTGAAGGGCGATGCCATTTGGCATAGCTTTGTGCCTAACGACGGACATAAGAGCATGCTGGACCTAGTTGTTAAGGAGGTTAGGGAAGTTTAAATGTCGATGGAACGCATGGGTAGAAGAAAGATAGTCGAACGATTGCATCGGACACTCACTGCGGAAGGCGTTATAAACAATGGGAGTAAGAAGAACGACATCATCATATTTACTAATGGTTCTCTGATGGACGGTTCAGCTAAGCTGAACCTATCCAGACGTCTCTGTTTACCAGGGGGAGTTGCTTCAGTTGTTGAATTCGTTTAATCACCTGCTGAAAAGTCGGGTGCATGGAAGAAAGGTTCTCATTACGCTCGACAACCAGTCGGTTATAAAACGCATGAGGCAAGTCTACTACTGGAATGTGTTTTGAAATTTAACAGATGTACCTCGGTTAATTAGGCACCTCGGTTAAAAAGGACACATAGAGGTATAGCTGGCATTGAAGTTGTAGATCAACTAGCAAAAATGGGAATCTGATGTAAATTTCTGTGAAACAGAACCCCGATTATCACTAGGTAATGGCCAAATACGAGCGAAGGATTTACAATGAACTCACTAAACCTGAAAAGGCTAGACAGGCTTAAATGGTGCTCGAAGAGCCCTTTGGCAGCAAGACCAGTAAGGTGCCCAGATGATAATAGAAGTACCTTTAGCTGGATAACTGGCTAGTGAAAGATCATTAAAACTTCATGTATCATCTAGCCAAGATGAAAATCCAAGAAGATGATACTTTCAGACTGCCTGAGGCACGCATATTGTCAGTGAACGTCCAGCACTGGCTAACGTAAGACTTAGAGAATCACAGACAGAAACTTGTTTTATGTGAATGCCTTGGGGTATATAAGCCTTGGACAAATGCTACCACTTTTTGGAGACTCCGTGATGAGAAAGAAGGCCGACCAGTCGACAGTCTGAAATCACTAAAGTCTAGAGTAAGAGATGCTGGTAGCAGGTGACTCAATGAAAGTAAGGTTGCCATTAATTACAAATCAAAAAGGGATGTATTAAGGAAACCTACTGCCCCCTACATTAATAAGTGGTTAGAATTTATATATAAAGAAAGATCCAGGCTATATACACCCTATGCGGTCGCAAGTAAGTAAATAAAAATCATAAATATTATTGTAATAATAGACGTATTCGGTTAAATATTATTCGAATATAAAATATTATTTGAATACAAATATTTTTCGAAAATTACAATTCCACGTTTCAACCAAGAAAAACAGTAAAGAAAAACTTAATTTTCAGTTCTAAAAAAAAATATAACAGTTACGCTGCCTTAAGGAATGTCTTAAAAGCTGCTTGGCGAAGAACTAGTGCAGAAGCAATGAGCAACTTGATCTTAAGAACAAAGTCTTTGATAGTTTTAAAGGACCTTTTGAATGTTACAGATTATTCAGAAGGTGTTTTGGATATGATTTTCATTATATTTATTCCAAGGATGGCTTTAGCGCACCTAAAATACTTGAGCTAGTGATTTGAAAAATATATTTTAAAATTTATTTCCTTAGCAACAAAGTCAAAGTTAATCTGCATTTAATCTACTGATTTATTAAGTCTAAAATACATTTTTCACATCAAAGTTTTATTATGTTTTTTTTTTATATTTTAAATTAAATATTTTTCTCAAGTTTTCCCTGCTGTTCTCATGGACACAATTTGTAAGATGCAGTGGCAGGTTTCTTTACGTCACACGTTTGATTGAATTCATCAAAGAAGTGACCGTTGGAGCATGGCAGACCTGCATAGCCTTTGTAGCCACTTGCTTCTCCTTGCGAAGTTTCATTTGTGCAAATTAAAAAGTTATGACAATTCGACCCAACAGCGCCCATAAATTTTTGATTGATGTTACCACAGCGATCACGTGTACAGGGATATGTAAAGGGAGTAACACAATTTCCTTCATAGAAATGCAAACCTTCTGGACATTTGTCCCAGGTGCCTGGACCAGCAGCAGAAGTGCACACAAAATAACCGAAACATGTTGCATCATCATCCGCATATGCGGGAAAAGGTCCCTTTAGCGTTTTACATGCATCCGGATTGCTTGGTAAAGGTTTTAAAACGCCCAGACCAACTCCTAAGGGTGTAGGATTTTCACAGGGATTATTGTATTGACACATGCCAATGCTTTTGTTAAAATAGGTATTTTTGGGACACTGTCCAGGAGTATCAACACCACCGCTGCATCCCAAGTACTGGCCGCAATTCTTTGGATCACCTAAAAATTTACCATTGGCTGCTAAACGGCAAAGCGATTCAGCCACACATTTCGTAGTCGCTTGCTCTGCCCAAACACATCTTATATGCTCACTATCAAATACTTGGCCGTCGGGACAACTCTCGCACACTGCAACTTGATTCAAGCATTGACAATAGCGGTTGCAATCATTTGGATCAGCTATATAAGACCCATCTGTGGCATATTTGCAAATGCTGGCAACATTGGCGACGGTGCAAACACCGGGTCCTGGTGTATCACAGATACCCAATTGTGAGTTGTATAATAAGTTATCTGGGCACTTTGCTGTGCCTTGCAACTGTCCATCTTTACAGTAGCCATACTTTTCGCATGAACTGGAATCGGCGATAAAACCTTCGGAACTTTGGGCGCAAGTTTGATTCATGGTGTAGACAGCTGACACTGTTGCCATCTGCTGTACTGCAACCAGGCACAGGATCCATTTTAATGATATTTGAATGCCTTAAAGAAGAAATTGTTTGGTTAAAAAAATGATTATTAAAAAAACCCGGTTCGGAGCAAAACCGGTTTTTATTTTTTGGGGGTATATAAAAACAAAACAAGTTTATAAATTTTTATAAAAGGAAAAAATATTACTTATATGCATAAAAAAAATAAATAAAAAAAATTTTTTTCAAAAAAAGTTTTTTTTTTAAAACCGGATCTTTTTTGAAAATTTTTTATTAAAAAAGTTATTATAAAAATTTTTAATTTAAAAAAAAACCCTATCTTGGAATATGAAAACTTTGGGAAATAGTGGATTTTTTTTGGAAAGAAAATGTTTTATAAAAAATATGTTCGTATTTTTTTTTTAATTATAAGGCTTAAGAATAAAATTTTGTTGTTAACCGGTAATTCTGGTATTCATCCGATTTTTTTTTTATTAAAACTAAGTTGTTGTAAAAATAGGAGTTTATTGATAAAGCGTATTTTTTAGAGTGTTCCAACAACAGAGAAAAAATATATTTTTTTTACGGATTTATCGAGTTATCGAAAAATAAAACAGTTTTAAATCCGAGTTTAAAAAATTAGTAGATATTAGGAAAGCAGCTTTTAAATAAAAAAGATTTTTTGTAAACAAACTATTTTATAACTTCGAGTTTAAAAGAAAGTTTGAAAAAGAAAACAGGGAACAATTCAAAATATTAAGTTTAAAAAATCTATTTTTTAAAGAAAAGTTAACAAAAAGTTATTTTTTTGAGTAGAATTATTGCAAAATTTTTATTCAGCGTTTTTAACACGGTTTCTAAAAAACCGGGTTAAAACCGGGTTAAACCCGGGTTAAACCTGGTTTAAACCCGGGTTTAAAAACTTTATTTTTTTATTTTATTATTTAAAGCACAGAAATAAGTACTTTTGCAAAAACATGTAGCTTTTAAAATATCGGATATTAGTAAAACCCGAGTTTTTGTAAAAACCAGGTTTTTGAAAAACAAAAATATATTAATAAATAAAAAAACAAACTGCTTTTTTTAACAATATTTAAAAAAAAAAAAATCTTCTGGGCGTTGTGGTTACCAAATCAGGGCTCTTTAGTCCTTTATTTTGCATTTATTTTCTAATTTAATTTTATTATTAACACACCTTTCATTATTCGATATTCGTTCTGTTTTCTATTTCCTTTTTTTTAATTTTTAATATCTTTTGCTACAGTTTGTTAACACTTGACAAACTATGACTGATTTCTTAGCTGCACGAGGATGGTTTAAATACTGAAAGTATTTATAAACGAAAATACGCAAAACAAAAAACAATCAAATTTTGATAAAAAATCTAGTAACAAAAACAGAAAAATTAATCATTTAACAACGTGTTCAAAATGTAGAAAATCTTTTGACAAGATTAGCCAAGTAATGACATAGATACGAGGGTTAATATTAATATTGTGAAATTTTATTTTTGGAAATGTTTAACTTATTTTTTTAAGAAGTGACTTTTTAATACTAGAAAAGAGGCACAGATTGAGGTCAAGTTTCAGAAACACTAGCCAAGTTCGTTATCTGTTATAATTATCTGTTATAATTATCTGTTATAATTATCTATTATAATTATCGTCGTCACTGGTCAGAATGGTGGATAGAAATGGCAACGATGGATGATCAATTTTCGAAGAAAATCATCTTCAGTGAAAAGGCTCATTTTCACCTCAGTGGATTCGTCAATAACCAGAATTGCCGCATTTGGGCGAATGATAACACAGCACAACAAAATAAAAAAAATTTCATGTGCTCTTAAAACCACTATATAATTTTGATGTATCATGACTACCTTTGTACAAAAATGGTAAAATTTTTAAATTCTATGGATAGATTTTTTTTTAAAAAATTTTTTTTTAAAATTGCAATTTTTTTGAGACGTTTCTTCAAATAATTAATGATAACTCAAAAACTACTAGTCCGATATTATTAAAATAAATTCAGAAAAATTAAGATTTGCATAGCCTTTAATTCGTCTATATATCGCGTTTCAATCGGATCAATAGTATCGGAGTTATAATAAAAAACTTAAGAAAAAAATATATTTTTTACGTAAAAATGGCAAAAATTTTCGTTTTAAAAAAATCATAAAAAATCGAAAACGGCAAAAAACTTCCAGATTCATTTTTTTATCGCATAGCGACATATAATAGCAACAAAATGAGATATCGACCATAAAAATCGATTGATTTTTTTCGAATTTATTCACATTTTAGTGAATTCGCTCATTTTCACAAAATTTTAGTTTTTTGCTTGATATTATAGCGGGTTTTCAAATGTGTGAAAAACATAAATTTTCCAATTTCAAGGGGTGCATGTCGGATTAATGTTAGATTTGATGAGAAACTTCCACCCACAAAATTTTAGTCGAATTCGACAACGTTAACACGTAGCGCATAGGCCCCAAATCTGAAAAAAAGCGTTTAAATCGAAAATAATTGACAAATTTTCAGTTTTTGCAAAATTAACGCTATTTATTTCCCCTTTTGCAAAAAAGTGGATCCTGGTCCTTAGGGCAAACACAATGAGATTTACAATAAGCTACATATCTTTTAAATCGGTTAAACAGTTTTCAAGTTACTTGCCGAAGGCAATTGACAAAAAAATGTAACTAAGTCAAATCGATGGAATAGATCGAAAATGCATTTCATTGTTTTATTCATGTATTTTCTTTTATTTTATATTTTATTATTTAAATTTATTACAACATATAAAATTATGGATGCACAAGATCAGGGACCAAGCTGTAGTCAAGTGCTTTCATCTTCACAAGGACACTCAACCTCAAGCATGTGTTCTCAATCAGGAAGTTCAGATCCAGAACTACCTATATCTGAAAATGACGAGTTCATCCCACACAAAAATATCTCACCGAGACCATGGAATCAAGACCAGCTAAATGATGTAATAAGAGAACTTGGATTGTCAAAAGCATCTTCGGAATTACTTGCATCCCGGATGAAGGAATCAAATCTCATAACGGAGGAAACTAAAGTTTCGTATTACCGTACCCGAGAAAAAGGCTTACTTCACTATTTTGCAGAAGAGGACGATTTTGTCTGCTGCACGGATATTCCTGGTTTGATGACTGCCATGGGCTTACATAGATATGATTCAAGCGAATGGCGTTTATTTATTGACTCATCAAAACGCAGCTTGAAGTGTGTCCTTTTGCACAATGGAAATAAATTTCACTCCTTGCCAATCGCACATTCAACCAAGGTAAAAGAAGAATACTCTGTAATTGCATTGGTCATGAAGAAGATAAAGTATAATGAACATAACTGGGTAATTTGTGTTGATATTAAGATGGTAAATTTCCTATTAGGTCAACAAAGTGGCTATACCAAATACCCTTGTTTTTTATGTTTATGGGACAGCAGAGCTAAGTCAGAACACTGGAAGAGAAAACAATGGCCTTGTAGGGAAACACTGGACCCAGGTATGAGGAATGTTATAAATGTACCTCTGGTGCCCCGAGATCGCATCATATTACCCCCTCTTCACATTAAACTTGGTCTGATGAAACAATTTGTTAAAGCACTTAACAAAGATGGTGAATGTTTCCAGTATATTTCAAGGAAGTTTAAAAGTTTGAGTATGGAAAAGCTGAGAGCAGGAATATTTGACGGCCCACAAATTCGCAAATTGGTCAAAGATACCGATTTTCTCAGTTCAATGTCAGAAATTGAGAAAAATGCATGGGATTCGTTTGTATGGGTTATTCAACATTTCTTAGGAAATAACAAGGATGATGATTATGTTGCGCACGTTGAAGAGATGTTAACTCACTTCCAGAATCTTGGATGCAACATGAGCATCAAGTTACATTACCTTCACAGTCACTTAGATCGTTTTCCTGAAAATCTAGGAGACTTAAGTGAGGAACAGGGCGAACGATTTCACCAAGATATTCGGACAATGGAGGAAAGATACCAGGGTCGCTGGGATGCACACATGATGGCAGATTTTTGCTGGAGTATTCAGAGCAACACTTCGTTATTCAATAATAGAAAATGTCATAAAAGAAAATTCCAAAGTTTGTAGTTTATAATATTTATTTATTTATTTCCTTATTTTATATGTTGTAATAAATTTAAATAATAAAATATAAAATAAAAGAAAATACATGAATAAAACAATGAAATGCATTTTCGATCTATTCCATCGATTTGACTTAGTTACATTTTTTTGTCAATTGCCTTCGGCAAGTAACTTGAAAACTGTTTAACCGATTTAAAAGATATGTAGCTTATTGTAAATCTCATTGTGTTTGCCCTAAGGACCAGGATCCACTTTTTTGCAAAAGGGGAAATAAATAGCGTTAATTTTGCAAAAACTGAAAATTTGTCAATTATTTTCGATTTAAACGCTTTTTTTCAGATTTGGGGCCTATGCGCTACGTGTTAACGTTGTCGAATTCGACTAAAATTTTGTGGGTGGAAGTTTCTCATCAAATCTAACATTAATCCGACATGCACCCCTTGAAATTGGAAAATTTATGTTTTTCACACATTTGAAAACCCGCTATAATGCGTATATCAAGCAAAAAACTAAAATTTTGTGAAAATGAGCGAATTCACTAAAATGTGAATAAATTCGAAAAAAATCAAATCGATTTTTATGGTCGATATCTCATTTTGTTGCTATTATATGTCGCTATGCGATAAAAAAAATGAATCTGGAAGTTTTTTGCCGTTTTCGATTTTTTATGATTTTTTTAAAACGAAAATTTTTTGCCATTTTTACGTAAAAAAATATATTTTTTTCTTAAGTTTTTTATTATAACTCCGATACTATTGATCCGATTGAAACGCGATATATAGACGAATTAAAGGCTATGCAAATCTTAATTTTTCTGAATTTATTTTAATAATATCGGACTAGTAGTTTTTGAGTTATCATTAATTATTTGAAGAAACGTCTCAAAAAAATTGCAATTTTAAAAAAAAATTTTTTAAAAAAAAATCTATCCATAGAATTTAAAAATTTTACCATTTTTGTACTAAGGTAGCCATGATACATCAAATGTATATAGTAGTTACTCGAGCATATTTTTGCTGTTGCCCTGTGTAATCCAAGAGTGATTGTCGAAAAACCAATGTACCCACAAAGAGTGACTGTTTGGTTGCAGTTTATGGTCTGGCGGCATCATCGGGCCGTATTTTTTCTAAAATAAGGCCGGTCAGGCAGTTACTGTGAATGGTGTTCGCTATCGTGAGATGATAAGGAATTTTTTATGGCCTGAATTGAAAGATATGGATGTGGAAGATATGTGGTTTCAACAGGACTTGCCTCACTTGCCACACAGCTAACGAAACAATGGCTCTTTAGCGCAACAAATTCAATGGTCGTGTTATCTCACGTGGTGGCGATGTCAATTGGCCGCCAAGATCATGTGATTTGACACCGTTGGAATTCTTCTTGGGGATTATTTGAAAGAAAAGGTGTACGTCGATAAGCCAGCAGCAATTCAAGAACTAAAGGATGAGATAATTCGGCACATTAACGGCATAGAACTTCAATTATGCCTCAGTGTCATCGAAAATTTGGAGCATTGGATGGAGGTGTGCCGCCGAGGTCGCGGCGGCCATTTGGCCGATAGTTTGTTCCATACATAATTGAAACATACCAATATTATGAAAATAAAAAGAAATGACAATAATTTCCTAAATAATTTGTGTTTTATTCAAAATCAACATCGGCCCTTAAAATTTAATCATCCTTTTTATATGGCTGAAAAAGCTAATAAATTTTTTTATTTTCTAATTTCGAAATTAAATTTGAAAAATC
This sequence comes from Phasia obesa, assembly GCA_949628195.1. Classification (NCBI taxonomy): domain Eukaryota; kingdom Metazoa; phylum Arthropoda; class Insecta; order Diptera; family Tachinidae; genus Phasia; species Phasia obesa. The sequence goes on from OX451217.1 coordinate 136,413,818, forward strand.
GAATTTAATAAAACTTATAAATTTGGACTGTTTTGTGTAAAATTTAAATTTTTTTTATAACTTTAACTTTAATAAATTGTTTTCGTTCAATATTGTTGAAACATATTTTTTTTTTGTTTCAAAATAATGAAACTGAATGATTTGTTTAATTAACATAATATTTTATATTTTGATAGCTGTGCCCATACATACGTCGTGTGCGTCCTGACAATATTTTGTTCGATTTTGCTTTGAAAGTAAGCTTCACCTATACGTATTTACTTTATATAAAGGTATCCATCCCTGGATAAAATACTAAAATTTATATAAAATTCTAAAAATTATTGTAAATCTTCGTAATATGTGTTAAAAATATTTTAATAACAATGTACTTCCACAAAGTAAAAATACATATCAAATACAAATTGTATTCAATTGGCTATTTGACAGTGAATAATTCATATTTTTCATTATTTTAAAACAGCGCCATCTAATGCACAACCGTGTTTAAAATATTCCGCTTTCAATTCGTATTTTATCATTTTTTTAAACAGCGCCATCTGTTGCGCAACCGTATTTAAAATATCCCGCTTTCAAAAATAAAAGATGCCTTAAAGTATGCAGAACCTTTAAATCAATAAAAAAAATCGGCGTATTTTCTCTGCGGCCGATACCGATAGATATGCTGCAAAATCAGGCCAGAGCTGGGAAACTTTAAACGCCTCTAAAATATATATATATATTTATATATTTTATATATATTTTTATATACAATTTTTTTCGGTCTCCTCTACCAGAATCAATCGTTGGGACCCCTTAATTTTTTTTCTTCTGTTCAACTGTGTAATTACCCTCGCAATATATTTTTTCTTCGATCGTCAACGTGCTAAATTATGAACTCCAAAATAAGATAAATAAGTACACGCAATTTGTTCGAGAACATATTAACATTTGTTACTTTTTTTTAATTTAGATTTATCGAAAAAATGGGAACAAACCATACAAATTCTTAAAAAATTCTTATTAAGTTGTTTAAATATCTAGAACTTTATTTTTTACTAGCTGTGCCCACACACATTGTGTGCATTCTGGCAATATTTTATTCGATTTTGCATTGAAAATAATCCACACCAAATTTTAAGACTCTTAGGTATTTACTTTATATAAAGGTACCCATCCCTGTATAAAATTATAAAATTCTAAAAATTATTGTATAGATCTGTAAAAAAACAGACATGAAATTAATTACTCTTTATTTTAAAACAGCGCCATCTGTTGCGCAATATTGCTTAAAATATACTGCTTTCAAAAATAAATGACTCCTTAAACTATGCAGTACCTTTAAAGCGGTAAAAAAATCGGCGTACTTTCACTGCTTTTTCTCCACTTTCTCTTGGAAAAAAGATATTTTTTCGGGAAAGAACTATCCTATATTGAAATCAGGATACCAAGGTACCTTCTCACAAAATTTTTTTCAAATCCATCCAGTATTTTTTACGTGATGCGAACACAAACAAAGAAAGACAGACAGGAAATGAGTTACTATTTTATTATATGTACATATAGATAAGGTTCTAGTTGTCTTGGGTCTTGGTAAGGTTGGGCTAATAAATAATTATATTAACCATTAAACTATTTATAGTCTGTTTTTGATTTTTAGTCATCAAATATTTAATATAAATTGTTATACGACAGGTATTTCTTTCTTATCTTAAAGATTGTTATTGATTTCTTTCTTTAAAATTATTGATATCCGCGTACATATACGTGTATAAACAAAAAATATTAATTACTTGTTATACATTTAAAGCAATTTCATACAAAAAATTGTCTTTATTAGAGAAATAATTTTATGGCATTTATTTGCAAAATGATTTCGAGTGTGTGGGCTTTGCGGCTGCTCGGCTGTTGTTCATTTTTAAGGTGCGATTATCAACCGCTTTTTCAAACATTTGGATCCTTATTCCGGCGTTCGATGGACTGTATAATGTATTTGTTTTTTAAATCGTCTATAGTTAATGGATTGGTTGTATCTACAGAAAATAATCCAAAGACTTTGAATAGTATAATCGTAGTGGGCAATTGACTGCACCATTTCCATAAGTAATGAAGCGTTTGAATTTTATTTCCTTTATTAAGCCGATTGTATGACGTGCGGTATGGCATATTGTGCCGTCCGGTCGTCAGCAAATATAATCCAAATATATAAAAAGAAGTGTACACTTTGATGTCACCACTAACTGCGGAAACGGGACGACCGATTTTAGATTTAAGGATGGTCTGTAGATGGTTTGTGTGAAGTTTGCACGAAATCGGCCCAGTGGTTCCGAACGCATGGCATTTACATTTTCCTATATATTCCCATACAAATATCAACAAAATACCCTCAATTTTCCGTATTTTGATTTTTTGTTGTCACTTGAAAAGTTACCAAACCATGTATCGGTCTTTCTAATTGGAATGTTGAGCTGAATCTTTTCAGTCGTTGCTTCGATGGTCATTTTATTTGTGTGCTGACCATTTGATTTTTCATTATTTAATATTATGCTAATTACCCATAACGTTTTTTAATAAAAATGCAATTTATTTGTTGGGGGAAAGAGCTAGTCCCTATACGTATTTCACTGGTTGCTCAGGCCAGATCATCAGGAAACCTTTTTTTTCACTTTTTCACTTGCTATACCCCTGCATTGTATCTTTGCGTGTCCTTAATCACCTTCTCGATTGGTTGAACCCGATATGTGATGCTGTTGTTGAGATGTATGCAAATGCTTTGTCGCGAAACTATAATTGTTTCTCCTCTGGTGAGAGTGAACCTACAGGGTGGACAATTCCGAACAAGTTTCATCACTTCGCAAGCACTTAGAAGGGCTCTAAGGGTGGACCCAGGCAACGCCGGGTAATATACACTTGTTTCATATAAATTCTGACCAGCACTACGGTGTATAAATTCTAATGATGTTTTAGTTTATATGCGAGGTACGACGCCGAATGTTCCCATCCAATCTGTTTTTTGCTAGACTATGCGTATTATTACCATAATAACTATTTACTTTGTATGTGAGGTACCACTCCCACTATCCTAATCCAGTCTGTATTTTGCTAGATTAGTGATGAGTGTTACTTGTGTAAATTTTAAAGACTATAGCTGTTGTAGTTCTCCAGATATACGATAATAATTTTTCACGTTATATGGAGGGTACCACGTCCACCGTCTAAATCCAGTCTGCATTTTGTTAGATTATGCACATTAGTATAAGGGCTCTTGTGCAAAATTTCAAGACTCTTCCTATTGTAGTTCTCTATACACGATAGTAATTTTTCACAATGTATGGGAGGTACCTTATCTACTATCCCAAGCCAGTCTGTATTTTGTTGGACTCCGCGTTACTTGTGCAAAATTTGAAGACTATAGCTATTGTAGTTCTCCAGGTATACGATAATAGTTTTTCACTTTATGTGGGAGGTACCACGCCCACCGTCCCAATCCAGTCTAGATTTTGTTACACTATGCACATTAGTATGAGGGTTACTTGTGCAAAATTTTCTAGTATTGCAGATCTGAAGATAGACGATAATTGTTCACTTTGTATAGGAGGTACCACGCCCACTATTCCAATCCAGACTGTGTTTCGCTAAACTATGCATATGGATAAAATAAATTTTTATTTCCATAGAAACCCAAGTTGGTTTACGATGAAGATTAAAAAAAAAATTGGCAAAATCGGTGCAGCCGTTCTTAAATCATTTCGTTCTCATTTCGTTCTCTTCTCTTCTCTTCTCTTCTCTTCTCTTCTCTTCTCTTCTCTTCTCTTCTCTTCTCTTCTCTTCTCTTCTCTTCTCTTCTCTTCTCTTCTCTTCTCTTCTCTTCTCTTCTCTTCTCTTCTCTTCTCTTCTCTTCTCTTCTCTTTCTTCTTCTCTCCAGTTAAACGGCTTGTTATTAAAAGGACAGTTTTTTATGTTTATGTTCCTTTCTCTCATTTGGATCATCAGGTTTACTTGGAAATAATAGATTCTGGCTTAAGATTACAGCGCAGACTTTAAAGTTGATTCATTAGATATGACCATATAATCGCCAGGTTATATGGACGTTCTAACTCTTTACTTAGGTTAATCTCAATAACGGTTTCATTATTGACTAGACTCTGTTATACTGGATGACATTTCCAGCGGTTGGAAATTAAATTTTACTAAGGCACTTGTCGATTTGGGCTAGTTTATTTCTGCATCACTGGAATTCTAGTTTCTTTAAAATTAAACCGGTCCAAGAGAATCCGAGAGGACTAAACAAGAAAACCTCGCACAAGTTGTAGAGTTTAGTCTCTGAAAAAACTCCAGTTTTTATAAGCCAATGGAGGAATTTGGAACATGTAGAAAGGGACGAGTTAATCATATCTGAGGCAGTAGCCCTTACACAGGAAGTCCCAAAATTTTGCTTATATACATTTAAGGTTCCTTATGCTGCTTAACTGCGTAGTGGTATGCCAAGATAAAATCAAAGCCGATACTTGCAGACTGAGCGCACATTGTATGTAAACGACCAGTATCGTCCAGCATTAGGATCACATGCAGAAATATATTAAATGTGCTTGTGGTGGGGAACCTTGAAATTTGTAAGCAATTAAGAAAGGATTTTTCACGAAAAAGAAGTTTGACAGTTACCACTCGATAGTGTGTAATCACCACTTTCGAGAGTAATAGAAAGAGATAAATTATTGAGGAACGAAGTAGGGTGAAAAGGGACCTCCTTCGTTAAAGTCTTGGAAATGTTATTTTGGGCCAACTAAGATAAGACTTGAAAAAAGCCTCCAAAAGAGGTTCTTCCATTCAAAAATAGTGGGATGCGTTCTTTTGCTCTTTCAAAGGCTAAATTCGATCACTTAAAATTCTAATTGTTTACGCATTCAGCTTTTTTTTTTGCCAGATTTGGCTTTCAATGACTTTTTCCTATATTCAAATTAAATCAGATAGTTCGATGGAAAGAGATTAGATTCATATAAGGCGGACGTCTATGTATCAAAAGCATATATTGAGGACTTTACTTATTTTGTTAGGCGCTCACAAAAAGTTAGAGAACCACTGGATAAAGTGAAACGTGTTAAAAGAAGACTATGATTAAAAAAATATTAACTCAAAAAATATATTTTTTCGTATTTCAAAAAACCTTACTGACTTCCCTCGTATTTTTTTTTTTAATAAAACGTAAAGTATGCCAATTTCTAAATAAATATTTAGCCTTTATTTTTCTTTTGTAAGTTTTACACTTGTGTTTTTCTCCCGAAGACATTTAACATTTTTGCCAAAAACGCAATATTCCCTTTTCGAGTCCCACATTAGACCCTCGGGACAAGAAGTCATTACCGGTGTGCCCGTTATGCACATAAAATATTTACTACAATCTTGCGGATGAGCAACATAACTTTGACGTTTAGGAGGACATTTAATGTTATAAGGATTGGAAAAGTTGGGTTTTTTTGAGGAGGTGGGAGTGTGTGTTTGGGTCATTATGGGCGGTACAGGTATAGGAGAAATTGTAGATATTGTAGTGTCGCTGGAGTTAAAGGCTTCGGTGGTTACGGCGTTTGTGTTATTATTGAAAGGATAACAAACAACTGAATTATGTTCATTTATTTCCTGTTCTTCGTCTTCGGTTAGTTGATAACACACAGCTGCATGACTTGAAACACACTGTTGAGTTGTATAATTCCAAAGGGTGTTAGGGCCACAGGAATGTTCATGCATATGACCATAAGCACAGAGGTAATACGAGCGGCATTGTTCAGGATTTGGTAAAAAGTAGGCACCAAAATGACGACAAACTACATGCAGGGGATCATAACCAATCATGGGGTCCACAACTTCCCCGGTCATTATATCCAGGGCCATTAAAGTTGCAAAGACTGGCGGCGGCTTTTCAAACTCCTCCATAACTTCATTAGACTCAGACAACAACCGACAATTTACATTTTCCGGCCTATCACACACCATACGTTCGCTGTCGAAATGAAAGCCTTGTTCACAATAATGTACCGAAGGCTCTGTGGAGCACACAATATAGCCACTGCAATTTTGTGGATGTGCCAAAACCTTGTTAGCTCTTTTGTCCAAACAAAGCTGAGTTATATATGTTCATGGAAAATAAATATTCAAATAAATTAAATTTTTTTTGAATTTTATTGCATTTGTTTATACCTCAATCAAGTCCAGTTCGGCCCATGCAAAACCACTAAGAGCCGCTAATAAAACTAAACATATTTTTTTCATTTCTTATTTTCTTTCACCAAAGAAAAGAAATTGCGTTTTACTCGTTATCAGTTTTGTTTTTCGTTGAATATTAAAAGCGAAATTGTCAAAACTTTTGCCAATTGTACCCTTATTTATAGAGTTTTTACCTTCAACAGGAACAAGTGACATAATAACAACATCAAGTTTTGGTATTTGAATGATAAAAATTTACACATGATAATTAGTTTGTATCCAAAGAAAGAAAAAAAAATACTTGATATTTTCCCTCCATTTTACTACAATTGAAAGATACACTTTTTGCATGCAAACAAAAAAAAAAAAAAAACGCTGATAAAAATCTGAAACTTAAACAAAGTAAGCAGAAGAAAAAACCAACTACAATTTAAAGCATATTTTAAGGCTTTAAAAATAAACAGTAAAACACTGTCATAACGAATTCCAAATATGGATGCATTAAACTCATAGACAAGAACCGGCTACAAACTGTCAAAATTAAAATACAAACAAACAAAAAATAAATTTGTAGGAAAGCGATTATATTGACGACAGCACAGCTACAAGGCTACACAACCATCGTTGTGGCTGTAGCTAGGTTAGGTTAGATTAAGCAGGCAGCTCCAATACAGCTCAATTGAGTCCAAGTATTGGTGCCTTTGTGTTACCTGCAAAAGAGGAGGGGAAAAAGGAAAGGCAGAGATAGAAAAGAGAGAAAGCGTTGAGAAAACATAGTGCAAACACATAGACAGTTTTAGGCAGCAGATAAAGATCAGAAAGTGTAGCCACGGAGGGCAGGTTGGTCGAGCCAGGTTGTCGACGAGAGTAACTATACCTCCCCAAGTGGAAGCGGGTTGGATAACCATCTGCAGCTCCTCAAAAAGGAGTCGATCCTGCTCGGTTAAAAGCACTGTTGTCCAAGATGGTGGAGGCATTGATATTCTAACTCATGACAATGGCAAAGGAGGTGTTCGACAGTTTTCTCCTCTACCTCATCTTGACAACTGGCTGTAGCTAACTTAGGTTAATTTCTATTTTTGTATGCGACAATTTTATTTTATTCAAAAAAAGAAATTTTCACAAAATTAAAAATATATTTTTTTGGTTTTGATATGATGAAAGTATTTTTTTTTTTAAGAAAAATATGTCTTTCTACAACATTTTATTAGTTTTGATGTATGTAGTTGTCGTTTTCAATATAATTATGTAGCTGACTACACGGCGATGACTGTAGCTAATGTCATTTGTAGTCGTATAGCGGTGTTGCCGCTGTTTTCTATGTGTTTAATGCATGCCGATTATGTCACTTTATAACAGACTTGGGGGATGTCAATTACAGTTTGTTATTAATTACACATGCAATTACGTTATTAAAGGTAATTGGAATTTTTCAATTGTAATTACATTCCACTATTTGTAATTGTAATTGTGATTTTTTCAATGACACATTACATATAATTTGTAATTGTAAAATTGCAATTAGAATAACTTGACATTTGTAATTGGAAATTTTCATTTACAAATTACATGTAATTACAAATAATTGTAATTATAATTAGGAAATAATCATAACTTTCAATTGAATCATATTCTATTATATTGCTTAAAATTTTCCATTAAATGTAATTGTAATTGATTTTTTTGATGTAATTTGTAGTCTTACAATTGGTCTGGAACATTTTCAAAGCAAAATCGAGCAAAATATTGTCACGTCGTGGCGGGCACAGCTAGTCTATACATATAATAAAACAGTAACACATTTGCTGTCTGTCTATTTCTGTGTTCGCATCACGTAAAAGCTACTGGATGGATTATAACAAAGTCTTGTGAGAAGGTACCTTAGTATAGTGATTCCAATATAGGATACTTTTTTTCCGCAAAAATATCTTATTTTCATGAGAAAGTGAGAAGAAAGCAGTGAAAGTACGCCGATTTTTTTTTACTGATTTGTAGGTATATCTTAATCAAAATTGCGCAACAGATGGCGCTGTTTTAAAATAATGAGTAGCCCTTTTTCTGTCTGTCTGTCTATTTTTAGAATTTAGCAATTTATAGAAATCTTGTAGTTTCAGCCAGGGATACCTTTATATAAAGTAAATACGTAAGTAAGTGTCTTAAAATGTGGTGTGGATTACTTTCAAAGCAAAATCGAACAAAATATTATCAGGACGCACACACTCTTCTCTTTATACGCATGTTGAAAACTACGACAGAAATCTGATATAATTATTTCTGTCGTAGTTGTCCAAAGCGCTTTGCATGTCAACTAATAACTCATATCTGGTCAAAACGTAAACACACATTCCGTCTGGTCATCAAATAGAGAGAGAGACAGTGCGCCTTACGTTTACCGACGCCATTGATGACTGAAAATATAACTGTCATCCCTGGTGGCCCATCGTTGTTCTGGTATGATTCACATTTTTTTATTAAGTGCCATTCGAAGCAATAATAAGCCACAAGTTTTTATTGAAACGCCATAGCATCCCAAAAATAGAAGCTACAGTCAACGATGGTAAATACAAACACATATTAATTACTAAATACATACATCTGAAAAATCAAACATATAATTTTACAGATCACCCAAACAGAATTAGTTCGTTTTAACTGTGTTCAACTGTGTACAAAAAATAATTCTTTATTATTTATTTTTACAATTAAAACCTACTTTTGGGGCTTTATTTATTTATTTATTTTTTCTAAAGCGAAATAACACTCAGATTTATTTATTTATTTATTTTTTTCTAAAGCGAAATAACACTCAGGCAATTATGCCTACCAATTAAGTGCATACCTCAATCTCAAAGTATATCACATGATGATGTTGCATTATCAGCTAGTTTTCCACGACAATTTCTTTTAAAGGGACTTTATCACCCAGATTTTTTGAATCAAGGTTAAATATTAATGATTTATTTAAGTTCGAAATTTCGAGCTTAATTAAAAAAATTTATAATTTTACATTTTCACATAAAATAAACATTTCTTGATGTCATTCGAACTTTAAAATGCATTTTATACTTAATTTCGAAAATTCGAAATTTAAAAAGAACTTTAAAAATTAAATTCACTCTCCTAATTATCTAAAAAGAAGACAGTAAACATTTCGACTTAAGGCTTAAAAGGTTATATTATATTTTTCTTTTATTCGAAAATCGAAATTAAGTGTGTTATTTCAATTTTTGATATTTTTCAAAATCCATTTTTAAAATTTTAGGATTTTAAGAAAATTGTTCTAAATTTACAGTGAGACCTAATTTATTTTGAAAAATTTGAACGAATTTTTTGGTATTTCAAAAACAACCTTTTAAATATTTAATTCTCTTAGAACTGAGATCTTTTTTATGAATCTTAACGACAGTTTATCGGAATTAAATATATGTCTTTTTTAATAAAAAATATATAACATCTTATCTTATCTTCAGCTCTACTGTTTATCGCTTAACGTTTCAATTGTAAATTGACTTTTAATTACTCTCTTTATTGCCTTTTAAACGTTACTCTTTAAATCTGAATAATTAATAAAAACCAAAAACAAAAAAAAAAAAAACAGAACAACTTCAAGTTTGGCGATAAAGTAAAAACAACTACAACAATGAGAACTTATGAATCACATGTGGGAAACTTGTGTGGTCACCAATCTGGTTTAATAATAAGTCTATTTAGTACATTATATGCATATACTTTTTATTTTTGCAAATTTTGCCTTTAGGTAGGTATAATTAGCACATATTACACCTCCCTCTCAAAGGGCGGCAATAAGCAATGCATAGTTATATAAAGAATTTTAAAAGAAATTGTTAACATAAAAGATTTGGTGAAAGAACAAAAACAAATATATGTACGTGTAATTCGTAAATTTATTGGAAAACCGAAGATTTAAAATTTTTAAAAACATTAATATTTCAATAAAATTTATAAAATGTCCCCAAATTATAAACTAATTAAATAAACAGAAAAATGTCGAAATTTACGGAAAAAAATCAGCAAAATGTCTTCACATTTGCTCGAACTAACATACAAATAAGTAAGAGTGTTATATTGCCGAATCTTATATACCCTTCACCATAGTAATGTTAAATATACCCTTACTGTGTTATGTTTCACAATTTCACAATGATATACATTCGGTTTTTACTTTCAACTCCATTATTAAAAATATAATATAAAGATATAAAATGTTTTAAAAAATTCTTATCGAAAATGTTTTGTTAAAATTTTATCGAAAATTTTTTTGTTAAAATTTTGTTGAAAATTTTTTGTAAAAATTTTATTGAAAATTTTTTTTTTTAAATTTTGTTGAAAATTTTTTTTTTTAAAATTTTGTTGAAAATTTTTTGTAAAAATTTTATTGAAAATTTTTTGTAAAAATTTTATTGAAAATTTTTTGTAAAAATTTTATTGAAAATTTTTTGTAAAAATTTTATTGAAAATTTTTTGTAAAAATTTTATTGAAAATTTTTTGTAAAAATTTTATTGAAAATTTTTTGTAAAAATTTTATTGAAAATTTTTTGTAAAAATTTTATTGAAAATTTTTTGTAAAAATTTTATTGAAAATTTTTTGTAAAAATTTTATTGAAAATTTTTTGTAAAAATTTTATTGAAAATTTTTTGTAAAAATTTTATTGAAAATTTTTTGTAAAAATTTTATTGAAAATTTTTTGTAAAAATTTTATTGAAAATTTTTTGTAAAAATTTTATTGAAAATTTTTTGTAAAAATTTTATTGAAAATTTTATGTAAAAACTTTATTGAAAATTTTTTGTACAAATTTTATTGAAAATTTTTTGTAAAAATTTTATTGAAAATTTTTTTGTTAAAATTTTGTTTAAAATTTTTTGTGAAAATTTTATTGAAAATTTTTTTAAAAAATTTTATTGAAAATTTTATGTAAAAATTTTATTGAAAATTTTTTGTAAAAATTTTATCGAAAATTTTTTGTAAAATTTTTTTCGAAAATTTTTTTGTAAAAATTTTATCGATTGTTTTTTTGTAAAAATTTTATCGAAATTTTTTTGTAAAAATTTTATCGAAAACTTTATTTAAATTTTTTTGTAAAAATTTTATCGAAAATTTTTTAATCAAAATTGTAAAAATGTTTTCCAAAATTTTTTGTAAAAATTTTATCGAATATTTTTTGTACAAGCTTTATCGAAAATTTTTTGTAAAAATTTTATCGAAATTTTTTTGTAAAAATATTCTTGAATTTTTTTTAAATTTTATTGAAAATTTTTTGCAAACATTTTAAGAAATGTTTTTTGTAAAAATTTTATCGAACATTTTTTGTAAAAATTTTATGAAATCTTTTTTGTAAAAATTTTATCGTATGTTTTTTGTAGAATTTTTATCGAAAATTTTTGTAAAAATTTTATCGAAAATTTTTTGTAAAAATTTTGTCGAAAATTTTTTGTAAAAATTTAATTGAAAATTTTTTGTAATCATTTTATCGATTTTTTTTTGTAAAAATTTTATCGAAAACTTTATCTAAATTTTTTTGTAAAAATTTTATCGAAATTTTTTTAATCAAAATTGTAAAAAAATTTGTAAAAATGTTTTCCAAAATTGTTTGTAAACATTTTATCGAATATTTTTCGTACAAGCTTTATTGAAAATTTTTTGTAAAAATTTTATCGAAAATTTTTTGTAAAAATTTTATCGAAATTTTTTTGTAAAAATATTCTGGAATTTTTTAAATTTTATTGAAAATTTTTTGCAAACATTATATGAAATGTCTTTTCAAAAATTTTATCGAAAATTTTTGTAAAAATTTTATCGTAAGTTTTTTGTAGAACTTTTATCGAAAATTTTTTGTAAAAACTTTATTGAAAATTTTTTGTAAAATTTTTATTGAAAATTTTTTGTAAATTTTTTTTTTTAATTTTATCTAAAATTTTTTTGTAAAAAATTTATCGAAAGTTTTTTGTAAAATTTTACAGAATTTTTATTTTGTAAAAGTAAGGTCCCTCCTGCAATCTAAAGTGCGTCAGAATGGTCAGACTAAAGTACGTTGGGTCATATTGAGCACCACAATGTGCCTATTAACTGCTCTTGGTTCTCAGTGGGCTCCCTGTGGGTCTATCAGCTACCTCTATGTGTATTGCTTTCTATACAGGCCTTAAATAAAAATCAAAGCAGAAAAACCTACCAACCTAAAAACACAAAAATCGTCCCTCGCAGGGGGTTAATGATCATACGAGATCTGTTTGCACTCCATGCGATCTACTGGTCGCGGTCTAATATTTATTTCACAAAAAAAAAAACAAAAAAGAGAATCAATACAACCAAAAGAAAAATATAATCAACGTGAAACAATATAGGTGGGCGTGGTTTTTAGGCCGCAGCCTCTAATTGAATAGTCTGATGTTGCTGGATTGCATTAGCGAAATTTTCGAAAGTATGACTGGCAGATTGGTTGCATATACATATTTGTTTTGATCATTCTAAATTATACTTGACAGTTTGATGTACTTAATTTTGCTATAGCTTTTACGAGGCTTTGGAAAAATTGATTTCAACCCGATTGACAACCCAAACGGATAGGGTAAGATTAAAAAATTCACCAAAAATACAAAAGTTCTAATTATAATAAAAATTCAAAAACAAATGTTTAAGTTTACTAAGAACAATTATAAGTTTCCCGAAAAAGCTAAATTTAGGCCGAAAATCTACATTTCACCAAAAAAAATTTAAATTCGTCAAAAAACTTTTTTTGTACTAAAAAGCCCTTACTAATCAAGAAATCGAATAATAAGCAGTGAATAAAATATTCCCATTTTTTTAATATTGGAATATTGAAATATTCCAAATTTTTTATTAAAAGAGGCCTTGGTGTTAAAAATTAAAATAAATAAAGTAGCAGTTCTGGTTTACAAAAAAATAAAAAAAAGATAAATTACAAACGAAGTTCAGGGCAAAATAATGACCAAATTAATAAAAAACAAAAGTTTTAATTATTTTCAAATTAAACAAGTTCAAAGTCAATGTTGTTGGCTTTGGAAAATATATGCACGAGAATAAACAATATTTCCACTAAACAAACCTTAAAATTCAAAAACCTTTTTAAAATTTTAATTAACAATTTACGACAGTAAGTTAGAAAACTATTAATTCCATAAATTAAGTAAATTATTTCTATTTTTCTAATTTTAATATTAATTTAAAATTTTCTTTAGCTATGTAATGCAATAGGTACCTTATTATATTAAACATAATTTGTGTAGACTTAAAGAGTCTACTCATACCGGTTCAAAAATAAGGCTACATACATACCTAAATTTGTGACAATTTTCCTTTTTTTATATTTTCCACTATAGCTGCCATAATTTTACATACTTTGTATAAATTTACGTTTAAAAAAATAAAGTCATATTCGCTATCGGAACACCCTTTAAATTTTTGTAATTGTTGTTATAGCGGCCATGGGAATAAACTTTCTATACAAACACAAAGTTTATCGCCATTTACAGAAAGTTTATTATATATGTATACATATTATTATATATACATATTATTATATGTATATATGTATAAATGAAAAAATATGTCACAATCGGAACACCCTTTAATTCTTAAAAAATTCTTATAGGAACCATGCAAAACATCCTTCGCAAAAATTTTAAGAGCTTACCTATCTGGGTTAAAAAAATAAGGCCATATACACCAAATCATGTCACTATCCGAACACCCTTTAATTTTTATTATTTATTTTAACGGCCAAGGTAATATATACTTTCTATGAATATATCAAGATTCAAACTATGTCAACTAAAAAAATAAAGCCACATACGTGAAAAACATGTCTCTCTTAGAACACCCTTTAATGTTTAGAAATTGTTAGAGCAACGGTCGCAAAACATTTTCTATACAAATTTTGAGTCTACCTTTTACGGTTCAAAAATTAAGGCCATTTACGTGCAAATCATTTCACTGTCGGAACACCCTTTAATTTTATTATTTGTTATGGTGGCCATAGTAATACACCTTCTGTGAAAATTTCAAGAGTCTACCTGCTATAGTTAAAAATTAGGTCATATGTGATGCAAATCGCATCACTGTCGGAAAACCCTTTAATTTTTAGGTTTATTTTTTACAATTGTTTATACAGTGAACATAGTTTTAATTACTGTTTGTAAATTTTAAGTGTATGCCTCCTACAGTTCAAGAAATAAAGATATAATATGTATGTAAATAACACGTCACTTGCAGAACACCCTATACGTTTTAGTATTTGTTTCTATAGCGTATACAGTTATACAACTTGTGTGAAAATTTATAAAGTCTACCTTTAAAGGTTCCAGAGATAGAAGGCCCCGACAGACGGACAGACATCGTAGCGAAAACAATAGGGTAACACTTAAACCCTTTGGCTAGGGAATCCTAAAAGTTATCAATAAAATTAAAGACAAAAACTATGTGTAAGGATTTTGCGCCACCTCAATTTGTAGAATAACTATTCACAAAAAAAGACAAATTTTGATCACAATTAGAACGGGTAATACAAAAAAAACTATTTGCCCTATACCAACGTTCCACCCTAATATACATATGCTTCTATCTTACGCAGAATTTGTAGGATATCCACAATTGTCTTGGTTATCATTCCCCTAATAGCCTTTTCAGACTATTGGCGGCTGAAATGGATGTCTTAAATCTTTTAAAAGCTGTGCATAGATTACCATCTACTTTCAATAAGTTTTATTCTTTCTTTTACTAACTATCTGAATTGTTCCCATAGGGGGTACTAACTGTCCCTGCAGGATTTGCAAAAGCTTTAAAAAGTTCTTTTTTATTTTTTTTTTATTTGAAAGACTATTAAAGGTCATAAAAGAATTATAAAAAATTTTTCAAAAAATATTTTAACAATAAGTTATTAATCAATATAATTCAGGAATTATTAAACTGCCTAAAAATGTTCTTTATAACTTTAATGAATAAATTGAAAATACTTTCAGAAATACCAAATACTGAAAATATTAAATAGGAAAATTTTGATATTGAGTACACTTTGTACTTTTCAGCTTCCAAATGCACCGAATTTACCATCCCTGGTTAAATTTAATCAAACTTCTCTTAGTTTGCATATTATTAATGCTTTATATTTTTTCTGGTTAAACTCATTTAAAAGCACACCCTCTCTTAATAATAAGATCATTGAGCGTGTGTCTGTTTATTGTTGTAGTTTTTTGTGCTTTTTTTATTGCGTTTTGTTATGCCTAAACAAACACTAAAAGCATAATGGCCAGATGAAATTGGTTTAAAATCGCCAAAGCCATAATTTTTAAATCGTCAAAACAGGTAAAAGTATATTTGTACGATATTTATTTACAGTATTTTAATAATGACTTGAACCATTGTGCAAGGAAAATTTAATCTAAGAATGCGATAATAAAGAAATATAAATTTTTTTAATTAAAAAGCTTTATTCAAAAAAGAAACGATTTTTTAAATCATATTATATGAATGTGGAAAAAAAATTCATAAAAAATAGCAATGCATCCGTTGCCAATACTAATATATAGGCGATACTTCAGATTTTCCGCTATATCGGTATATGCGATATATTACATACATATTTCGAAATATAAATAAGCATACATTGCAACGCTAATGGCATAAAGTCCCGTTCCACACTTGCAATTTTTGTTTCTGAAACAATTTGTTCATACTTTAAAAATTGTGTTTCTGAAGGCCGGGCACATAGAATCCATATACGTTATACTTTAACGTTCTCAACTGACATCAAAGTAACAACGGAAGAGGTTGACACAATGAGTACTTTGTTGACGGAGATTAAATCAGAAAAGAAAACACGTGAAAAGCTTTTTTCTCCATTTTACTCAGGGCATATTTAACAAGCTGATAGCGTAAGGGAGAGGAAATATCAGCAAAAAATTATTTGAATTTTTTTATATGTGTGGATTTTGACAGTAATATCTATTTTAATCTCTTTAAAATACCTGATTAATCAAAGGCCTTGCATCACTGTTCTAAAAATAAAATAATATAACGTGCAAGGCATATTAAACAAGGTAATAGCGTAAGGGAGAGGAAATTTGAGCAAAATTTTTTTGAATTCTTTTTATATGGATTTAGACAGTAAAATATATATTATTCTCTCATAAAAAACCTGATTAAAGTCAAACTCCATATAAAAAAAATTTAAAAATTTCTCTTTAATATTAGCTCCGCCTTGTGCAGTCACCTGGTTAAATATGCCTTGATAACGTGTAATTGCAGTGTTCTCTCTATTCATTTATTTAGCCATCTTACCCCTAATGCAAGGCATATTTAACATAGTGATAACGTAAGGGAAAGGAAATATCAGCAAAAAAAATTTTAATTTTTTTATATGTATTTTGACATATTTTATACTCTCTTAAAATACATGATTAACGTCAAACTCCATATAAAAAATTTCTCTTAAATATTAGTTCCGCCTTGTGCTGTCACCTGGTCTATCCCTTTCCCAAAGAGAGAAACACAATTAATTGGTAGGCATAATTTTCTGAGTGTTACTTCTCTTACAAAAGAAAAGTACAGGGCAGTCGTTGGGACTGCAAATAGAAGTGAAAACTAAGTAATTATAATATTTTATATTTAAATTATTATTTTAGCGAATAATGCGAATTAGGCGAGTTCAATCATTTTTGTTCAACTAAATCGTATAGACCCAGCTATAGAAACCAACGTTAGGTGACGATAATGCGAGTTCAATAATTTTTCTTAAACCAAAATGAGCAGACCTATTTGTAGAAACCAATGTTAGGTAACGATGATGGAAGTTCAATCATTTTTCTTCAACCAAGACGACCAGACCTGTGTAGAAACCAATGTTAGGTGACGATGTTGACGATGATGGGAGTTCAATCATTTTGTTCAACCAAAACGTATAGATCCAACTATAGAAACCAACTTTAGGTGACGATGGTGACGCTGATGCGAGTTCAATAATTTTTCTTCAACCAAAACGAGCAGATTTATGTGTAGAAACCAATGTTAGGTGACGATGATGGGAGTTCAATCAATTTTCTTCAAGCAAAACGAGCAGACCTGTGTATAAACCAATGTTAGATGACGATGATGGGAGTTTAAAAATTTTTGTTCAACTAAAACGATGTTAGGTGACGATGATGCGAATTCAATCATTTTTCTTCAACCAAAGCGAGTATAGAAACCAATGTTAAGTGACGCAGTTACGGTTGTGATAGTGGTGACGACGATTACAGTTGTTGAGTTCAAAAATTTTTCTTCAATCAAAAAGTGCTCAATGTGCCTAAAGAAGTTTTCACTTCAAAAATAAATAAATATAAAAAAATTTATAAAAGTAGGTCACGGTGAGTAAGTAACCAGAAAATCTAGAAAAGAGAAAGTTTTATCTAGGGCACTTCAACAGGCTGTAGTTTTATCGAATCTAATTTATTAAGTGAATAGATCTCACATCAAAATAAGTTGGAAACTACCAAATATTTTAGTCAGAGAGATCTACTTACTAGACATATTTCGGGTTATAGAAATACTGTGTTAGTGCTGAAAATTTCTAATGCTTTCAGTTATTCAAGCCCACTCAATACTTATTATATGGGTTCTCAAAAGCACTTAATACTTTTGCTTACTGGTATCAGAGTTTCAATATAGTCATAGTCGTTTAAATTTCTATTCAGTTTGTTTCTAAAACTATCGAGTAACTACTTTTTAGCATTGAGTAATAAAAAAGGTATTAAGTGCTCGATACCCGGTACCCACTACTCAATACTTATCAATTGGGTACTCAATAGTCCTCTCAATACTTCTGTTTTCATAATGGAAACGCACTGCTAGTCAGAGTTGTAATGTGGCCTCTAAAGGTATCGAGTAACTACTATGGAGCATTGGGTAATCGAAAAAAAACTCACTACTCAATACTTTGCCAGCAATACTGGATGTTTTTTTTTTCAGACTAAATAAAAAAAAGATTTTCAGCTAATAATTACTCGATTTAAAAATAAACTAATTTGAGGAAAAATCGTCAAATCGTTAAGAAAAAATAATTGCCTTCAAAAGTCGTAAAATCTAGCTGGCAACAGTGTCTACTAGTGCTTCATTAAAATACAACATGTTTGTTTGTCATAACATTAATTAATGAGGGAGATGAAGTGGGGAACTGTTAACAGCACATGTGTTTTGCTTTAACATCGTCTCACACTGGTTATTTGCGCAATGTTGGAACAGTTAAATGCCGACTACGGGGTACGTAAAATTGATTTTTGGAACGGAGTGTTTAAATAAAAACAAAAACAAAACTAATATTTTTTATTTTTGCGTGCGCAGTTTTGTTAACAGATTTAATTAAAAGCATTAAGAAAATAATATTTAAGAAAAAAAAAAATCAAGAAAAATAATAAAAATTAAATCAATCTTTTTGACACAGTGGCACCGTGTTTCAAAAGAAAGTAAAGATTGAAAACAAGTGTTAAATAAACACACATACGCACACAATGTTTGCCAGAAAAGTTGAGGTTAAATAATACAAAAAAAAAGGGAAGAAATAAGAAAAAATTATCAGTTTTCATCTCATTTTAAAAGTGTTGTTAAATAATAAAATAAATATTGATACAAAAAATTATAGCAAATAAATTAACAAAAAGTATAAACTATTTAATACAATTTTAGTATATTGTATAAACAAAAAAAAAAAAAAAGAAAAATAAAATAAGTCAAAATATTTCAATATAAATTTATATTAAGAAAAAAAAAACAAAAAAAAATAATAAAAGCAAATCAAAAAGGAATGTAGAATTAACCAACAACAAAGAAAGAGTGCTAAAAATAGTGAAGAATAAATTGAGTGTCAAAAGTTGTGAGAGAGCCTGCATGATAAGAGCAAAATAGTGAGCTGTTTTTATTTTCCTTCTTGCATTGACACGAACAACAACAACAACAACAAAAGCCTTGTGCTTTTTTTTGAAGTGAGTATCGAATACAGTGGCGTCAACGAGAAGGGCTAAAATACTTACTATAGAAGCGAACTTATAAAATCCGGACATATGAAATTGAAGTATTTGTACCGTTAAGAAAAAAAATCATTACAGATATATTTTTGAGTACTTTTTGTACAGCAGAAATAGCATAGTACCACTGTGACAAAACATGTGATCGGCCGAGCGAATCTTATATAACCTTCATCAAGGTAATTTCCATTTTACCGCACTCTTCGCCCCCCCCTATACGACCGCTCAGCATTTATTAGGCTTATAATGGTCAGATCAAAGCATATAAAGAATTAAAACCTTCAAAAAAGCGAACCCTATATCGACACACCCCGCTACCCCATATTGACCGTTAGGCGCTGCTGAGTTTTATAGGTCTTAAAACATGGTCTTTTATGTGTGACCACAATCGAAGCAAAAAAGGCATAAAAACCAAAACAAAATGAATCCAATATTGCAATACTACTAGAAGGGGGATCTGGTCGCCCCATACTCTGTCATGGCTACTAAAACGGCCAGACTTAAGTAAAATAAAAATAAAAACGACAAAACCTAAAAAAAAACAAACTCAATATTAACTTCAAAAAACCACCTCCCCAAGAAAAGGGCCCATCGCCCTCCCCCTGGGCTGAATTACCGGCAAACTTTCTCCCACTAAGTTAATCTTCTATTTTAGTTAGAACTGAACCTTTAAACATCATAAAAAGAAAGATTCATAACCATAATATGCAAACAATATTTTATTAATTGTTAGGTTAGTTTACTCAGGTTCCCGGTTTGGGTATTTAAACCACAGCCAATCAGCCTCGCAAGCACATAACAGCATAATTTTCTTCTGAATGATTTAGCATGAGTTTTTCTCTTAATGTTGAGAGAGCAAGCGTACATGTGCGCTATTTTGCAAGACGCTGATTTAAACCGACTCACTTGGGTCCTAAAGGTCTCTTTAAGGAAAAGTGTGATACATAGGCTTAGTGCTGAACGATCCCGAATTCCAAATAAATGATTTTATCCTAGTAATGTCATGGCGTCGTGAGTTTCACGTCGTGAAACTATAGTGAAAAAAGCTATTATGTTAGTACAGAGGGCTGTGCGAGCGGAGGAGGTGCTCCGCGATTTCAGCCATTTCTTTATTTTAACAATTCTTACGAAAGTCTTTATACGAAAGATTCAGATTAATTGAATGGGAACTAATAATATCATGGCCCATTAACACAGCCGCCAGTATGCCTATCTGTCTCCAAGACACCCTCAACAGATTTACAGTTTACCTTTAATCGTACAGAGCCCATAAAAGCCTCGAAATCGAAAAGGTGATTTCGTTAGAACATCGGGTCTGCACTGCCCCTGTCCGTAAAAATTCGAATATTCCTCGTAAAAATCGAATATTCCTCGTACCTCATATAATTGAGGGTCATGCGATTTTTCTTTAAATATTTTTTGGAAACTGATCGGAAACGCTTTGTAAAAGCACCAAATACAGCAAGCATTTATTTCTGTTTGTTAGTAAAAGAGGCACAGATCTTGCCAATATCACTTTTTTATAAAAAATTTTAACTACTGAAACAGCTGTCATCTGTGGCCTCTACTTGGTTGCGGTATACTGAATGAATATCTGCTTTTTTTCAAGGGTGTTTTTTTCAAGATTCCCTTGAAAGCGATGGCGGAAAATTTAACCGTCACCCTTAAATTAGTGGTCCGATATGGAAACATGCTTGCCACCTGTGTTGCGGATAAACTTTGCAAATGAGAAGACTATGCTTCATGATTATACAATTGACATCTATTGTTGCATTCCCCTCTCAGACGTGCGGACAAGGCTTTGACGATATTCTTTATGATTAAGCCCTGGCCAGATGGTCTACATGTTTGACTGTAAGGATTGTCTTATGTTCACTAGATCAAAAGAAAATGTGTAAGACGAATTACGCGATTTTGTGGCTAAATTTACAGGGCGTTTTCTGCTTGGACCTAATGCGAAAAGGATGAGTCTTCCATGCAATGATTTTTGCATAACCTAGGATTAGAAAGAGGAATAATGATTGAGTATCTCCTCTGACGCGCACTAGAATACCTGCGCCTTAAGAACCTTGGGCACCGGTATTTTCAGATCCTATCTATCTGATGTTTCATCACTGAAATTAAGTAAGATTAGCTTTTTGAGGAGCTTCGGATGGTTGCCTATTCTTCCTAAGCTCAGAGCTCTTGGCTCTTTTCATTTAATATGTCCTCTATATCTGTGGAATCATTGCTATTTGCTAAACCTAACCTAACTAATTAGATTGGGCAATCTCTTTAATTCGTCGGTCATTGGGGGATCTATTGTGGATTTGATCAATGATTTCCAAAGTAGCTGCCTTGAGCCAATTCAGTAGTCAATTTTGACTCAACGCAGCTGTGGAATCATTGCTATTTGCTAAACCTAACCTAACTAATTAGATTGGGCAATCTCTTTAATTCGTCGGTCATTGGGGGATCTATTGTGGATTTGATCAATGATTTCCAAAGTAGCTGCCTTGAGCCAATTCAGTAGTCATTGAGGGCTCTAGTTTTCCAAAGTACCTACCTCAACTTAAGGTCCTGAACTTATATTATCAGCGATTAACATAAACTATTTTTTGAAATTTTGAAGCTAAAATTGGGTCAACGAAACGCACGATTTGTATAAAATATCACCGCTCTCCATAACTGTATGTAGGAGTACCCGAGGCATTCAATTCAAACTTTATTATGGAAGGAAATGATTTGTATTTTCTAAGGGATAGCGCCACAATGGACATTTTTAGCATCTACCCGTCTATATTGGAAAACCGTTTTTCGCATTGAACATGCTTAACATAAATAACAGCATTGCCATACATACATTTATTTGTTTTGTTTTGTTTTTATTGCTTTTCCTGTTGATTTTGTTAATAACTGGCTAAATCTCTGAATATATATGACGTCTGTCAAAATATGTGTGATGGTATTTTTGTGATCAAAATGATCTTTTTTAACCAACTTCAAAAAAAGAAGGAGGTTATCAATTCGTCTGAATGTTGCTTTTTTATGTTTGTGCCCGCAGAACTCAGTCATTTCTGAACCGATTTTAAAATTTTTTTCTTTATTTGATAGGTTATCCATTCAGGTTGGTCCCATTTTAAAATCAGTTCATTATATTAAAAATTAAAGCGTGTCCCCATACAACATACATGTTTTTTACGTGTATTAAGAACCGTAAAGGGCACCACATTAAAATTTAAAAAAATTGCGTATCGCTATAGCTCCCAACGGCAGAAAATAATAAAAAAATAAATTTAAAATTTAAAGGGTGTCCCCATAGACAAAACCTTGGAAATTTTACAGAATGTCGAATGTTACTATGACCGTTATAAAAAAATGTATAAATATTAAAAATTTTAAATTAAAGGGTGCTCCAATAGTGCATTTAATTTGATGTATATGGCCATACTATTGAACAGTTGTACACAGACCGAGCCTGTATTGCTAATTCAGCTATAACAAAAAGTATAAAATTTGAATTTGGAAATAAAAGGGTGTCCCAATAGTTAATGTAATTCTATGTATGTGGCTAAACTTTTTAACTGTTATAGACAGACAGCTGAAATTTTCAAGGAACCTGTATTCCAAAGTCCACTATAGCAAATATACAATTTGAATTTAGAAATTAAAGGGTGTCCCCATAAATTACGTAATTTGATCTATATAGCCCTATCTCTTGAACCGGTAAACACAAACACTTGAAAATTAGGCAGAATGTCCACTACTTTCTCTGGTATAATAACAAGTATAAATATTTGGAATTATAATGAAAAGGGTGTCCCAATAGTTCATGTAATTTGATATATGTGGCCAAACTTTTGAACCGTTATAGACAGACAGTTGAAATTTACAAAGAATCTTTGTGACCACGTCCTTTATAACAGCAGGTCTCTAATTTAAAATTGTAAATTAAAGGGTGTCCCAATATGAGATGTTATTTGATCTATGTGACCCTATATTTGAAACCGTTATACACAGAGGCTTGAATGGTGTCCCCATAAAAGACGGATGCTGGTGAAAATAGCTTAACTTTTGAACAGTAATAGGGTGAGGCTTGACATTCACATAGTCTTTACTTCTTTTCCCTCTAATTTTGGCGCATATTTGATTTGGATTAAATCTAAATCTTACAGATTACTTCTTACATTTTTAGTTTAGAATTGGTGCCCTTCTATCTGTTTTGAAGTCGTTTTTTTTTTGCAAGAAATATTAAGTTTTTATTGTGTTTGTAATTTTTTGAATGTTTTTTTTTTAATTTACATACGTTCACCCTTTTTTCTCAATTGCAGCTAAAAAGAATATTTCGCATTTATTAAGGAAAGTAGGAGCAGAAGATAAATTTTTATTAAAAAATTATGAAAAATATCAAATTTTAAAAATGAAAACAGTTGAAATAAACTGAACAGAATAAAAAAAAATAATTTAATGGATTCGAAAAAGGCGATGGGTGTGTGTTAACTTAAAAGATTAGCAAATACATAAATAATATTGTTTAGCTAATGTGTGGTTGTCTTTTAATTTATTTATAAAAATTAAATTTTATAGGACAATATTAAGAGAGTGTGGCTTTTAACTAAATACAAAAAAAAAAAAAAAATAAAAATGTTAAACTGTAAGAAATTTTTAATTGAGACGATAAATCAACGCTTGTCATATGCGTGGTGTACAATCTCGCCAATAACACATATCGCTCGTTTAATGCAACATAGTCATATCTCAAAAAAGTTAAAGTTTTCAAAGTGTATGATTTATGGTCAAATATTAATTTGTATATATTTGTGTATAATTTGAATAAGAAACCTGAAATTATCTTTCACAAATAAAGGAGTTATAAAGGAATTATTTTTCCTAAGTAACTTCCATTTTGCCTAAGATAAATTCGTCAGTCAAATACGTCCCACATCTCTGTTAACTGTGTTCCACAAACTGTAAAAAAATAAGTTTTTACAAATTAAAGCCTAAGACTAGTAGTTTCCAGCAACATAATTTCTACGTCCAAATTCTGCCCAGTATCGGAGATATATATATATATATTTTCAAATTTTGATTTTTCGAAAAAAAAAAATATAAAATTTTAAAGTAGGTCCAATCGGTATTTAAAGAAGACATGAAACGAGTGACCGGCATAGTGCAATTAGCCTAAGACTAGTAGATTACAGTAGCATAATTTCTACGTGCAAATTCTGTCCTGTATCGGAGATATAGGTATATATATTTTAAAATTTTATTTTTCGAAAAAAAAAAAAAATATGAAAAACTATGATTTTTTAAAGTGGATTAAGTGGGTAATAAAGGAAGACATGAATCAGGTTATTGGCATAGTGGAACTATCCTTAGACTAGTAGATTCCAGAAATATATTTTTTATTTCCAAATTCCTCCCATTATCGGAGGTATATATATTTTAAAATTTTGATTTTTCGAAAAAAATTTAAAAAAATATGAAATTTTAAAGTGGATTTAATGGGTATTTAGAGAAGACATGAATCGGGTCGGCCGGTATAGTGTAATTAGCGTAAGACTAGTAGATTCCAGCAACATAATTTCTACGTCCAAACTCTGCCCAGTATCGGAGATATATTTTAAAATTTTCATTAAAAAAAAAAAAAATGAAAAAATATGAGATTTTAAAGTGGTCCTAATGGGTATTTAGAGAAGACATGAATCAGGTGACCGGCATAGTGTAATTAGCCTAAGACTAGTAGATTCCAGCAACATAATTTCTACGTCTCAATTCTGCCCAGTATCGGAAGTATATATATTTTAAAATTTAGATTTTTCGAAAAAAATATGAAATATGGACCCAATGGGTATTTGGAGAAGACATAAATCGAGTCATAGGTATAGTGGAATTAGCCTAAGACTATACCTAGATTGCAGTAACATAATTCTTAAAATTTTAATTTAAAAAATAAAATATATGAAAATATATGAATTTTTAAAGTGGATCCAATGGGTGTTTAAAGAAGACATAAATCGGGTCATCGGCATAGCGGAATAAGACAAGTAGATTTCAGCAACATAATTTTTACGTCCAGATTCTGCCCAGTATCGGAGATATATATTTTAAAATTTAAATTTTTCGAAAAAAAGAAGGTACTAAAGCACTTTATGCCTGCCAACGTAGGAACCCAAAACCATAATGATATTGGTCTTTTATTACTGTTATAAAAGAAATGCTAGCCCTTTGTGTGGTGGTTAAAGTTAGAACAGGTTACAGCGAGTGCCGTGTTTTCTAAGTTTTAACGCCTTATTTGTTCCTCGATTTCTCTGATCATATGGGATATATAGTGATAAGTGGACATATTTGGGCAGAAGGATCCTGCAAATGTATATTTAGATTTTCTGCTATTGCTAGGACGATGAAGGGGGCTCACGTAGAACATAAGCGTTTACTTTTTAAGAACGATGGTTTTATCACAATACCTGACTCCATGAATGGTATTGCAACTGAAAACAAACTTGGTGTCTATAATAAACTTGCCTACATTAAGTTGGGTATCTAATGGAGAGAGGTGTACATGAGTATGTTTAAAAGTTATTTTATGACATTTCCAAGGCAGCAGATCTGTAGTATATAGTAAGGGGGGCATGTTGGTATGAGCGTGCTGAATGTAAACTGTGAAGCTCGACAATGTGTTCACAGGATCGAAGGCTTCCAATGTCGCCTAAAATGGTATGTTATTGGTTTCTTAGTGGAGTCGGAATTTACTCGCTGTTTTCATAGACTGGAATCTTCCCATTACACCGCTAGGGATTATTTTACTGATTTCTGTGTACAGTCAGAATTTACTAGCTCTTTTCATAGGATCCAAATCTTCCTAAAGCAATAATAATGGTTAATTTACTAGTCTCTGGGTGGAGTCGGACTTTACTCGCCATTGTGCTACATACATAGTTTTAAAACAGTCAAAAATATTTCTTTGGCATCAATTATGATTATGCTAGTGCATAGTTGTTAAAAATGTTCAAAGAGAGCTGGGAATGACCCGGGATGGGAAAAATAATGGTTAATTTACTGGTCTCTGGGTGGAGTCGGAAGCTACTCGCCACTGTAGAGCTACATACGTTCGGTATTAGAACAGTTGGAAATTTTTCTTTGCCATCAATTATGGTTATGCTAGTGGTTTTTGGGTTAAGTCACAATTCGCTTGCCTTAGAAGAGCTGCATACGATCTTAACTAAGCAAAGCATTTCAGTTTGTTTTTTTTTTCAGGAGAAATCCTAAAGTTATTAAAGATGTTCAAAGAGAGCTGGGAATGATCCGGGCTGGGAATAGCCGGACACTGTGGTCCCAAATACTACCAGTTAATTATAGGAAAATCGGTGACAAAAAAAATTCGTTTTTGCGAAATGCTAAAAGTTACTTTTTAGAAAGAGATTTGCGAATGCTGATCTCAAGTGTTTCGTTGGACAAGAAAATTGTCTTCATTTTTAACCTCAATCTGTTTTGGAAAATACACTTAAAAACATAACCCCAAAAAGATCAATCTTTACTAGTGTTAAAATATTAAACACAAACTATTATCCATTTCAAAACCCTCTACTTAGTTGC
Source organism: Phasia obesa (assembly GCA_949628195.1). NCBI lineage: Eukaryota > Metazoa > Arthropoda > Insecta > Diptera > Tachinidae > Phasia > Phasia obesa. The sequence goes on from OX451217.1 coordinate 136,440,601, forward strand.
TGCCTTTTAGGGTAAAATCAACTTCAGTTACTTGGCTGCACAATTTACCATAAATTAGTCACCGACACACAATTGGGTAAATAAATCTGCAGTTTCTAATGGTTTAAATTAGCAGATTATAATTAAATTAGCTAGGTTAAAGTTAAAGTTTAGAGTTGGGAGGCTAAGGCGGCGAACACAGGTCCTCGGTTGTATTAACAACAATTTCAGGTTTCCCAGCAACTTTACACATCAAAAAGATAAGGTATATTTAAGGTAAAGGTAAAGTTAAGATAAAGTTTACTATGACTAAGTCGTAGTAAGCTTTATGTTTAGGAAAGAATTTTCTAGATTTTAACTAAAAAAGTCGATATGCTCGACAAGTCTTATTTTGGATTCCTTCAGCACCTAACCGTGAATAATATAAGTTTAAATTTCAGGACTTTGACTCAACTACATCTCTAGTGTTACGATTTTCACTTTAACAAAAATCTAACTGCAGATTTATTTTTATCTTATTTTATTTACCCCACTGTGCGACATCCACACAGCTTTTGAAATATGAATGGTTAATAAAGCAATAAAATTATGAAATGGTATCTGTAACAGTTTTATTATTATTAATGAATGAAACGACAATTCAGTTTAACGACAATTTGCAATCGTGGTCTTTAAGCCAATAGAAGGCAGGGAATAGTTTAATTTAAATAAAGTCAAGGGCGAAAGAATGTAAAAAGGTAATGTTTAAAAAATAAAAATGACACACAAAAAAACTGGGGTATAAGAAAAAGTTAAGGCAAATATAAAATGTTAACCTAAATGATGCCAAAACGGCGAACTTAGAAGAAATTTTTGGGAATTTTTTTTACCGATTGACAAATAATTATTGCTACCTCACTTACACACCTACACGATGTACAGTTATGCCAAATCTGAATGAATTTTTTTATCCGTTATCCGGTCGGTTGTGTAATGGTGAGGACACTATAAGTAAAAGACTTTGTCTTGAATAGTTTTAAAACAATCTTGTCGTCCAAAAAACGAGAGACATGGAGCAGTGGAGATCTCCACTGTCTTTAAGAATTGTCAATGATTGGATATGGCGAAACTAATCTTCAGGCTTATATGGAACTGGAAGTAGAAGGCATTTTGGGTCTGACCAGTTACTTAATACTTTAGGGGAACTTGTAGCCCCAGTAATTTTCCTGCTAGTAATGAGACCTATCCGGAAGATTAGCAAGACAGTTGTTGTTTAAACCCAAATTGTAAAGTGATCAGACTACTAAGACTTTATGAGTCCCTTTTTGACCTCCTTCGTTCCTGATTAATTTCTTAAATCACATTCGAAATTTACAACTCTCTTGGGTCTGGTTCTGTCTCAAGCATTTAATCTCGATTACAGTGATATCAAACTGTCGACATTCTTTTTTGTCAGATAGTGTCTCATATTTGCTAACATTTGTCTAAGGATAAACTTCTCTTATAGCATGTAATGCCTGACATTCACACACCATCTGCACTAACGTCTCAGCCTATTATAGGTATAGTCTGACAGACTGATATCTTCGATTTGCTTTTCGGCTAAATGATGCGTGAAGTTTCATAAACACAGTTATCCAACTTAAGGTACCTCGATTATATCTAAGCAAGTTTTTGGACTTCCTATTGAAGGCTAATGACTCAGGAGGGCCTTTAGAGATGTATTCATACCCAGTTCTTCGAATAAAAATCGCACTTTCTTTAGATGATTGCTTGTTCATGTCTGTTGGATTCTTACGCTCCTGTTAGAATTCATCAAAATAAGAATTCATAATAGACACAAGAAATCCAACCAAGTCAATGCTAAGCTTGTCGCCTTAACTTGGCACTGGTCTTATTTTTGTTACGCATGTCGACATAACAAGTAGCAATTTTAGAATACTGCTGGCTGAACCATGGTCATACTCCTTTTGGGAGTTGGAGACTATCTAAACTTCTGACACGCCATTGGTACTTTTGTTGAGTAGTGCATCAGCATACCGGACTAATTCGTCCTTTCCCAAACCACGTCAACCATGTTACTCCCCGAAGGTCTTTACTAACAATCGGCCATAGGGACTGGATAAATCCCTATGGGGCTACTGGTTCCCGTGGTATTAGTCGTTTGGACACTGATCAGACCTCAAAGGTTCTTATCTCGTAGAAACCTTGGGGACTGGACCCCCTATAGCACGCGGTAAGGGGTCAACGAGACAATATGAAGTGAATTAAAAATGGAGATCCAAAGTTCGCTCGCCTTAATTTATCCAGCCTCCTAGCAGCGAAGAGACTTAACTAGGAACCTGTTATTGCCCACCGCTGCGAGGAGCTATAAGCCAAACTACTAACTGCACTCAGTTATAGCGACCTATTCTCTGGTTTCCATTCCGGTGGCAACTTAATTCTTAAATTATTTTAACTAAATGAGAATTAAGTTTGAATAATTTTGAAATTGTTTGTGGCTGCGGTTCTTTTTTTGGGAGAAAAAAAGTGCCATCATATATTTTTAAAGCCTTGGATGTCGGAACAAAAAAGAGGAATCAAAGTTGTCACCTTTTTATATATACACTTCACCAAAGGTGGTGTAATTTCTACAATATTCGTTCCCGATCCCATGTAGTATATATACGAGTATATTCTGGATCCTTATACATAGAGAAGTCGATTAAGCGATGTCCGTCTGTCAGCCTGTGTTCGGGTTGAAATCAACTTTGCAAAGCACCACAAGAGATACAGAAAATTTTAGCCCACAATGCAATTCAGTAACAGCAGACCATTCCATTCGAGGATGTTGATAAAAAACCAAGCCCACATATTTTTTACGTTGTTCTTATTTTTTTTTCGGTTGTAGTGATTCTCTTTTGCTTTTTTTTGTTAAATAAATATTACGCCGCGATCAGTAGATCGCATGGAGTGCATACAGATCTCGGGTGATCAATAGCCCCCTGCGAGGGACGATGTTTGTTTGTTTGTTTTTAGGTTGGTAGGGTTTTTCTGCTTTGATTTAATACAAATAGGAAGCAATACACATAGAGATAACCGATAGACCCACAGGGTGCTCACTGGGAACCAAGAGCAGTCAATATAGATTGCAGGAAGTTCCTAACTTTAAAAAAAAACTTTCTGTAAAGTTTTTACAAGAAACTCTCGATAAAATTTTTACAAAATTTCGACAAAATTTTTACAAAAACTTGCTGAGAAAACTTTTACAAAAAATTTTCTATAAAACTTTTACAAAAAATTTTCGATAAAATTACTACAAAAAATTTCGATAAAATTATTACAAAAATTTTCGATAAAATTAAAAAAAAAAAATTTCGATAAAATTATTACAAAAAATTTTCGATAAAATGTTTACAAAAAATTGTTGATAGAATTTAAAAAAAAAATTTCAATAAAATTTTCATACAAAATTTTTGATAATATTTAAAAAAAATTTTTCGATTTAAAAATTTTATCAAAAATTTTTTTTAAAAATTTTGGATATAATTAAAAAAAAATTGTCGATAAAATTTTTAAAAAAAATTTTCGATAAAATTTTTAAAAAAAATTTTTAATAAAATTTTTACAAAAAAAATTCTACAAAATTGTTTCACAAAAATATCTATAAAATTTTTACAAAAGAATTTTCGATAAAATTTTTACAAAAAATTTACGATAAAATTACTACAAAAAATTTCGATAAAATTATTACAAAAAATTTTCATAAAAATTTTTAGAAAAAATTTTCGATAAAATTATTACAAAAAATTTTCGATAAAATGTTTACAAAAAATTGTTGATAAAATTTTAAACAAAATTTTCAATAAAATTTTTATAAAAAGTTTTTGATAAAATTTATAAAAAATTTTTCGATAAAATTTAAAAAAAAAAAAATTTGATAAAATTTAAAAAAAAATTTTGGATAAAATTTAAAAAAAATTGTCGATAAAATTTTTAAAAAAAATTTTCGATAAAATTTTTACAAAAAAAATTCTACAAAATTGTTTCACAAAAATGTCTATAAAATTTTTACAAAAAATTTTCTTTATAATTTTTACAAAAAATTTTGAATAAAATTTAAAAAAAAATTTTCGATAAAATTGTAACAAAAAATCTTCGATAAAAGTCTTGCAAAAACATTCATTATCTTTGTATTATATTTGTAACTAGCTGTGCCCGCCACTTCGTGATCTTCCTTGCAATATTTTGTTCGATTTTGCTTTGAAAGCAATCCACACAGAAAACCTTACTTTTTTTGTGCCGCCTTAAACTATTCTTCAGTTATTGGTATGTATTTACTTTATAAAACAGCGCCATCTGTTAGTGGTTCGTGCTTCAGTTATGGTTTATGTATTTACTTTACTACTAAAATAACTGCGTACTTTCACTGCCTTTTCTCAACTTTCTCTTGGAAATAAAATATTTTTGCGGAAAAATATTAAATAATAATATTAAATTTTGATTCACTCTAAAATTAATTCAACACTTGAATTATTCTAAACTGCGAAAAAACGCTTGAAACATGACAGAGGTACAAACAAAAAATCATTACATAAACGTTTGTGAAGTATTTTATTTATAAAAATCAGTCCTCTTGTTTTGCAAAATATTTACTTAACAATTAAAAGTGCTTTTTTAAACTCTCAAATAAACTTGAAATTGTGTGGCTAAATTAAATTAATTAATGTGTATATGTACGAGTATGTTCACTTGTCTGTCCGTTCTGTCTGCTGCCTCTTCACCGCGCGCGCAGGTACCAAAATCACAAAATTCTGTCACGTTCCAAATCTCCATATTAGACTGAAAATGTACTTTGTTTTGCAAACAATCGTTAACAACGGGACGTTTTAGAGTAAAACATTTAAATGCCGTAGAAAATTGTTGTTTTCTGGAATTTGAATTTTATTAACTGCCAAAAACAAAGCCAACCTAACAGACGAACATAAACGAATACATACAAATATTATGTTAAAAAATATTGGAATTTATGTTAAAGCACTGAAAAAATAAAAAAGATATAAAAGAGTATTAAAGAAATTTTATTTGTTTATCGTTTGTATTGATAATTACGTCAGGCCACCACAACGCATGAGTTCCAATTTTGTCAAATAAAAATTGTTATGAATCGTATTACTACTTCAGTGACTCCCTAGCCTAGAGAGAGAGAGACATAGAGAAAAAAAAAATAATAATGTCTAGATGATGTATTTAACCACCTCGAAAAAGTAAATATTTTTCAAATTTAACGTTTTTTCAAAATAATATAATACCTATTTCTTGCACTAAATTCTCATTTAGTCAAAGAAGTTGTAGAAGACTTTCACCTAAAATTTGGGCAAATGTTTCCTAATTTTTATATAAAAAAATTATAGGTCACTTGAGAAAAATGTTATAAATTTCAATTTTCAAAACCTTATAACTCCAGTCTGAAATAAATTCTGAATATAACCGATACAGTTCTGAAATCTATAAAGTAATAGCTCTTCACCCCTTAGGATCCGATCCGAGTACAATTTTTATTTTTATCCATTTTTTTTTTAGCAATTACTACAGGTCATTTGCCGAAATGTTAAAAATTTCATTTTCAGAACCTTATATAACTCTGATCTGAAATAAATTATGAATGTAACCGATACAGTTCTGCAATCTGTAGTCATAGCTTTTCACCCCATTTGGTCTGATCCGAGCACAATTCTTCTTTTTTTATAAATTTTTAAGCAATTACTACAGGTCACTTGACCAAAATGTAAAAAACTTTAATTTTCAGAACCCCATAAAACTCTGATCTGAAATAAATTCTGAATATAACCAATACAGTTCTGAAATCTGTAAAGTCATAGCTTTTCACCCCTAGGGTCTGATCTGAACCGAATTCTTATTTTTATCCAGGTCCCGACCGAAATGTTAAAAATTTAAATTTTCAGAACCTCCGATCTAAAATAAATTTTGAATATAAACGATACATATACCCGTCCAAAATTCTCGTTTTGTTTCAGAAATATTATATAGATATACATACGAGTATATAGATATTTTTTATTATTTTTGCTTAGAATTGAGGGATTAATTGAATTTTATTATCCTAATAGTCTTTGAGTGAGAAATATGTTAAGTAGCACAGGGTTGCATTAAGCTAAAGCTAACTGGCGGAGCTATCTCCACACACACGAGCTGCATGAGGAAATCATAATACTAGACAGCAATACATATTATTGGAAGATTTTTTTATAGTTTGGTAGATAATTTTATGGCATGTATTTTTGACTACAATAAATATCGGCCAGATAGCGTCAATGGTGGTTTGAATATTCACTTGCAATGTATCGGCATAAATCAATTACTTAGCACGAACGAGGGGGTATTGTGAAACAAGATTACCGTGAGTACCTGCCTACTCGGCCTAACCTCACGGTGGTCTTACCACCGAGTGAAACTTAGGCGTAGACTAGCGCCCCCATTGTGTAGCATAACAACACTTTACGATTGCCACCAATCGCTTTTTGTCTGTGATACAGTCACAATGAGTAGCAATTTATATAATATGGCAAGCCTTTCCAAGGCAAGCCTAGATCCACATTATAACCTCTTGCTTAGGGGTTTGGAGACTATCCAAACTCCGTCTGTTGAGAATGCAACAGCACACTTGATCGACCTTGCACCTTACCTACATAAATCGATCTTAAACCACAACCACCACGTGTACCCCCGAAGGAGACCTCACCAATAACCGGTCACAGAGAGGATAGGCTCTCTGTGGGGCCACCGATTCCCGTGGTACCAGTCCTTTGGGCACTGGTCGGGCCTCGAAGAGGACCCGTATGTTTTAACACACAGACCTTTTCTTCCAGATTTAGGCTCTAGGAACCCTAGCGTCTGGTGCCCCTATTTTCCCCGAGTGAACCGCGCCAAAGCATTTGCCATACCTGCAGTGACAATTGGAACCCCCGGGGTGAACGAACGAGGGGGTTCTGGAAATAAAGTTGTCACCACCACTGATTTTTCAATAAATCTTGTTGGAATCAAAATTCGTTGATGTTTAGCTGATTAATTTTGGAAAACAAAAATTCCCTAAGCATGGTTTGATAGTGCGACAAATCGACATTTCGGCGTCTTCTTCTATACTTCGCCTTACAGCAGCAATATTCTTTGGCTTGTTGATGGTTTTGAAGCGAGAAGAGTAAAATTAGTGCAAAAACGATGAACAACTGCACGAATGGCTTGCTCACTAGATCGATTACAAGTAGAAGTTGACCGTTAAATGGTGTGGCTCTTTGAACTTCGCGAAAAGATTAATTTTTATCAAAGTAAATTTCTAGAATTTGAAAGCGTTATTCTGGCGTTAAACAATTCGTGATGACTTGCGAAATCTTACTAAACATAACACAGTTAACACAGTTTGACATTCGATAGTTATCGATATCGATAATTTACAAATAGGTGATTTTTTCACAAAAAAATTTGTCTTTATCCATCCTGAATAATTTATAAATAATTATCTATAAATATAATAAAACAGCAACTCATTTCCTGTCTGTCTGACTTTCTGTCTTTCTCTTTGTGTTCGCATCACGTAAAAACTACTGGATGGATTTTAATAAAATTTTGTGGGAGGTACCTTTAGTATCCTGATCCCAATTTAGGATACTTTTTTCCCGCAAATATATCTTACTTCCAAGAGAAAGTGAAGAAAAAGCAGTGAAAGTATGCCTATTTTTTTGTTTACCGATTTAAATGTACTGCATTGTTTAAGGCATCTTTTATTTTCGAAAGCAGTATATTTTAAGCACGGTTGCGCAACAGATGGCGCTGTTTGAAAATAATAAGTAACCCATTTCCTGTCTGTCTTTTACAGAGCTTTGCAATAATTTTTATAATTTTAAATAAATTTTGAAATTTTATCCAGGGATGGGTACCTTTATAAAAAGTAAAAACGTAAGAGTCTTAAAATTTGTTGTGAATTTACTTTCAAAGCAAAATTGAACAAAACATAGTCAGGACGCACACAACGTGTGTGGGTAAAGCTAGTTTTTAATAAAATTTTATTTTTTAATATAAGTGTAATAAAGTCGTTGGACCTTCTCTGTAGAAACAAACTTAGAAATTTATCTATCTATTGCTCAAGTTGTTTGCCAATTCATTAGCAATATCATGACTTTAGAAAAAACTCACACATGATTTGATATGAGTTTATACCACTGCAACAACAATAAATATGCCAATAACACGACAACAACTAAAACAAACAATTGAACAACAATATTTTAAATAAATATTTGCCAATTAGAAATAAAAATAAAACCAACAACAATAAAATAAAATAAATGAAGCTACAACAAATTCATCAGTAGCAGTATGGAAGGCAAGAAAAAAAAAACACAAATTGATTAGTTTTAGTTGTTGGTGTTTTTCGATTCCCAGCAAGAAAAGAGTGGAAAGAGAGCTGCTGTTTAAAAGATTTTTTATTGTTTTGTGGTACAACAATATGCTTTTTTTTATTATTATTAATTAAATGTTTTAAAAAAGTTTTTTTTTTTTATGAAAATCTACACACACTAATTAGTGTAACTTGGAAGTTATTCTATGAACGCTCACTACCGTTCATAGAATAAAGTCTAAGGATTCTTTATTACCGCAATTGGAAAATTATACTCGGCTCTGACTAAAATTGTACATGAAATTTAATGCGGATCATGAAAAATCTCGTTTTAACTTTTTTTTAATCAGATTTTTTATATTGCCTGAAATATGAAATATTGTTAATTATATCTACAACAATAACAATTGTTGTAATTAACCTTTTAACCACAAAATATAAATACTTTTAAACATAAAGGCTAAAAGACTTGTTTGTACACATGACGATCATATTAAGTAATCAAGCAGCCACCACAGGAAATTTATTAAATTGATGTTTGTGTTGTGTTTGCAGGCACCGCACAAAAACGCGCTTTTTGTATGAAATCTGGGACTTTTTGTAAAATTAGGTACCTTTTTGGAATAGAAACATTTTTAAAATTAGTTTTTTTTAAAAAAAGGATACTTTTTTAAAAGGGAAATTTTTCTTAAAAAGGGATTTTGTAAAAGGGACTTTTTTAAAAAGGGACTTATTTAAAAAGGGACTTTTTTAAAAAGGGACTTTTTTTAAAAGTTGACTTTTTTATAAACAAGGAACTTCTGTTATATATAAGTAAAAGGTACTTTTTATAAAAAGGGACTTTTTATGCAAATGGACATTTTTAAAAAAAGGGCTTTTTATAACGAATATTTTTATAAAAAAGTATTATTTGTTAAAAAGGTAATTTTGTAAATTAAAATTAGTTTAAAAAAACAGACTTTTAAAAAGGATAATTTTAAAAAGGTATTTTTTTTATAAACAAGTGACTTTTTTATATAATAGGGTTCTTTTATATATAAGAAACTTTTTTATATGTAAAAAAGGGTTCTTTTTACAAAAAACGGTATTTTTATAAAAAGGGACTTTTTTTAAAAAGGGAATTTTTTTAAAAAGGGACTTTTATTTTATAAAAAAGGGTAATTTTTATAAAAAGGGGGAATTTTCATAAAAAAGGTACATTTTTTATAAAGAAGATAGATTTTTATAAAAAAGGACTCCTATGTTAAAAAGGTACTTTTGTAAAAATGGGTTTTTAATGGTTTTTTGTAAATACGGCGATTTCTTTTAAAAATAAACGAATTTTACTTAAATTTTTTTTAAAAAATAACTATAACTAAATAACTATAAAAATAACTAAAAAAGGTAATTTTTATAAAAAGGGGAATTTTTTATAAAGAAGAGAGATTTTTATAAAAAAAATGCCTGCTATGTCACTTTTATAAAAATGGATTTTTAATGGCTTTTTGTGAATACAGCGATTTCTTTTAAAAATAAACAAATTTTACTTTAAAGTTTTTTCCCAAAAAATAAATTTTATTAAAAGCGAAATGTTTTAAAAATAGCGATTTTTTAAAGGAAATCTTTTTTATAATATTTTTTTATATAATAGAAACTTTTTTATCTAAAAGGATTTTTGTTATTTAAGATACTTTTTCTAAAAAGGGAGTTTTTTTTTTATAAAAGGGGACATTTTTATAAAAAAGGAAATTTTTCTAAAAAGGGAAATTTCTATAAAAAGGGAAATTTTTATAAAAAAAGTACTTATTTTTATAAGAAGAGAGGTTTTTATAAAAAAAAACGACTTCTATGTTAAAAAGGTACTTTTTTAAAAATGGGCTTTTAATTGTTTTTTTTGTGAATACAGCGATTTCTTTTAAAAATAAACGCATTTTTCTTTAAATTTACCACTTTTTTGTGAAAAGCGGATTTTATTTAAATATATTTTTTGGTATTTATATATAGCTAGCTATTCCCGGAGCGCTTCGCTACACTCATCCACAAAAAATACAATAAACATTTCGAAATAGAATTATGGCCAAACTTTAAATCGAAAATGCATGTTATTCTCGGCGAAGCCTTGTCAAAATTAGAGTGGATCACTATGGCACCTCTGTTGCTATATTCAATCTGTTTTTTTTTGCTAGACTATGAGTATTAATTCGATATTAAATTTTCACTGTGGGAGATACCAAATCCACTTGAATCCTTTTTTAGTGTTTGTTTGCCAAAACATGACAGTTGCTGTGTGCTGTCTTATGTACACTTTTTCATCTTGGGGTACTCTGATACTCTGAGCCTGTATGCAAAAAGTTGTCTCCCACTACCTTTTCAGGTATATAAATTCTGTTCATAGCTAAACATTAACTCTTACGTGAATTCTGGGTTCCAAATCAGGCAAAGCCATCGCAAATCATATGCAGATTTTCTTTACGTGAGAATATCTTCAATTCTCTGGTTGGACTTGGTTAGAGTTTTTAGAGTTTTCAACCGATATATCCAATTTCCTTCCCCCTTCGTATTCTAACGAAAGTTAAAGTTACGTTGAATAACTGCAGAGTCCCTCCGAAACTACCGCGACTTTATTTCTCGCCTTGTTGAATTCTCTTAGGTTTAAGTTAGATAAGAGAGAGCGTCTAATTGCGTAGTGTAGAGCCTTAGCACCTTTTTGGTACACACCTCTTTTGGCATATGCTGATAATGTTGGCAGCACTGCAATAGACGACTGCTAGCGGTAGCCACTACAAAGAAACCGCTATAATGTGTAATTGTCATCTGGCAACCTTAATAAGATTTTACTGTTATTTAAAATTTAACGACGTTTTAATGTTCATCTATTGTGTTCATGGCGAAACAAAAAATTCAATATTTGAAAAATTCCTAGTTCTAATAATTTCTTTGTTGTTTCTGTGGTTAGTTGTTGTTTTTGTTTTTTTTTAATTCCGCTTTGTTTCTTTTGTTAAGTCTATAATAAAGATTTAAATTTATATTTAAAAATATTTTGCTATTTTTAATAATTTATTTTCTTGTTTTTTATTATAAAATTAGTCAGATTGGCTGGCTTGGCTGGTGCCTGTCAATTTACCTTCAATCTATAAAAAATTATTTTTTTTCTTTATCACTAAAAAAATTCCCAACTAAGGTATGATTTTTTTTTATATTATAATATATTTATTCTCAACCTCAGCGTTGGCTTTATTAGCAAAGTTAATAATACACTCGCATAGAGTTTTTTATCTTTATTTTTTTTTAAGTATAAAAGAGAGTAAATGTAGTTAAAGTTTTTTATGTCTTTTATAATGAAATACACGTTTTTATTGTTTAATTAAGAGCATTTGAAAAATTAACTGAAATTCTAGTAAAATAAATGGAATTGACAATGACATAACAAAAAAAGCTTCAAAATAAAAATTGTCACCAACTACTACTCCTGAGAAGAAACGCCTTACTCCCGACTGAATAGCTTCATTGGTGAAAACGTAAGTAAGCAAATCTAGTTTTGCACATACCCCGAGGGAGAAAAGTCTTGTGCCCGGCCGTAGGCTTTATTTTCACATTTGGCTAGAGCTCGGCAATTAGCTAATAAAATATTTTTGAAATTCTTAACCACGCAAAAATTGTATCGAACAATTTCTTTTAAAAATTTTATAGAATTTTTTTTTTATAAAAATTTAGTAGACATTTTTTTTAAGATTTATAGAGAATTTTTTTTTCAAAAAATTAAACAGAAAATTATTTTTGTAAAAATTTTTCAGAAAATTGTTTTTGGAAAAATTTTATGGAGAATTTTTTTTGTAAAAATTTTATAGAAAATGTTTTTGGGAACAATTTATAGCAATTTTTTTTCAAAAATTATTTTTGTAAAAATTTTTCAGAAATTTGTTTTTGGAAAAATTTTATGGACATTTTTTTGTAAAAATTTTATAGAAAATGTTTTTGGAAAAAATTTATAGCAATTTTTTTTTCAAAAAATTTAACAGATAATTATTTTTGTAAAAATTTTTCAGATAATTGTTTTTGGAAAAATTTTATGGAAAATTTTTTTGTAAAAATTTTATAGAAAATGTTTTTGGAAAAAATTTATAGAAAATGTTTTTGGAAAAAATTTATAGTAATTTTATTTAAATCTTATAGACATTTTTTTTTGTAAAAACGTAATAAAAAAATTTCCAACATTTTTTTTGTAAAAATGTTAAAGGGAATAGTATTATTATTCCTTTTACTTCACTGCTCTTTATTCACAATGATTTTAGTCAATGTTACTACTCGTGTTATATTTAAAGAAACCCTGTTGAAGGAAATCCTTAAATATTTCAATACTTTAGAAACATTTTATGGTCATCATTCTTTAGAAACCCTCTAGAAATCAGTACTTAAACATTAAAGATTTGCTACGATTATGAGTCTGTTAACCATATTTTCTCTCTGTGCATTCTTGTAAATTTTTCCTAACGTATTCTTTTAATGAAATTGAAATTATTCTCATTACGCATTGAATACATGAATGATTGAATAAATGATATGTCAGAGATTTGTTTCTCTTTTAAATAATTCAGATTTTTTTCTACATACTTAGTTGCTAAACTACAGTAAGCAGCAAAAGTATGTAAACATGAAGTTACAAAAACTTATTGTTTAATAAATATTTAATGGTTCATAAAGACTCTTATACGGTCCATAAACGTTAAATCTGATCGCTTAAATTGATTGTTTACGTATTTGAGTTCCATTCTGACATATAGCTACACTTTTCGAGCTCTCAACGAATAACACACACTGAAACTGTGCTGGGTACCCGGTCATTACAATATCGCAGGAAATGAAGCTGCAGACGAGTTGGCACGAGCTGGAGCTGATTTGGATATAAATGTCAGATGTGTGGACGTATATCCTGGTCTTGATTCAATATATAGGAGGATAAGGGAACAATTTGGACGTGATGCCGACACAATGAATGTGTAATAATTCATTGAGATGCACACATACGAAATCCTTGCTGGGGAAAAAGGGTAATGGGGAAATGGATAAGCTGTTACGTATGAGTAAGTCTGAACTGAGAATGTATGTAGGTGTTATAACAGGACATAACGATCTTAGATATTTCTTAAGAAAGATTCGACTTTGCGATAATGATACTTGCAGATGGTGTGGCGAAGAAGAGGAAAATACATTCCACTATATTTGTGAATGCCCTGCACTATCACACAGAAGCAATAGATGTTTTGGCTCTTTTTTCTTTCAGAATATTGAGGACTTGAGGGGTGTGGAAGCTATGCTGATTGTCAAATTTGCGAGGATCAGTGGACTACTTAGAGGGACTGTATAGAACAGAACTATATACACCGGAAATATCAGAGGAGTCACTATGGATCAATAATAGTCTTGTGATCCTACACACAAACAATCATGTGTGATCCTCTCTAACCTAACCTAACCTGACATATAGCTACCTAAACTTTAACTCGGCTCCTACGATATTCTTATTAAGTGCAGGTCAGGCTTTCAAAGGATACACTTTCACAACATTTCCGGGTCCAATATTCTCGTCGTCATATTCCCGGTACTAACTGAAGATTACATCTGGTTACCTTAGATACCAACCTCCGCGAACTCTGAGAAGTTTCATTGTCCCCTTCATCGGGTTTTAACCAGTTCACTTATGGATTCTTTACCAGGGTAATCACATCTAAACCTCCTTCCCAATTCTTCCACTTTCATAGTGATCTCCTTGTTTACTAAATTTATCTCAGAAATAACCTTCTACCAACTTCAGTTTACTGTATAGGAAAAAGGGAAGTCACATTCCTCAGCCTCCAGGGTCCGCCCTACTTATTTGGTGGCCTTAGCGACCTTAGCAGAGGAAAACACGACAGAGGTGTTTTCTGGATTTTCCATACAAAGGGAGCACAAAACATGCCTTTATTGTCTTCCACTTTGTAATTTAACCTTTTCTATTTGTTGTCTTTAATTTAATTTTATGCTGAAACGTTGTCCAACTTTCTGTATTCACTGTTGATGATTTAATTTGAATTTTGGCTTGTACATTAAACCATATAAAACATTTTCAACTACCTGTATTGAAAGTCTAAAAATAGAGTTTTTTTCCAATGAATCAAAACCTTTTTGTGTAGAATTAATTAAAATTCTAAACGTTTTTTTGCCACTGGAAAGAATTCTTTTCAATAAAATGGATTTTGTACCTTGATTCGTGCCTTTAGTGTTTTGGTGCTTGATAGCCAATGGCTAAAAAGCATAAAGAAGAGAAACACGAGGATAGTTCAGTATGTCTTTACAAAGCATATAAGAAGCGCCATAAACTGGAAATAAATTATAATTCCGGGATGCAGGCATAGTCTACAAGTATTATATTCTTCGATTTTCATCTTAGCTAGAGTTCTGTAAAAAGTGTTTACAATATCCATCTAGGAAAGTTTGCAGAACCTTTAAATCAATAAAACTGCTTACTTTCACTACTTTTTCTCTATTTTAATTACAAAAAAAATAAAACAAGTAAAAGTGCTATATTCGGCCATGCCGAATCTTATATACCCTTCACCATAGTAATGTTAAGTATTGCCTTACTCTTTTATGTTTCCCAATTTCAGAATAATATACATTCACTTTTTATATTTATGATTTTCAACTTCATTATTACAAATCTAATATAAAGATTTAGAAAATTTTAAGTTGTAAAAATTGTAACGAAAATGTTTTGTAAAAATTTTATCCAAATTTTTTTTTTAATTTTTTGTTAAAATTTGTCAAGAATTTTTGGAAATAATTTTATTGTTAATTTTTTGTTAAACTTTATCGAAAATTTGTGGTAAAAATTTTATCAACATGTTTTGTAAAATTTTATCGAAAGTTCATTGTTAAAATTTTAACGAACATTTTTTGAAAACTTTTATTGAAACTGTTTGGTACAATTTTAACGAAATTTTTTTTATAAAAATATCACCGAAAATTTTTGTAAAAATTATACCAAACATTTTTAGTAAAAATTTTACCGAGAATTTTTAGTAAAAATTTTACCGAGAATTTTTAGTAAAAATTTTACCGAGAATTTTTATTAAAAATTTTACGGAAAATTTTTAGTAAAAATTTTACGGAAAATTTTTAGTAAAAATTTTACGGAAAATTTTTAGTAAAAATTTTACGGAAAATTTTTAGTAAAAATTTTACGGAAAATTTTTAGTAAAAATTTTACCTAGATTTTTTTTTTTAAATTTTACCGAAATTTTTTTGTAAAAATTTACCGAGAATTTTTAGTAAAAATTTTACCGAAAATTTTTAGTAAAAATTTCACCAAGAATTTTTAGTAAAAATTTTACCGAGAATTTTTAGTAAAAATTTTATGGAAAATTTTTAGTAAATACATTTTTACCTTATAAAAATTTTACCAAAAATTTTTGTTAAAAATTTTACCAAGAATTTTTAGTAAAAATTTTATCGAAAATTTTTTATATAAATATTACCAAAAATTTTTCCAAAAATTTTACCCAAAATTTTTTACATAAATTTTACCAAAAATTATTTACAAAAATTTTACCAAAAATTTTATAAAAATTTTACCAAAAATTTTATAAAAATTTTACCAAAAATTTTTTGTAATAATTTTATAAAAAATTTATACCGAAAACTTTTTCGTATAATTTTACCGAAAATTTTTTATAAAAATTTAAGAATATTTTTTGTAAAAATTTTTTATAAATATTTTATTGAAAATTTTTATAAATATTTTACCGAAAACTTTTTGTAAACATTTTACCGAGTGTTTTTTGTAAACATTTTACCGAAAATCTTTTGTAAAAATTTTACCGAAAATATTTTGCAAAAATTTTATCAAAATTTTTTTTGTAAAAATTTTATCGAAATTTTTTTTGGTAAAAATATTATGGAAATTTTTTCGTAAAAATTTTATGGAAATTTTTTTGTAAAAATTTTATGGAAATTTTTTTGTAAAAATTTTATGGAAATTTTTTTGTAAAAATTTTTAGGAAAAAAAAATTTAGGAAATTTTTTTGTAAAAATTTTATAGAAATTTTTTTGTATAAATTTTATGGAAATTTTTTTGTATTAATTTTATGGAAAATTTTTTGTAAACATTTTTTCGAAAGTTTTTTGTAAAAATTTTACCAAAAATTTTTTGCAAAAATTTTATCAAAATTTTTTTTTGTAAAAATGTTATCGAAATTTTTTGGTAAAAATTTTATGGAAATTTTTTCGTAAAAAATTTATGGAAATTTTTTTGTAAAAATTTTATGGAAATTTTTTTGTAAAAATTTTTAGGAAATTTTTTTGTAAAAATTTTTGGAAATTTTTTTGTAAAAATTTTTAGGAAAAACAAATTTAAAGAAATTTTTTTGTAAAAATTTTATAGAAATTTTTTGGAAATTTTTTTTGTATAAATTTTATGGAAATTTTTTTTGTATAAATTTTATGGAAATTTTTTTGTAAACATTTTTTCGAAAATTTTTTGTAAATATTTTACCGAAAATTATTTGCAAAAATTTTATCAAAATTTTTTTTGTAAAAATGTTATCGAAATTTTTTTGGTAAAAAAATTATGGAAATTTTTTCGTAAAAATTTTATGGAAATTTTTTTTTTAAAAATTTTATGGAAATTTTTTTGTAAAAATTTTTAGAAAAAAAAAATTTTAAGAAATTTTTTTGTAAAAATTTTATAGAAATTTTTTGGAAATTTTTTTTGTATAAATCTTATGGAATTTTTTTTTTTGTATTAATTTTATGGAAATTTTTTTGTAAACATTTTTTCGAAAGTTTTTTGTAAAAATTTTACTGAAAATTTTTTCCAAAAATTGTATCGACATTTTTTTTTGTAAATATTTTATGGAAATTTTTTTGTAAACATTTTTTTGAAAGTTTTTCGAAAGTTTTTTTGTAGAATTTTTGTAATAATAAATTAATTATTTAGGCTTAAGGTCTTAACTATAAAGAGATAAAGAAAAATTAGATACCAGCAAAGCAGAATACATTTGCATTTTTTATCTCTTTATAATTAAGAACTTAAGCCTAAATAATTAATTTATTAATTCAAAAATAGTTCAAATAAAATTCATATAATTTTTGTAATAATTTTACACATTTTTTGTAAAAGTTAGGTCTTTTCTGCAATCTATATTCCGTTAGAATGGTCAGACTAAAGCATATTGGGGGTTCTTATTGACCCCCCTAATGTCCCTATTGACTGCTCCTGGTTCCTAGTGAGCAGCCTGTTGGTCTACCGGCTACCTCTATGTGTATTGCTTTCTATAAAGGCCTTTAATACAAATCAAAGCAAAAAAACCCTACCAACCGAAAAACAAACAATCAAACAAACATCGTCCCTCACAGGGAGTTATTCATCCCCCGAGATCTGTATGCACTCCATGTGATTTATTGGTTGTGGTCTAATATTAAAAAAAAAACAGCAAAAGAGAATCATTACTACCAGAAAAAAATAAAAAAACATGAAAGCATATATGTGGGCGTGGTTTTCTGTCTTCAGTCACGAGTGGAATTGCCTGATGTTTGCTGAATTGCTATGTCTGGCCAATTCGTGGGATTAAATTTTCTATGTTAATTCTGGTGCCTTGATTGCAACCCTAACACAGATGGACAACGCTTAATAAACTTCTCTATGTATAAGGATCCAGGATATATATACTTTATGGGTTCACAAATGAATATTGTAGAAATTACACACGGAATGACTTATACTTATATAATAAAATTATTTTTATAGTAATACAATTTCAGGTATTTACCTTTTATTTAAAAAAATTTGATCTATATATTTTTAAAATACTTTTTGTGCTCCCCTCGTATGAAACAATTGTTTTATTTTGTGTATAAAATAATCAACTGAAATATGAAGTGTTTTATGTCACTGTTAAAAATGAATTTGGAAGATAAATAATTAAAAAAACACAAAGATAACATTAAGCACCTAAAATGATATTTTGACAACTTCAAACTTGCGTAAACATTTAAATATTTCAAAACAACAACACAAATATTTGCTAGATTTAAAAACTTATTTCCGTTAACTCTAATTTCTTTAAGGGCACTAAAACTTGTTTTATTTTTGATATTTTTTTTTGCTGTGTATTTTTGCTATAAAATGTTTATTACTCGTACCAGATGAAGCGTATTTTAATTAATATTCTTAACACGTTTTCCAAAATACAACGATTTGCCTTCTCTACACATGTCCAAACAAATGAATTTGTATTGATACACAACATCATCTTTATGTGAATGAATGCGAATGAGGTTGAGAATTTCATTAGCATTTCATTTGAAGGTAATTCAACAACTCTGTGCGTTAAAAATTTAATTTATGAAATGATTTTTAAATGTTTTTTTTTTTGTTAACGGAAAATACCGAGGGACTTTAAAAGATTAATTTTATTTCCTTTTTCTTCTTAATAAAAAAATTGTAGAGAACTTAAAGCAGAGCTCTTTTTAAGATGAGCTTTTTTGCACTTCTTTAACCAGATGTTGTACTCGTGGTTAAAGTGTAGTTGCTGCTATTTTCTAAAATGTTAAATGTTTTTTAACGAAAAATTCTTCAGGACTTAAGAATTTTAATTCCTTCTTTTATTTTATTGTTTATAAAAAATCATATAATGCTTTAAAGCACAGCTTTTTGTAAATTAAAGCTTTAAGCTTTTTTTAATTTTCTCTTCTCTTTTTTCCATTTCTTTACACAGATGTTGTATTTGTATTTAAAGTGTAGTTACTGCTATTTCCTGGCACATGTTCTTTTTAAGTTCTTATCTGTCTTTCATTTGTATTTTAAATTTTGTTTTAATTTTAATTATTTTATGTTGTTAAATATTGCTCAAGCGTTGCCTGTACAAGATGTTTGTTTTTGTTCTTAATTTAGTTTTATCTTTACAAGATAAAGAATTACACTTTGTCAATAGTTTATAATGAAGTTTATTAGTAAGAGTAATAAAAGCTAAAGAAGTGTTCTTTTAAAATCAGAAAGCAGTGTCGCATCTTTAGTGTACAACTAACACACACATCAGCTAATTGACTATCCTAAAGCTAAAATACTGAACGCATGTTAGGGTTAGGTCTTAGACAAAAAGTCCAAAAAGTACCGAGATAATATCAATTGGCTCCCTCCTAAGCCACCACCATGTTAAAATAACAAGACTCTATCATAGAGAGTGCTAGAACTCAAATCGGTGCTTATTACTTGCAAGCTTCCTACAGGGGGTTTCGTGATACATAATTTCATCTGTATGTGATACATAATAAATTACCCATTTTCTTCAATGTGGTTATTTAAATTGGTTAAAAAATCAAAGGCACAAAGTTTGAGGAATCTACCACCTCTTACAAAACTCTAGTCAATAATATTTTGTTATCGGAGGTGGACGGGACACCTCCACCTCCGATTTTAAGACACTTATAATGCTGGGGATATGGTTTAAATATTTAATTTATATAGAGGTACCCATCCCTGGGTAACTGCTTAAATTGTTGCACCATACATACCCCTTATATAGAATTATAAAGTTATTGTAGAGTTCTGTAAATGGTGTCTAATATTTCCTGCTAACAAAACTAGAAGGTGCTGCCAAGTTTTCAGTATCATTAGGTTGGTAATATTACGTACTTTAAGTATTTCATTTCTATTTTCCCAGGCACTAGGTATCTTATAAAATTTAAAATTAAAAAAACTTATAGGGACACAGACAAAAATTCCACAAATTGATAATTTGTATTCCATAAAATATTTCATGTACAAAAATGTTCCTGTTACAATTTTATTATAAACTATAAACGTGTGCGGGACACGTTGTGTGCGTTCTGACAATATATTGTTCGATTTTGTTTTGAAAAAATCCCCACCAAATTTTAAGACTTTTACGTATTTACTTTATATAAAGTTACCCATCCCTGGATAAAGTTCTAAAATTTATATAGAATTCTAAATATTATTGTAAAAGACAGACAGAAAATGAGTTACTCTTTATTTTATAAAAGCGCCATCTGTTGCGCAATATTGTTTAAAAAATACGGCTTTCAAAAATAAAAGATGCCTTAAAGTATGCAGTACCTTTCAATCATTAAAAAAAATCGGCGTACTTTTACTGCTTTTTCTCCACTTTCTCTGGGAAATAATATACTTTTAAGTATCCTATATTGGAATCAGTATACTAAGGTACCTCCTCGCAAAATTTGGTTAAAATCCAACCAGTAGTTTTTACGTGATGCGACCACAAAGAAAACGACAGACGGGCAGGAAATGAGTTACTGTTTTTTATGTGTATATTTACCGCAAAATCTTATTGTTAAGATCAAGGCAAGGCATATTTAAGATCAAGGCAAGGCATATTTAACCAAGCACAAGGCGGAGCTAATATTAAAGAGACATTTTTTCGATTTTTTTTATATGGAGTTTAACATTAATCAGGTTTTTTAAGAGAGAATAATATCTATTTTACTGTCAAAATCCATATAAATAAAATTTTTTTCTCAAATTTCCTCTCCCTTACGCTATCACCTTGTTTAATATGCCTTGGATCAAGGGATACTTAACCAGATGGCAGCAGGAGGCGGAGCTAATATTAATGATTTTTTTTTATATGGAGTTTGACATTAGTCATGTATTTTAAGAGAGAAAAAAAAAAATAATTATTACAGTCAAAATCCATATAAAAAAAATTTTATAAATTTTTTGTAGATATTTTCTCTCCCTTACACTATCACCTTGTTAAATATGCCTTGGTTAAGATAAAAATTAAACACAGGGTTCGGTTTGTGGTTTAAATAGCCGTTCATTCGCCTATATCTCTTCCCGAAATGGAATTCGCTGTCAATATAAATGTAATCTGGATTGGTAAATTTTTTTCTTAAAGGAGCAAGTATCTACTTTAGATCTATTTAGACGGATCTTAATCGGATTTTGTAAACTATTGAGGCCTGATTTAAGTTTTAACGATATTCTAGATGGGTTTTGAATGCTTAAATTGGGGGATAGAACAGAAAGGTTTTAAATATTCGCCGTATCTTAGTGAGATTGTTTTTGGGTGAAGAGACAAACATTTAGACTCGAAGACATAATTCGTGATGAACAAGATTGCGTGAAATCCCCGCAACTCCACTGATGAATCCTCTAGACTCATATAGTTAATGTTAACATCGGGAGAACGGGTCTATAAAATTCTTATTCAGTTCAATTGCCTTGGCCCTGTTGGAAAACAGGGTAGCATTGAAATATCAAATTTATTTCTTGTTCTGTTTTGAACTTAGGTATGTAGCAATGTAACATTTTTACGAAAGAGTCATGAATATTATTTTATATTTTTCGATTTTGTTGCCATTTTGAAATTTAATTTATATCAACGTCTATATTTAGCCTTTTTGCTACTAACTTTATCACAAAATTATTGTTTTAAATAAATTACTTTCAGACGACGTAATCAAATACAAGCAGGAAATATATATTTACTTGAAAATGTTTTCAATATGTTTTGCTTCCTAAACAAAATAAGTTAATTAAGAGTTCATTACCTTGTAGTTTTTTTAATATAAAACTATTCGTGTAGTAAAACTACATATAACAGGACAGTGTCTGTACACTTGAAATATTTTTTTGGAAAGTTTTAGATTTTAGACGATATGGAATACAAAACATAAATTTCTGTCTGTCTGCCAGTGTTCGCATCACATAAAGATCACTGGTGCCTCGATAGACTGATTGGGTGCCTCGATAGACTGATTGGTAGAGCGCTAGTCTATCAGTCTTTAGTTGCGGATTCGATTCTCACCAAAGACTCTGGGTGCTTTCTGCAGACAAGCGAAGAGCTTCGCAGGTATTGTTGTTTGGTGAGTTACCTTAGTACCTTGATTCAAATATAGTATACTTTTTTCCCGTAAAATAATCTCATTTTAAAAAGAAAATATAAATAAAATAGAGAACGTACGCCATTTTACCGATTACTCAAAACTAGGCAGCACCTTTTATTTTGGTAAATAGGAAATTATAAACATAATTTTTAACCGACTTCAAAAAAGAAGGAGGTTATCAATTCGTCTGAATGTTGCCTTTTTTATGTATGTAAACGCAGAACTCAGCCATTTCTGAATCGATTTTAAAATTTTTTTCTTTATTTGAACGGTTATGCTTTCAGGTTAGTCCCGTTTTAAAAACAGTTTATTACATTAAAAATTAAAGGGTGTCATGTTTTTTACGTGTATTAAGAACCGTATAGGGCACCAAAATAAAATTTAAAAAAATTGCGTGTCGCTATAGTTCCCAACGGCAGAAATAATTAAAAATATAAATTTAAAATTTAAAGGGTGTCCCCATAAGTGCCGTAATTTGACCTATTTGGGCCTATCTTTTTAACCGTTATAGACAAAACTTTGAAAATTTGACAGCATGTCGATTACTATGGCCGTTATAATAAAATGTATAAATATTAAAAATTTTAAATTAAAGGGTGCTCCAATAGTTCATTTAATTTGATGTATATGGCCATACTTTTGAACAGTTGTACACAGACCGCTGAAATTTACAAAGAGTCTGTATTGCTAAGTCGGCTATAACAAAAAGTATAAAATTTGAATTTGGAAATAAAAGGGTGTCCCAATAGTTAATGTAATTTTATGTATGTGGCTAAACTTTTGAACTGTTATAGACAGACAGCTGAAATTTTAAAGGAACCTGTATAACAAAGTCCACTATAGCAAATATACAATTTGAATTTAGAAATTAAAGGGTGTCCCCATAAATTATGTAATTTGATCTATATGGCCCCTATCTCTTGAACTGTTAAACACAAACACTTGAAAATTAGGCAGAATATCCACTACTTTCTCTTGTATAATAACATGTATAAATATTTGGAATTATAATGTAAAGGGTGTCCCAATAGCTCATGTAATTTGATATATATGGCCGAACTTTTGAACCGTTATAGACAGACAGTTGAAATTTACAAAGAAAATTTATGACCAAGTCCTTTATAACAACAGGTCTTTAATTTATAATTGTAAATTAAAATGTGTCCCAATAGGAGATGTTATTTGATCTACGTGACCCTATCTTTGAAACCGTTAAACACAGAGGCTTTGAATGGTGTCCCCATACAAGACGGATGCTGATGAAAATAGCTTAACTTTTGAACAGTAATAGGGAGATGCTTGACATTCACATAGTCTTTACTTTTTTTTCCTCTAATTTTGGCGCATATTTTATTTGGTTTAAATCTAATTCTTACAGATTTTACTTCTTACATTTAGTTTAGAATTGGTGCCCTTTTGTCTGTTTTGAAGTCGGTTTTTTTTTGCAAGAATTATTTAATTTTATTTTATAACAAAAGTATTTTTAGTCTTTGGTTCAGGTTCCAGGGATGGATACCTTTATATAAAGTTAATACGTAAGAATCTTCAAATTTGCTGTGGATTACTTGCAAAGCAAAATCGAACAAAATATTGTCAGGACAGTGGGCACAGCTAGTATTTTACTATTTCGAATATTTTGATCAAATAATTATTGTTTTAAAATTAAATTTATATGATTCTAAGAAAATTTTAATGAATTTGTGCATATAGTTAGTGAGAGCTTTTTACTAGTTTTTTGTCTAATTTTTACAAAAACAATCTATTGCTAAAGAGTTTTTAATCATTTTTTTATTTCTTTATCTTTTATATGTTTTTCAACAAATGCTCTGAAGAGCTCTTTAGATCTATTCTCATTAAAGAATTTTCGATGATTAAAAACAAATAAAATTGTTATAATTTTAATAGCTTAGTCAATAATTCTTACTAAGCATTAAATGCTTTTAGAGATTTTAAAGATCTTGTACAAGTTTCTTGCCAAAGCGTTTTGACTTTTTACTAAGTCTTTGTTATTTTTCGCAAAAAAAAAACAATCCATTTCTAACTCTTTGTTAAATGTTTATCTAATTCTTTATTTTTCATAAGTTTTGCAAAAAATTCTACAAAAAGCTTTTTAGACCTGTTAGCTTTTAAAGCATTTTTAATGATTAAAAATAAGCAATTGATCATAATTTTAATAGTTTTAATAGTTTAGTAAATAATTTTTACTATGAATTAAAAGCTTTAAAGATTTTAATGATTATGAACATGCTTTATCTAGAGCTTTTGAAGCTTTTTGACTTCTTACTCATTTTTTGTCTAATTTTCGAAAAAAGATTCTATTTGTTAACGTTTATTTAATTCTTTAACTTTTAACAGTATTTAAACAGATGCGACGAAAAGCTTTTAAATGCAACAAATGCTACAAAAAGCTTTTTAGGCCTGTTAGCATTCAAAGCATTTTGAATGATTAAAAATAAGCAATTGGCCATAGTTTTAATAGTTTAGTAAATAATTCTTACTATGCATGAAATGCTTTTTTAAAGATTATGTACATATTTTAACTAGAGCTTTTGAAGCTTTTTGACTTTTTACTCGTTTTTTGTTTAATTTTTAAAAAGAAAAATCTATTTCTTAATTTTTTCGAACGTTTATTTAATTCCTTATCTTTTATATGTTTTGTAACAAATGCGACGAAAAGCAACAAATGGTACAAAAAGCTTTTTAGACCTGTAAGCATTTAAAGCATTTTTAATGATTAAAAATAAGCAATTGATCATACTTTTAAGAGCTTAGTAAATAATTCTTACTATACGTAAAAACCTTTAAATATTATGTACATGTTTTAACTAGAGCTTTTTAAGCTTTTTGACTTTTTACTCATTTCTTTTTGTTAATTTTCGGAAAAAAAATCTTTTTCTTAATTTTTTTTAACGTTTATTTAATCCTTTATTTTTTTATAAGTTTTGTAACAAATGCTACGAAAAGCTTTTAGATGATTTTTTGACCTTCTATTTACTAAATAATTTTTAAGGAATAAAAACAAAAATATACTCATAATTCTAGAGGCTTCGTAAGTACTTCTTACTAAGCATTAAAAGCTTTTTAAGTTTTTAACGACTTTGTATAGAGCTTTTTAAACTTTTTACCAGTTCTTTTTTTAGTTTTCGAAAAAAACATTTTATATCTTTTAAATCTTCAGTTTTTATTAGTTTAATAAGAAATGCTACCTAAAGCTTTTGAAAGCTTTTCAGAGCTTTCATCATTTAATAAAAACAAACAAATTATTATAAATTTATTAGCTTAATAAGTAACTTACTAAGCTTTAAAAGCTTTTGTAGCTTTTATCTGTTTTTTTTTTTAATTTTAGTGCATTTATTATGGGTAAATTACAAATTTGCTTGTAAAGTTTTAACAATTTGCATGGCACATGCATATATTTTCATATATTTTCTGATATTGTAACTTAGCAAATTTCATTATCAATATATAACTTATCTCTTTTCTGTTTAAATTGTTATGAATGTTGGACATTTACTGTTTAAAGTACACTGTCAAACGAACTGTTTAGATAAATATGAAAACTAAAATCGATGATTTTGCAAAATAGAATTCCAATACTCTTCAAGGGTTGTTAGGTGTTGTGGTATAAAACTTTTCATATATTTTTTTCTTTCAAATCTAATCAGTATGACAACACTTTGATGTTTGCTTTAAATGACATTTTTTTTTTTTTTTTGATATCAAATTGATAAGAGAAAAAAAATATTAGGAGGGAAATTTTTGAGCAAAATAATAAATTATTTAATTGTTATAAAATATTTTAGTATTTTATAATAAAAGGAATCTTAATTTTTGTATTTTCAGATTTCCATGAGGACCCTGAAAGCCCGCCTTGGACTTTGCAAATAGTTATTCTCTTGCAGTTTGTAAGTGTGGCGTGGCAAAAACACAATGAATTCGACGCGCGATAACAAAGCAGCCGTTAAGGCTCAAAAGAAACAACAAAAGTTGGTGAAAAAACAACAGCTACGGAAAACCAAATTGGAAACGGAACAAATTAATAAGAATCAAAAAAATGCTTTACAAACTGCCAAACTAAACAGGTGTCCCACTACTGCCCTTAATCACAATAACAATAATCACAATAACAATAATATCAATAACAATAACAATAATAATAACGTTAATGAAACCAACAATAACAATACCGCAAATGTTAGTCAAAAATTTCGTGAATACTATGAACAACAACAGCTACAAAAACAACTTATCAATTCCAATACCTCCACCCTATTAGGTGGAGGCGGCTTACCAAAGTTTGAAAGATCTGGTAGTTTCTCTTTGAAAGGTAAGCTCTCGAAACTTATCAACTCCATAACGAGCAGTAAGGAGAGTCTTAATAAAATTGAAGATGAGAATGAGTTGCCTTTTAAATTTACTCGCAGTCGTTCCATGATTTTACCCCGGCGTACCAATCGTCGCAGTCTTATTGAACCGCAGTTGGAACAATTATGCGAAGAGGATCCCACCTCACCGGCTTCGCCGCGTAAGAATTCCATAGAACACAACGATAACAAAAATACACCACAAAGGCCGCAATCAGTATCGAATCCGGCAACTTCTACCCCTATAGACTGTTCACCAGTACAACTGCGTAAGACCTCGACACCGATTCTACCACCCGAAGACTCCTTTGACCCTATAGCTAATTTTAAGAAACGTAGATCATCTACGTTAATATCCTCTTTTAAAACGACTTTTGGTCTTAGTTCGGAAAAGAAAAAGGATAAATTAAATGACAAATGGCGGGCATCATTACAATCCCTGCAGGCTGTGGACAATATGGTCAGCTATGAGAATATGTCTTTCATCGATTATGACAAATTTAATAGCTACGAAAAACAATTGGAACGTAAACTCTCACAAATAAGTCTTATGGATCCGTCATTAAACTCCTCTGCCGTGCCCGATAGCTCTTTAATTACGGATAATGGTTCTTATATAATGCCTTCGCCCTGCACTCCCTCTAACAATTCAGCAACCTCACCGTTTATTACCCCCCAAACAGTGGTAAGACGTCGTAAAACTTCCTCGTCTTTACATGGCTCCGCGCGCGAATTAGCCAAACGTCGTAGTGCTTCGCGTAATAGTTTCACTATGGATGGCGATTATGAGCATAATTTGGATAAACCGCGTAATGTGTATCGTGAAAGTTTGGATTCGCGTAAATTAATTTTACTCAATGACATTTCGCGTAACTCGTATATATTAGATAGTGATTTAGTGGATATATTAGATTTGGCCTCAACACCTTTGACAGCTACCAAAAGGCCATATTACAAACGTTGTTGCAGTCAGTTAAGTACGGAAAGAACGAAGTCGGGTCAGGATGCGATCGATGGAGCAGTTAATGTACAGGTAAGTTGGAAACTAAAAGTTAAGGATATTTTTATAGCAGATACAGATGTAGAACAAGATTAACGTGGGCACCTGCCGCTTGGCCTAATCCCACGGTGGCTTTCTACCCAGTGATATTTGAGTGTAGACTTGCACCCCCATTGCTCTGTATATTAACACTCCACGATATGACGTTCCCGCCAGTATCGCAATTATGTGTGATACAGCTACAATGAGTAGCAATTTATATAATATGGCAAGCCTAAAAGCAAGTCTAGATTCCATATTATAGTCTCTTTCTTAGGGGTTTGGAGACTATCTAAACTCCGTCTGTTGAGAGTGCAACAGCACACTTGATCGACCGTGCACCATACCTACATAAATCGATCTTAAATCACAACCACCACGTCAACCCCCGAAGGGGACCTCACCAACAACCGGTCACAGAGAGGATAGGCTCTCTGTGGGGCTACCGATTCCCGTGGTATCAGTCCTTTGGGCACTGGTCGGGCCTCGAAGACGACCCGTGTGTTTTAAGACACAGACCTTTTCTTCCAGATTTAGGTTCTAGGAACCCTAGCGTCTGGTGCCCCTATTTTCCCCGAATGAACCGCGTCAAAGCATTGAAAAAGCAGTGAAAGTACGCCGATATATTTTTTAACGATTTAAAGATACTGCATACTTTAAGGCATCTTTTATTTTTGAAAGCGATATATTTTAAACACGGTTGCGCAACAGATGGCGCTGTTTTAAAATAATTCAAAAATGAATTGAAAGCGGAATAATTTAAACACGGTTGCGCAATAGATGTTTTAAAATAAAGACAAAATATCAATAACTTACTGTCAAATAACGAATTGGATAATATTTGTATTTGATTAGTATTTTTACAACTTTTACTGAGCTTTACAATAATTTTTAGAATTTTAGAATTTTATATATATATATTTTAGAATTTTTTATATAGGGATGGGTGTCGATTAGTTTCAAAGCAAAATCGAGCAAAATATTATCAGGACGTACACAACGTGTGTGGGCACAGCTAGTATTTTCAGACAATTAAAAATTATTGTCTAACTTAATTTACCGAGCGCAGTAACGCAAACCTTTACTCGTTGTAGTGTTAGAAATCGAACCCACAACCCCCAGACTTAGTCTATAAGTTAATTCCTACTAGCCATCGGGGCAACCAACAATACACAGTGGGCAGAATGAAAATATTTTGGAAATAACTCAGCCGTTTGTAAAGGGCTAGGCCAATTGATCCAATTTGGCTTTGAGCATAGCAGAGAAGCATCTCAGCTTAAGTTTTGACCTTGGGCACCATCCACTTGCCAGGGATGGAGCTATGTTGTCTCAAATAAAATTTTTTGATTTTTGGATACCCTGGTCCAGTTTTTTTTTTTAATATTTTAAAGATTTTAAATTTTTTCCCATAGTTCGTGAGCGAAATTCCAAATATTGTGAAACAATTTCAAGATAATATATTTTCTAAATTAAAAACTACACGATTTTCAATTTCAAAATTATTGAATGTTTATGTTTTTAAGTCTATAAATGGCGTCAATCTTATTTCTTAAGGATTATATAAAAATTTTAAAGTTTAAACGAAATTTCATGGAAAATTTATGAACCTTATAGAAGATGGAGATTCTTCAATTTGACCTATTTTAAATCGAAATTCGTGTTGCCCTTGACACTATAGTCTGTAAGGGTTCTCTGGGGCCTGAAGGCGAAAAAATTACTCTAAGGGCTCGATCACAGATATACCACATCGCTATGGACTCTAAAATTTTTATTTTGCCATCTTTTCTGGTTTCCAGAAAAATGATCTCATCCCTTAGAGAATCTCAAATATTCAAATTTAAAAATTACAATTCGAATTGTTTATAACTATTAAAGGCCTTCCTGAAAACAAAACGTATTCATTTTTATTTTGCCATCTTTTCTGGTTTCCAAGAAAAATGGTTTCATACCTTAGAGAATCTTAAATTTTAAAATTTCACAAATTCCCAAAATCTCATTCCAACTCGAACTGTTAAATATTCCAAGTATGGACAAACCTATTCATTTTAATTTTGACACCTTGCATTGCTTCCATGAAAATTGCAGGTTTTATGCATAAACCAAAGATTTATTCCATTAAAAGAGCTATGTTAGCGCTTTAACAGAGCTCTGTTAAATTCGCAGGTTTGTGTCTAAGCTAAAAATTTAAAAATATTGTTACGAAAGAAGAATTTATTCATTATAAGCTCTGAACAACAATACTCTCGAACAACAACAACATTTATGGCTTATTTTCTTACAATGATGGAAGAAAGAAACGCCCCATACAAAAATTCGCATTTACGCATACACACACACACAGATTAAATAAACACTCTTCTGTTAAATACACAGCCACATACATAAATACAAGCATAAAGAAATAAATAGCCACAAACACAAGTATAAAGAAATAACCAATCACACAAACAGAAAAACAAGAGCAATAACATTCGAACCTGCCAGATATGTCTGGAATAGAACATTCTGGTGCTTTTAAAGCACCTATATAAAGTGAATCGTGCTGGCGAGCAGTATGGCAGTATTAATTTAAAAGTCAAAGAGTTAAGTTGTCGAATATTAAGAGTGTTTAACAGTTTGCTGTATTTTTGAACAGTGGTGTTAAGTAAATAAAGTGACTTACAGTAAAAGTAATAACAGTGTGTATTTATTTTGCAATAAAAAGAATCCAACGTAAAGTAAAAACGTAACAATATATACAAATAGGATTTAATTTGTATTAAAGCACTGCATGAGCACAAAAAAAGAAGCTCATAAAATGCTCATTATAAGATTTCATTGAATTCATGTCTGTTCATTGCACACGAGTAACAATGAGTGGGCTGGCGAAGACCAGCGAGCTAAGTGCGATGAGCTTGCAAAGTTTTCATAAGCAAATTTGAATAAGTATGAGTAAATATTGAACATAATAACAATAATAATTATTATTAATAACAGTGAACTTGGGCGAGTTCAAGCATTTTTATACGTTGAGTGAAACACTCATTTCTTAAGAAATAAAAAAACCACCAGTGGTAGCAAAACGCACTGAGCAACATCCAGAAGCTCGACACAACTACTAAATAAAACACACTCAGTGTTTCGATCATGAAACTAGTAAATAAAGCGCCCACTAGTATAGAAAGTTCGTTTTACTCGGTCAGCTCATTAGGTTTATGATACGAACACACATGTGCTTACTAATAGTATGGTATGAGTAGGATGTGTTCAGTAAGTTCGTTTGTGTTCCAGTATGACCATTTGCTCATGCGGTTATGAGCACACCCATTAGATGAGCTTGCTCAAACAACTGTTTAATTTATATCTGGTACGCGGTTATATCTCTTTAATCATTATATGTAGACACCTACAACTTTCACAGAAAGTAAACAAATAATAAAAAAAAAACAATTATATAAAATTAAAAAGGGGTTCTAAAAATTCTTTATGATGTAAATATTCTTTTAAAAATTATAAAACTTTGCTCCTAATAATATGTTTTAAATAATAAATTTTACATTCACAATTGCGCATTGGTTTCGAATAAGATTTAAATAATTTCGATATAAAAAGTTATTAAAACTTTTTATAGAAAAATTTTGTTCTAATCATTTATTTATTCAGTTTTTTCCCGATTAAATATTAAAATTTTTGTACAGTAATTACTAATATTGAATTCAGAATTCTATTTGTGTCTTAAGTATTTGATGAAAAAAATCCAATTTTTTCAAGAACTAATTTGAACTTATGTTTTAAAAGTAAAAAAGGATTAAAACTATTGAAAAAAAAATATTTATTCGCTTGCTGCTCCTAAACTTGTTTCTCTCTCTCTGAATATACTCTCAAGTTTAGTTATTTATTGCATAAAATCAGTATCACCCTTCGAATAATGTATGCAGGCCAAAACTGTATCTAAGAGATACAAAGCTCCCTCCACAACACACAAAGCACCCATGGCAATACCCACTTGTCTCTCCGAGGCCACATATAAAAAGTCATTATCCTTCATATAACCCTTCCAGTAGTGTAGAGCCGTACCGCCTACAGCAACCCACATAAAAGTGCCCACCACATTCATTATGGTATCAGATAATTCTCTAGTTAAAACGAAAAAGTATAAAAGATTAATTTTGAAATAAAAAGTTTTGCTTAGATGTAGACTCACCTCTTGTGTTTGGTGGTGCCAAACAAATACGCTATAGTATGGCAGCCAGTATAAATAATAAAGCCCACCATTACTCCCGATGCCACAATTTCACAATCTGCACTTTTCTCCTCATTCAGATTCCAAGTGCCGCCAACACCTAGAAATTCACCGCCATCACCAATGCGATACAAAATCAAAATGATTAAATTAAGAATCTGGAAAGAAATTAAACAAATCAGTTAAAAAATTTATTTGAATAACTGGTTTCGAAAAAAATCTTAAGTTTTTTAAATAGTTTTTTTTTTATCAAATAACCGAATAAACATTATACTCGAATAAACCCGGTTTTTTTATTCGAAATATTTTAAAATTATTAAAAATCAAAAAACTATTAAATTTAATTCATATTAAATTTAATTAAATTAAATGAAAACTATTTTTATGAAAATAATATATTAATCGAATATATACTTTAATCGAATATAATTACAATAATAGAATAGAGGTCTTTAAACATAAATACTGTTAAACCTAATTTCTATTGATTATATGAAAATGGGTTTTAATAAAAATAAAATTAACCGAATAAATTTTTTAATCGATTAACATCAGTTTTTTATATTTCATTATATACAAATTATATAAGACCACACATTTTTTAAATTGTAATTAAAAAAAATTATTCGAATTATTATTATAAATTATTCTCGAGTCAGTCTATATATTATTCATAATACTATTTTTTTCCACTTCAGTTTTAATACGGCTTTTATTCTTTAACCGATTGGGTTTTAAAATATTAACTTTATAATACTTGTCAATGGTGTCCAAATAATATATATTTTGTTTTTTTTATGGGATTTGTTGTCATTTAAATTTTGTATTGTATTCGTTTTTTATTCGGGTCTTGTTTACGAGTAAGATTTTTTTATGGGCTATGCTGTCTTTTAAATTCTGTATTTGAAAATATAGTTTTCTTTTACATATAAATATGTACATGAATATTTCGTATTCGGTTTTTATTCCAGTCTTGTTTACGGGTAAGAGATTTTGTGGGTTTTGCTGTCTTTTAAATTCTATATTTAAAAGTATAGTTTTCTTTTATATATGTAAGTATGTAAATGAATATTTTGTATTCGGTTTTTATTTGAGTCCCTTTTACGGGTAAGGGTTTAAGTAGTTAAGTATTTTCAAAAAGTTTTAAGTGCAAAAATAAAGGATTTTATTTTTATTCGAATAATTTTATTCGGATTTTATCCGGTTTATATTATTTATTAACCGGCTTTATTTTCAAAGCATTTAAAACTGTGTCGTTTTATGTGCAAAAATAAACGATTTTATTTTTATTCGGTTTTTATCCGGTTTATATTATTTATTAACCGGTTTTATTTTTCAAAACATTTGAAACTGTGTTGGAAAATTTTAAACCAAATTAAATTTTGTTTTAAGATATTGATTTAAACTATGTTTCACCTTTAATTATTGCTATTAAAAAGCTTTTCGGTTTTTATCCGGTTTTTTGTGTTGTATTTAATAGGGTTCTTTATCTTTAATAGGGTTATCTTGACCGTAAAATCTTGTTTTTTATTTTTTCGCTATTTGTTAAAAATTAAAAATTATTTTATTTAAAAAAAATTAAAGAAATAAAGTTACAATATTGTTTTATATTATTCGAATATTTTTTTATTCGATGAAAATTATTCGATATTCAACTTTTTTATAGGTAAAAAAGTTTTTTTTTTATTTGTAGGCTATCTTGACTTTTAAATCTCGTTAGCTTGAAAAAATTCAAAAATATTAATCGAATATATTTTATTCGGTTTGTAGTTTTTGCCTAAATTTGTAAAAAATTAGTTTTTTATCCTACTTTTTTATTTTTATATAATTAACACTAGGTTAACATCTTTTTGAAAAGGTTTTTTATTCTATTAATGTGTTAATTTTTCAATTTTTGTTCGCACAAATTGTGTATTTGAAAAGCAAATGCTAGGCCCACCAATCTTTTTAATGATTTTCGATAATTATTATCAGTGGCTTATTTATTTATTTATAATTTCGAATACCTTGAAACATTCTTGTTATCAATTACTTATACTAACGCAGTTGTATTGTGCGGCATGGTTGTATTATATTATTCTCACTAATGATTATTTATACCACTACCATCAAAAATATGGTTTTAACGATTACAAAAACTACAACAATTAATGGAAGTTAAAATATTTATGAAAATTTGTTTGAGTTGAATATGCTTTTGGGAGTGGTTGAATAAAACATTCATATATTTGTTTTTCAATGAATCATTTGTATTTAAAAACTTCAACTTGCTTAACTCTTTTTAACGGCTTTAAATGATATTAAAGATTTTAATATAATTTGGGTGGAATACTAAAGAATTTCTCTTTAAAATTCAATTATTTTGCTGTAATTTCGAATTTATAGTTAACTTTATCTCAGCTTTCTTTATTTTTAAATTACATCAACTTCGAATATAGAAAATCATAAACAAAAAATTTTGAAATTTAGCTTCTATTTATTTTATTTAAAAATTCTTTTAAATATTCGAAATGAGTTTTGCGAAATTTCGAAAATTCGAACATAAGCAAAAAATTTTAATTTTCTACCATAATGTAGATAAATAACATTTTTTCATACTTCAAGTTGATAAGAAATTATATTTTTGTTTCATGAGAGGGATTTCGAAAATTCACAAAAATAATTCGATTGAAAATTTACTTCTCCGATTTAGTAACAATTTCGGAAATTTAAACAAGAAAAAAACATTTTCATAATTGACTTTTTAAACGTAAGATTTAAAATTTAAGTTAAAGTCTTTATTAGATTTGTTTTAAATGCATATAAAGACAATTTAAAATTAATTTTTGTATTTTTTTGAATTGGGTAATCATTTCGAAATACCAAAAATATATGGATTAAATTTAAACGCAAAATAAAAAAAATGAAAAAAAATTAAAAACTTTTGTTAAAATTTGTTTAAAAATAGAATAAATAATTTTTTTATTGTGTTTTTTTAGCCGCTATTTCAAGAATTCGAATAAATTGCAATAATTTTCGAAATTATTTTTTGCTTAAATTATTTAAATTTTGAATTTAAAATGTTGTTATATTTTGTGTAAATATGCTTTAATTTAATTTAAAATATAGAGATTTTAAATTTAGTAGCAATTTCAAAAATTCGAACCCGAGGAAAAAAATTTCGAAATTGAAATTTTATGTGAAATATTAAAATTTTAATAGATAGTTATGTTTTATTTGTTTATATAGTTGTAAATGATTAAAAATAAAATATTTTGCAATTTCGAAAATTCGAACAAACACTCAACTTTTTCCAAATTAGTTTTTTGATGAAAATTTTATTATTTATGATAAAATTTGGTTTCATTTTACTTTAAATGATTTAAAATTCAGGTTTAGTGCATTCAAAATTAATTTCAAAAACTTCGAAAAATTCGAACCCGAGGAAAAAAATTTAAAAATTGAAATTTAATGTGCAATATTTAAATTTTATAAGATAGTTATGTTCAATTTGTTGTTTATATAATTGTAAATGAATGAAAATTAATTTTTTTGCAATTTCGAAAATTCGAACAACTTTTTCGAAATTAGTTTTTTTGTTAAAAAATTTTATTATTTATGATAAAATTTGGTTTGTTTTGACTTTAAATGATTTAAAATTTAGGTTTAGTGCATTTAAAAGTTAATTTCGAAAACTCGATCAAAAGAAAATAACGCTAGTATAATAGTTTTAGCATACATAACTGTTTTAAAACAATTTATTGCATGTGGTAGCATTAACGTATCAATATTGTTTAAACTTATCGATTTAATTATATGTGAGTCACTGGCAAAAAATCATTTTTTTTATTTTTTAACAAATTTTTAACTTATTTTTTAGTTTTTTAATTAGTTTTTTTTATTTTTCATATAACTAATTAAGCTTGTGTTGAAATAAGCCATAATTTTTGTTTTTAATTTGGTTTTAAAATTTATTTATTTTTGTTTTCTGTTTTTTTTTTATTATTATTTTGAGTGTGTTAAAAGTCCTACCAATTTCAAGGCCTTGATAAAAATGGAACCAATCGTTTCTATATCCATCATTTTCGTTAATTTTTTTTAAGAAGTTTTTGTTTATTGTTTTTTTAATTTTTTTTATTTAAATTTATTTTATTAATATTTCTTTCCAATTAAAGATCACTTTAATTCTTTATTCTTCTTGTCGTTACGTTTTTCGTTCGTTAACTGAC
Source organism: Phasia obesa (assembly GCA_949628195.1). Taxonomy (NCBI): domain Eukaryota; kingdom Metazoa; phylum Arthropoda; class Insecta; order Diptera; family Tachinidae; genus Phasia; species Phasia obesa. The sequence goes on from OX451217.1 coordinate 136,476,674, forward strand.
ACACTACGGCTACAAATGATAATAAAAAAACCTTAATTTTTTTCCTTGTTTTTCTTCAAAAGCTACAAAAATATGTGAAAGAATAATAAAAAATAATTTTCAATTCAACCTGTTGCTTTTGCAATCCCACTTTATTATTTTTCACATTCTATTGTTTAGTTTTGATGAAACAAGTGTGTCTGTGTGTTTCTACTGATAAGATTAGATAATAGAGTTTAAACGCTAAAGTGGTGGTAAATGAGACATATTTGCTGTTGCCTTTTTTCTTTGTTTTTTTTTTGTTCAAAGAAGATAATGATAACAATAACATTTTAGCTTTTTTTGTTGAGCTTGTTAACTGGGTTACAAGCTTTTTACAATAAACACTTACACATTTATAAAAATATATTAACACGCACCTGCACTTTATTATAAAATGGTTTAATTTTATCTTATCAAAATATTGATAAAATTTTTTATGATTCTTTAAATGACTTCATTGTGGGCTACAGACATTAATCATAATTATTTATGTGAAAACATTCCCTAGATCGGCTCAAAGTAACCAATACTATCTACAGTTTACACTTGAACAATTTTTAACTTCCTGTTGCCTGACCAAACATTTTTTAAGATTTTTTTAATTAAAGTCTCCATAAAAAATTACGTCATTATTTTATTATTTAAAAATAAATTATACAATTATGAGTAATTAAAATTCCTTTAACACTTTGAAGATAATTGTTCAATAAAAATTCTTGACATTTTTAATATTTAAACTTTAGATTTCAAATTAATATTTTTTTATAATTAAACAATGATAAATATACATATCTAATATTTAAAAAGCATTTTATAGCAGGTTTTAATTAATGTAAAGCTATAGTCCGGCCATTACATATACACATAAATGACAGCAGCAACAAACTTGTTGTTTAAAATAAGGGGTATGGGGATTCGCTAAATAAAAAAAAATGCTAAAATTAAATATATTAATAAAGAGTTAATTGACAATTCAAAGAAATAAAAAATAAGAGGTACTGGTTAAACAATTAACGCAACAATAAGTATTCGAAAATAAAAAAAAAAAATTTTTAATTTTTTTATTTAAAAAAATATTTTTTTTTCATTATTTATTTATTAAATGTGACAATACAATTAAAAATTATATTAATTTACGAAGCATTGTAACTCGTTGTAGTGAAAAACCTAGAGTTTTTATTGGGAATCGAACCTACAACCCCCACACTAATAGACTAGTGCACTACCTTCTAGCCTATCGGGGCACCCGGGTTTAATTTTAATTCGATTTAAAATTATGGCAAACTGTTGTTTTTACAACACATTAGTAATAAAATTGAGCATTACTTTAATTAAAATGATAAATATTAGTTATTTAAAATAAAAAAAAAATTTCGAATATTTGCCAATTATTTCGAATTTTGCAATTATAGCAAAAATATGTAGATTATAGTAAAAAACACATTTTTATAACTCATTTTCACCAAATTAAATATTTTTATAACAAAGATGATCATTACTGGTAATTTAAAACATAAAAAAAAATCAATTTCGAAAATTTCGAATTTATAAAGCATAACTAAATAATATAAATTCTAGTGAAATATATATTTTTGTAATGTATTTTTTTTATAAGAAACACAAAAAATCAATTTCGAATTTATAAAGCATAACTAAATAATATAAATTCCAGAAAAAAATGTATTTTTTAAACGCACTTTTTATAAAATTTCACATTCCTATAAACAAAATGTTCAAATTAGATTTTTTAAGGAAAAAAAGACAATTTCGAAAATATTCGAAAAATTTCGAACTTTCCAACTATAATGGAAATATTTAAATTCTGGCAAAATACATACTTATATGACACATTTTTGATAAATTGGGTATTTCTTGAACAAAAAATATTGAAATTTCCATATAAAACAACGATTTCGAAAATATTTATTTCAAAAAAATTTTAATAATTTATATTTTTGTGACACATTTTGGTAATTGCCAGCAAAATTATTAATTTTCAAAAATATTAAAAAAAAGATATCGATATCTTTATACCGAAAAAATTTTAAATTCTTAAAGCTTTTTAAAAGAAAAAATTAGCTTTTTAAAAGAAAAAAAAAGACAATTTCGAAAATATTCGAAAAATTTCGTACTTTCAAGCTACATTCCTATAGACAAAATGTTCATATTAGCTTTTTAAATGAAAAAAAGACAATTTCGAAAATATTCGAACTTTCAAACTATAATGGAAGTGTTTAAATTCTAGCAAAATACACACTTATATGACACATTTTTGATAAATTGAGTATTTTTTTAACCAAAAAGATTGAAATTTCCATGTAAAACAACGAATTCGAAATATTTATTTCAAAAAAATTTTAATAATTTATATTTTTGTGACACATTTTGGTAATTTCCAGCAAAATTAATAATTTTCAAAAATATTAAAAAAAATATCGATATCTTAATACCGAAAAAATATTCAAATTTTAAAGCTTTTTAAAAGAAAAAATTATCTTTTTAAAAGAAAAACAGACAATTTCGAAAATATTCGAAAAATTTCGAACTTTGAAACTACAATGGAAATGTTTAAATTCTGGCAAAATACATACTTATATGACACGATTTTGATAAATTGGGTATTTCTTAAACAAAAAATATTGAAATTTCCATACAAAACAACGATTTCGAAAATATTTATTTCCAAAAAAACTTTAATAATTTATATTTTTGTGACACATTTTGATAATTTCCAGCAAAATTATTAATTTTCAAAAATATTTGAAAAAAAACATCGATATCTTAATACCAAAAAAATATTCAAAACTTAAAGCTTATTAAAAAAAAAAAATTAGCTTTTTAAAAGAAAAAAAGACAATTTCGAAAATATTCGAAAAATTTCGAACTTTCAAAATATAATGGAAATGTTTAAATTCTGACAAAATACTAACTTATATGACACATTTTTGATAAATTGAGTATTTTTTGAATCAAAAAAAAAATGAAATTTCCATATAAAACAACGAATTTGAAAATATTTATTTCAAAAAATTTAAAAAATTTATATTTTTGTGACACATTTTGGTAATTTCCAGCTAAATTAATAATTTTCAAAAATATTTAAAAAAACATCAATATTTTAATACCGAAAAAATATTCAAATCTAAAGCTGCGTTCAGACTAGTCAAATATTTGATCAAATAGGCGTAACCACTGACTAAAAAAAATTTTTCGATCTTATCGAATAATCATTAAGTTATATAAGTTTCTACTTAATATAAGTGGTTATATTATGATTATTATGTTATAAATCAGTATTTATTAATATACGTGTCATGTAAGATTGATTGAACACGACAAAAAATAGTGGTTCCGTTTTTTGCGTCGAATATTTGTCTAGTCTGAACACATCTTAAGTCAAATGTCTTGCAAAAAGCGTATACCAAGTTTAAATATATTTGTTAATTTATTTTGTCGTTTTTAACAGATTTACAACAAAAAAACAATTTAGAAAAAATTAAATATTTTTAAATTATAACAAAAATATATCGAATAACATTTTTAATCGATTAATCGGTGTTTTAATAAAAATTCAACCAAGAATGTAACTACACAAGTAAATTTGAAAAGCATCATATTGTTCGAATTTTTTTTATTAATTTTTTATTTATTAATTGTTACGGTTTCCCCGCCCCCGTAATGCTAGACTAGTTATTATTTTAAACTCATGACTGTTATACTAATAATTTTTAACAATAGCAATATCTATTTAAATTGCCGTTGAAAGTGAGACAGACGACACTAAAGTGTTGGAACACAAATTGTACGAGTATGTACATAATTTAGCATTTAATTATTAGGAAATTGTATAGTAAATTACGAACAATAAAACAAAAAAAAAAAAATACCACAATACTGTAAATGAAACAACAACAACTACGTTATACAGCCTATGACATACAATTCGAAATAGGAAATTTTCAACATGAAACAAAAATTGAAGCGGCATTTGTTTTAAAAGCGAAGTAAAGCTAACAAAACCAATGTTTTATGTGTCACACGAATACGGGATGTGAAATTATAGACTTAAAAAGCTATAAGATTAATTAAACGATTTGAATAGAATACTTATTAATAGCAACACTTGGGTAGATATAAGTTTAAGTTACTTGGGCATTAAGTGTTTTTGTTTAACTCGTCTTAGTTTTGCGCCGTAATAGTGTTTAATTCTATTTCGATATAGAATATAAACGTAATTAAGATTATTTTTTTGCAAACATTTAAAAACAAAACAAGTTTATTAGTAGTTTAATAAGAAAATTGAAATTTTGCACATAAGTTGTTAATTAATACCCTCTACAGGCGTTTAGTAGGTTATTAAAATTCATGCAGCACTAAGCTTATTATGTTTTAAATTATGCAAAAATTATGATTTCTGAATATTCATGAACTTTTCGAAATTAATTTTATAGGTTTTATATTTTTTATAAGAAATTCGAAAAAAAATAATTTAAATTATATTATTTATAAGAAATTCAAAGAAAAAAATTTTAATTATAGAATAATATTGATCTTCAAATTTTTCGAACTAAATTTTTTTATCATTTTCTGACAATTTTGTATTTTAAAATATCATCATTCATGTATATTTAAAATTTCGTCGATATTGTGAAACAACTTTAATTTTCGAAAATTTTCGCATTTTTCAAAATTAATTTTTTTTATGATTTTGTTTATTATTTGAAGAGAAATTTGTAGAAAAAATTTTAAATTATTGAAGAATATTCATCTTCGAATTGTTCGAAATAAATTTTTTGTAATTTTATAATATAAAAATTAAAAAAAAAAATTAATTATGCAAAATTTTGAATTTGGATAATTGTCGAAGTTTTCGAAATTAATTTTTTTTTTATGAATTTTGTTATTTTATAAGAGGTTTGTAAAAAAGAATTAAAGCTATGGAAAAATTTTAATCTTCGGATTTATTGAAATTAATTTTTGGTCATTTATAATAATTAAATTCAATGTAAAATACAAAAAAAAAAAAAATTTTAAACATTATTGAATATTTAAAATTTTAAAATTTCATCTAAATTGTCGAACAATTTGATTTTCGAAAATTGTCTAATTTTTTGAAATTATTTTTTTAAAGTTTTTTTTTGTCATTTTATAATAATTTTGCATTTGACTTTTATGTAAAACACAAAAAGAAATTGTAGAATAATATTGAATATTTAAAATTATAAAATATTTATCGAATTTTTCGAAATTAGTTTTATAATTTTATAATAATTTTGAATTTTAAATTTAAGCAAAAAACAAAAAAAAAAAAAAAAATAAATTGCAGAACAATTTTTATAAAATATAACTTAAATGTTGAATAAAAAAAAAAAATATTGAATATTTAAAACTTCATCTATATTGTGGAATAATTTTTATTTTCAAAAATTGTCTTAATTTTCGAAATTTATTTTTTTAATGTTTTTTTGTACTAATTTTATATTTTAAATTTAAGTAAAATACAAAAAAAAAAAATTAATTAAATTTGTGGAACAATATTAAATTTTTAAAATTTTAAAATATTGTCGAATTTTTCGAAATTAATTTTTTTAAATTATTTTGTAATTTTATAATAATTTGGTATTTTACAAAAAAAAAAAAAAAAAAAAAAAAAAAATAATTGAACAATATTGAATATTGAAAATTTCACCTATATTGTGTAACAATTTTTATTTTCGAATTTTTCGAAATTAATTTTTTAATGAAAGTATTTTATAGGAAATATTTTTTTGAAAAATTTTGGTCTTGGAATTTATCGAGATTCATTTTTTTTTCATTTAAAAAAAAAAAAAATGTAATTAAATGTTAAACACAAAAAAATTAAAGTTATGCAACAATGTTGAATATTTAAAATTTCATCTATATTGTGGAACAATTTTTATTTTCGAAAATTGTGTAATTTTTCGAAATAATTTTTTTTATGTTTTTTTTTGTCATTTTGTAATAACTTTTTATTTTACATTTAAGAAAATAAAAAAAATTAATTTAAAATTGTAGATCAATGTTGAATATTAAATTTTAAAATATTGTCGAATTTTTCGAAATTTAATTTTTTTAAATTTTTTTATCATTATATGTACATATGTACATATTTTATATTTTACAAAAAAAAAAAATATTAAATATTTAATATTTCATCGATATTGTGGAACAATTTTTATTTTCGAATTTTTCGAAATAAATTTTTTTATGATTTTTTATTTTTTATTTTACAAAAAAAAATTAAATTGATGAACAATATTGAATATTGAAAATTTCACCTATATTGTGCAACAATTTTTATTTTCTATTTTTTCGAAATTAAATTTTTTATGAAAGTATTTTATAAGAAATTTTTTTTTGAAAAATTTTGCTCTTGGAATTTATCGAAATTAATTTTTTTTCATTTAAAAAAATGAAATTAAATGTTAAATACAAAACAAATTAAATTTATGCAACAATGTTGAATATTTAAAATTTTAAAATTTCATCTATATTGTGGAACAATTTTTATTTTCGAAAATTGTGTAATTTTTCGAAATAATTTTTTTTTATGTTTTTTTTTGTCATTTTGTAATAACTTTGTATTTTACATTTAAAAAAATTAATTTAAAATTGTAGGACAATGTTAAATATTAAATTTTAAGATATTATCGAATTTTTCAAAATTTAATTTTTTTTTATCATTATATGTATATTATATTTTACATTTAAGTAAAATGCAAAAAAAAGTATTAAATATTTAATATTTCATCGATATTGTGGAACAATTTTTAGTTTCGAATTTTTTGAAATAAATTTTTTTTATGATTTTTTATTATTTTATGAGAAATTTGTAGAAAACATTTTAAATTATGGAAAAAATTTCATCTTCGAATTTTTCGAAATAAATTTTTTGTCATTTCATGATAATTTTGTATTTTACATTTAAGTGTTGTTTGAATGTGAAAATTTTGTTAATGGATAATTTTGGGTAAAAATGATTAAGATCAAGACGTCAGTCAGGGTTCACTGCCTGGTAATTGTACTTTAGTAGTTTTTAATTTTAAAAGTGTTTATTTTTTTTGAATGTAGTGTTACTTAAACTTCATGTATTTTTTTATTTTTAATTTTTATTAACTTTTTTGTGCCAAAATCATGACTTATAAACAAGTTTTTTTTTTTTTAACAATCACTTCAAATTCTACAAGTTAAAATAAAACAACAAAACTTGCCAAACAAGGTCAATAGTTCACTTGAGCAAATTAATAAAAATAAAAAAATATGTTACAAAAAACATAAAACTATTAATTAAATAAATTAACAAAAATATATTTTGTTGCTCAACTAAATAAATTTTAAATACTTAAGCTTAATCCACTTTATTTATTGCTTTATAAAAATTAAAAAAAATATTTATTACTCTATGAAAATAATTATTTAGGAAAATTTATTCAAACTTAACGAAACAAAAATTAAAATATTAATTTTTTAAAATAAAGAACTGGCCAGAAATACAATTGAAACTTAATCATCGTCATCACCATCATCATCATGAGTCTAGAAAACTAAATACTTTATAATCATTGTATACAAATTCAAATACATGCCACATTTGCATCGTTTAACTCATTTAAGAATATTTTTATCATTTTTATTAATATTTTATTTTTTTTTATTTTTTGTATTGTATTTGCATGTGTATATTTTATCTGTGTTTTTTTTTAAATTTTTGGCATTAAAACGTGTCTGAGACGCCTGTCGTTTGTTGGCTATACCCCTGTCATCGTACTACTGCCATACATACATACACACACACATACGTTCATATATATAAGTTTGTACCCAAAAACACACCATATAGCTGATATATAGAAATTTCTATATTTTTTGCTATATACAAATGTTTCATTTTATTTATACATTAAAGTTTTGAATACAAGTCGAATGACTCATATTGAGACTTTGTAAAAAAAATACAAATCAACAACCTCATCATCGCCATCAGCAACAACAAAAACTAAAACAATAACACTGACGCCAACGTCATCAGCGTCATTATTAAGTATTGTTCGCAAAAATTACAAAATATTGAAACAGACTATTTTTTTAAATATTATTTAATCAAATTAAACGACTTCGATAAACTGCTACGTGTAATTTAAAATTTAAAAAAAATACATCTTAAATTATTAAAGCCTTAAAGTGTGCTTAAATAATTATCCCTAAAAGTAGGCTGAACTTTATATGAATTGACTTTTGCACTCTATCTTTACAAAACACAACCTGTCCTTGACTACATTCCAAAAAAAAAGTTAGGTCTTTGCGAACATAAAATAACTTTTGTACTTGTGACCTTTGAACTACAATCTCTGAGGGGTGGGGTAGAAGAGTCCTATTTAGTACTTGGCCACGACATCCACAAGGGCGATGTGTAAAAAACGAATCATTGAAATCAAAGCGATGCTTAATAATACAATAGGAACCCTGCTCTACCAATTTCAATGGTCAAAAAGTGGTTTACTGAGCTCCGTGGTAGACGTAATAGCTTAAATGAGGCCAAAAGTTTAAGTTGCTCAAAGGAGCTTGTTACGCCCGAAGTAGTCGCTAAAATCCATGAAATGTTGTTAGACAATCGGAAAATGAAAAGTGAGTTGGCTGAGGCTCTAGGCATCTCCATCGAGTGGGTACATCAGGTTTTGCAAGCGTTTTTCGATGTAAAAAGGCTATTAGCGATATGGGACACTCGATCGACTGCCGTGTTACTATTGAAAAAGTGTGTTTCGCAATGTTCAGACATAATCTGAACCAATTTTTGTGGATGATATACAAATCCACCAGAAAATACCAGAGACCAAAGGACAATGAATACAGTGAGTTTGTTTTCTGGTAAATGTGAACCACAGAAGACCAAGCTGGTTGTGTTGATCCTCAAAGATATGTTTAGCGATAAAATCCATGGAATGTTATTAGACGATCGGAGAATTAAAGGCTATAGCCATCTGCACCGAGTAGGTACATCAGATATTGTCATGCGTTTTTTGATATAAAAAGGCTATTAGTAATATAGATGCCGCATTTAATCACATTCGATCGACCTTAAGCGCAACCGTGTCACTACTGAAAAAGAGAGTTTCGCAATATTCAGGAACAATCTGAACGAAATTTTTGCGCTATTTTGTGGCATAAATCCGTAAGAAGAATACGAGAGATCAAATTACAGTCAATACAGTTATTTTCTGGTAAACGTGAACCACAAAAGATAAAGCGGGATCTGTCGGTCCTCATAGGCATGTTTGGCGATATTCAGGGGCCATTCGAATGAGTTTTTGCACCGAGTTTTGTAACTGTAGAGGAAACATGGATCCATTATAATTCGCCAGAGACCAAAAACCAATCAAAATGTAGGTTTCTTTGCGTGATTGTGCCCTTAGGCTAAGGTGGGTCCTGTTGGAAAATAAGGTCATGTCCACATTTTTTTATGCATGTAAGCAATATCAATCACGTCGATTATTGTGAATGGGTAAAACAATTTAATAATGGAATGGAATGGCAAATGCTTTGACGCGGTTCAGTCGGGGAAAATAAGGGCACCAGACGCTAGGGTTCCTAGAGCCTATATCTGGAAGAAAAGGTCTGTGATAAAAATCGCGGGTCCTCTTCGAGGCCCGACCAGTGCCCAAAGGACTGGTATCACGGGAATCGGTGGCCCCACAGAGTGCCTATCCTCTCTGTGACCGGTTATTGGTGAGGTCCCCTTCGGGGGTACACGTGGTGGTTGTGGTCTAAGATCGATTTATGTAGGTAAGGTGCAAGGTCGATCAAGTGTTCTGTTGCACTCTCAACAGACGGAGTTTGGATAGTCTCCAAACCCCTAAGCAAGAGGTTATAATGTAGATCTAGGCTTGCCTTGGAAAGGCTTGCAATATTATATAAATTGCTACTCATTGTGACTGTATCACACACAAAAAGCGATTGGTGGCAATCGTAAAGTGTTGTTATACTACACAATGGGGGCGCTAGTCTACGCCCAAGTTTCACTCGGTGGTAAGACCACCGTGAGGTTAGGCCGAGTAGGCAGGTACTCACGTTAATCTTGTTCCACAGTCCATTTTTACCAGAACGATTCAAGGAGGTCTGACTAGGTTACAAAAAAAAAAAATGCTGATGGAAAACAAGTGATTTCGTGATGCGCTATTAGCAGTTTGCTGTGCTAGTCTTATCAGTTTGGAGTTGTGAGTTCGATTCCCACCACCACCTCTGGTGTATTTCACTACAACGTTGACAGAGGGATCAAAAAAGTGCTTGGATATAAACGGGGTATTTCGAACTGGTTAACTGCGTTAGTGCAAGATCGTGAATATACTTTAAGACTTATCTGGCCAAGATGAAAATGAAAGAATTTAATACCAAGAGACTTTGAATACAAAACAGGCTAAAACTGTAACGTACATTCTGAATGTCCAGCCTACTTTAGAACAAAATCGAAGATAATTTTAAATTGTATATCGTAACATCATTATGTCAATACACAGTCAGTTTAATATATTAGTCCACACACACAAAAGTGATTGAAATACTTTTCTGAATTATAAAATAAATTGTTCACTTTTTTAAAAAATAAATTCTTTTATTTCGAAAACAAAAACCTACAGAAAAAAAGCCTAATTATGCACAAGTTAAAATATGAAAGTTTAAAAAAGTTAAAAAATTATTCATGTTTATCTATTTTTAAAAAATATTTGCAATAAAATAATTTATTTCATCAGTTCAAGGTGTTCAAAAATATGACGATTTTGCGAAACTTTTTCTTGCTAAATTATATCAAAAATAAAAAAAAAAAAAAATTATTTTGAATAGTGTCAAGAATTGCTTTCTGTAGGGTATCCAGTAGAATGATAAACTTAAGATTTTACCTTGTCTCAAACATTAAGATGTGGTTTATATTGCTATTTTGTTGTTGTTTTTTCATAGTAAATACATATATACGAGGTTTGATTAAAAAATGGCGGAAATGTTTGATTTTCCTGCTCTGTGGAGATGTGATGGCAAATTTTTAGTTTTTGTTATAAGAGAGTACATTATATAATGTAAAATAAAAATGAAAATAAAAATTATACTATTTAAATTAAGGCTACTGAATGAGCAGTTAACAGCAATTTATAAAATTGCGACACAAAGGTGAAGGTGCAAAATTTTAATATCCGAAAAGGAGTTTAGTGAAAATTATATCAGAAGCGTTTACCAAAAATGAATACGCGTAAGTTTATAAAAGATGTCATAAAAGGTAGCACGCTACCTTATAGCCCACCGGAGCAGCCTTTCCTGGTTACTAGTGCAGTTTTCTTACTGAGGGTACTGCCATTGAAGGGAAGTAGCCGTTTTTCCCCAGATTCCTTAGCTCCCACCAAAACATTTTTAAGTCGATTTTATCGTTATGGTTTTTTATTTATAAAGACAACCCACAATCCGCAACCTGCAGACTAATATACTAGAGGACCACTATGGAGACCCTCATTTCATCTTCATTTCCTAATTGAATTGTATAAAAGTTTCCAGAATTATCTTCTTTAAATCCTTTTCCCGGTCAACATACACCACAAGCCATTTATTGTTTTAAATCTACGGCTGTTAAATTTTCTGGGGTTAGAGATAAAACCTCGGCTAGCTCATACTTTCGATATTGGAACTCAGCCCGCAAACACCTAACCAAAGAACCGCTCAATAACAAAAACCTAACAATCACTCACACTCTAACAAAACTAAACTGAACTGAACATATCACAGATGGTTATAATGTGGGAATGGTGAAAAACCCATAACCAGCCGTAGTCATTAGCATCACTTGGCATAACCCCTACAAAATGTTCTACTACCAGCTCTTACCCAATTTTCTTATCAGGCCATATTTTCCATTAGATTTCCGATTAGATATAATTTCTGATTTAGTAAAGTTTAGGTTTGTGTTGTAGAAACTATAGCTTCTGCAGCTTCTCCGAGTGATTCGTCTAATCCGCTAAAGTTAATCCACTTTGCGTTACCTTGTACATTATATTTTTGGCCCCTTAATTTTATGATTTGTTTTTTTCTTTCTTAACAGTCCCTTGAGGGTGATTCCCCTTCAGCGGTTTTTAGAGTTGTCATCCCAAAATCTCTTTTCCCAATTCACCTACTATTTCCGAAGTCGTATTTTTTATGACGTTTAGCTGCGGCGTCCTTATAAGCAAACTGACATATTTGGATCTCCTATATATCAGTGGCCTTTATTTAGGTTTTATTTTCACCCTCTACCACCACAGTTTCCATACATATTCGCCAATTAACCTTCACAAGGCTTTACTGCCCATCTCGTTCGCCCAGTCCACCGCTATCCAAAATCTGTTTCAAGGCACATTTAACGAGGCGACAGCGTAAGAGAGCATCAAATTTGCATAAAAAAAATTTTTTTCATCAAATCTGCAACAGTGGCTGCGCCCTGTGCTGTCACCACCTGGTTCAAGGCATATTAAACAAGGTGATAGCGTAAGGGAGAGGAAATTTGGGCAAAAAATTTTTTGAATTTTTTTTATATGGATTTTGACAGTAAAATAGATATTATTCTCTCTTAAAAAACCTGATTAATGTCAAACTCCATATAAAAAAAATTGAAAAAATTTATCTTTAATATTAGCTCCGCCTTGTGCAGTCACCTGGTTAAATATGCCTTGACCTGGTTAAATGTGCCTTGCCTTGGTCTGTTTGCTAGTGACAAACTCTCTTCTCTTTGAATTTTTCTCAAGGGTTAAGTAAAACCTTTAATGGGGCAAAGAAAGTGAATGTTTTACTTCATAAACTCTCGTGTAATTCTCTAAATGTTTCCAAAGTTTGTGAAGAAATTAAGAACGTGTCTTTGTTTCTTCATGAATTAAATAAAAATTCGTCAAAAAATCTAGAATTCCTCTTAATTTTGACCACATCTCGTATGCCTACAATGCAAGACCGCACACATCAACGTCGGTCGCATTTACAAAAATAAAAATCTCGCACTGTAAACAAATGGAAGACCGCCGTGTTTGTCACAGCCAGTAAGATCAACTAACCAGCTGGGTTTCTTGAGTTTTCTAAAGGCATTGCAGCGAGTTAAATGGAACTCCTCACACACAAAACCTTAAATGGTGATGCAGTTCAACGCATACCCAACCCAATATGACTGACTGACTTAATCACCATATAGCTGGCTGACTGTCTGTTTGAATGCATCATTAAATTGGTTAGTTGTGGATGTTGTGGATAATTTGATTTTCAAGACAAATTTCTTTCCATTTTTTACCCTTAATTCCGGTGTGTCACGAGTTTGTCTTTTATTTTATTTTATTTTATTTTTATTTTTATTTTTATTTTTCAAATTAAACCAAACCGCCAAATATGTTAAAAATCATAATTAAATTTTGTTGTAGTAAAATTATTTAAGAGTTAGATTGTGTTTTAATTACTCTTACTGTTATATATATAGAGAGCAATATATTTACTCTTGCGTTTTCTTTCTCTTTCATAAATATTGAAAGAGAGCAGGAGAGCTTTGTAGTGTATTTTTTTTTGTTTTAAACAGGGATGGTAAATGAAAAATTTTTAATGGTACCAAATGGCTTCTGAATATATACTTTTCGGACTGAAATTGTACTAAATGCATGTTTTTGTAATATATTTATTATTTTTAAGTTTTTTCTTTAATATTGGTAAAAATTTCGTCATTATCATTCAGTTCCTTTTAACATTTTAATTTGAAAGAAATAAATAATGTAATTTTTTGTCATTTCTCATTTGCAATTTTAAACCTACAGTTGTCTGTGCAGCTGTCTCGGTGCCTCGGTGGATTAGTAGGTAGTGTGCTACTCTAGAAGGAGCTTGGATATAATCTTGTAGGCACCCAGCTGGCAGAAAGAAAAATAAGGAGCTAGGATATAATCTTGTAGGCCAATAAAGCTTGGATATGCTCTTTCTATATCTTCCTGCCAACTTATAGTGATAAATTCCAGAGTGTTTGGTTGGAATCGAACCAATAACCCCGGACTGATAGAGAAGCACACTACCTACTTACAAAATATACGTGTTTACTTCTTGTAAATTCGCCCTCGCCAACAAAGAACACAAGAAAAAGGTTAAAATGGCATTAGTGACCTGCCACTATTTCGAGGTAAGACGATATTTTCGGACTGTGCCTGGATATAGACTAACATAAGAAAAGGCTTTGGACCACTGGCAGACATATATTAAATGGAGATGTTTCGGATATCTAAACTTAAGCAAATGTTAGCAATTACCATAGACTCTGTGATGAGAAAGAATGTCAGCATGTATCAGTTGTCAATTTGAAATCATTACAATCGATAGTAAAAGGCTAGTGACAGCACCAGACTAACTAATCATTAAGAAACGAAGGGGGTCGAAAAGGGACATATGCAATTAGTGGTCTGCTTCGGTATCCTCTCTACAAAATAATAATATTAAATTAATAATAATAATTAAACTTTCAAGTTTTACGAAGAAGGAAAATTGCAGTCTATTCGGAAAAGAACATAATAGTGTTTTAAAAACCATTTTAATTTCGTCGGTTTGACGACAAAAAAATTTCTTTTTTTCTTGCATTAATAACAAGAAATTTCGTCTAGGGCTACGTCCGAAGAAATAGATCACATGTACGCTTGTTCTCTCAACACATAGAAAACGAATGTTAAATCAGTTAGAATAAAATTGAGGTGGTAGTGTTTTTTGCGGGTCACTGGTCTAGGTTCAAGCCCTGCAACCCATCTTGGTTTTAGATCACACCTCCCAGTAGTAACTGTTTCAGGCGAAATAATTTCTAACACCGAAAAAATTAATTTGTTAATTAAAAAAAATTTGATGATTTGTTATTTGTTGTATCTCAAATACACCTGCATCACATCTACTTTCAATAGCTTCGACTTCCTTCTTTCTTATACTAATCTATTCTAATCTATGCCATAGAAATTTTGAATTGTACCAATTGTGTCATATTTGTACCATTGCACTTTTCTGGTTCTAAATTGTACAATTTTTTCCAACTATACCATCCCTGGTTTTGAGTTAGTGTTTACGTGCAGTGGTATGTGTTGCTTATAGTTCTTTAAATAACCAGTAGAGGGCTCTCACAACGTTTGAATTTATGAAAAGAATTTTTGACCGTTAATTTTAAAATTTTAAATCATTACAACATTTCGCAAATTTATTATATTTAATATGAGATCACACTTCAGACGAGATTTTTTCAACATATATAATGGTAGGATCAATGGGAATACAAGACTGGGTCCTTTTAAGATAACTTGCCAGTTTTTCGTTTTCAGAGCCTTTATGAACTAAATAAAAGAAGAGTGGGCTGGTCGAAAATAAATCCCGGTAGGCTAGTAGGTTTCGTTTTCCACCAAAGACTCTGGGTGTTTTACTACAACAAGTGAGGGACTTCGTTACTATACTCGATAATAAAGTTTAATAAATAAGAAAAAATATATGTCTTGCTAAACTCCACTAATTTATTAATGACCTCCTATTGCTATAAAGCAGCATTTCAAATGCATTATGCCTATTCGCCTTAATCTTGGGTTAAGTTACAAACCGAAGTTTTAACCCTGAAGAGGCCTCCGTTCTTGACCAAAAGAAAGACTAAAAAGAAAACCATAAAATTGGTGGAAGCTTTGTATGAACCCTATGCGAAAAGTGCAGTGGAATATTGCCCCGGCGTAAGTCTCGCTATAAGAAGTTTGTTCTTATCTATGTACCTTGTTATAGGGTTCATCAATAAATAAGCACTTATCGTCTCAGAGGCAACAAGTTCCTGTAGTTTCAGTGTATTAGCAATATGACTCCAATATGTGTTTTTTTTTCTAGTTTTGGGACCCAGACATGTGTCGGGCTCGTTTTCCCATCTTCCCGGCTTATCAATTTATCAAGGAGTATTGGTAGTCTATATTATGCCAACTGTCTAAAACTGCTACTTAATCCTTCTCGTAGCGCAACCTTATACTGAGATCTGAACGTATTCGTTTCATTTTT